>CM022531.1:3666614-4266614 GCA_012273795.1 Dendrolimus punctatus
TGTTTACTTTGTGTTTGAAATTGTAGTTCAGAAAAACGTGTTATTGTTATTGAACTTGTTTTAAGGCTGTAATTAGTGTCGAACTAATCCTTGTTTTTATTGTATTCCGTCGAATCTTGCCAGATATGCGGATTGACTCAGTGAACGCGACACTTTGTCGGTATACAGTAGTATTGCCGACAGTTTCAGGTAATAAAGCAAATGCCCCGAACCGGAGAGGCTGGGATGGGCATTTTATTTGGAGCCCTATGTAGCTCGTAACAATATTTTAGTTACCGTCAACACATTATAAAACTACTTAATAAATCTATATATATATAAAACAAAGTAGTGTTAGTTACAATTTTAAACTATTTCTCTCGTTAAGAACTTCACTATTACTCATTTACATTTAACATCTTTGTCTTTAAATCACCCAACGATGCAATCATGGCAATTAAAAAGTGGCCGAAACGTCTAAATAAAAATCAAGTAAAACACCGCGCTGAAAAGCGTTAAAACGTATTTTCAATTAACAGTAAGTTAGTTTAATCTTAACACAAACCTTTATAATAAAACTACGTTTTAACTGTTTTAAGCGCGGTAATTTATTTGAATTTGGTTTATCCGACGTTTCGGCCGCTTTTCAGTGGCCGTGGTCACGGAAGACAAAGATGACATTTGTCCAACGTGTGTATTGTCAAAGTTTTTATTCAGCCTACCGCCAACTTGTTCATTTTAATTTCGTTTTAATTTTGTTTATGGATATTATTTACTCTATGGGAGCCTAATCTAATTTACCACCGCTTCACAACATTTTGTGGCTTGAAGAGAAGAAGCGGCGCAAGAAACTCCAGAAAACATGCGTAGTTCTAAAAATTTTTTATATAATATTAAAATGGGTGGAAGGAAAAATAAAAGAAATTGTCAGTCGAGTTGGATTGTGTTTCGTTGTAAAACTACGTTAAAACGTAGTTTTATTATGTGTACAAATCGCGTCGGATAAAAAGTAATTTAAATAAGCGTGTATGTATGAGAATATTAATGAAAGTTGATGAAGCGAAAAGTGTATGTCAAGATCGTAACAAGTGGAGATCCATTGTCTCTGCCTACCCCAATGGGAAACAGGCGTGACAATATGTATGTATGTATGTACAAGTCGCGAAAACTTAAGAAAATATTATACAAACCTTTATTTTTCGGAATCAAATAATCGATACAAAAGCTTCGTGATCGTGCGAGTAAGTTGTTTCACAGAATGATTTATTCGAACAATTCTAGTGTAAACGTTCTTAGTATCCATTAGTTATGTAGTTTAGCGAGTTTCGTAACAAGTGTAATAAAAACTAACGGAGCGGGAAGAATTGCCGAAGTGAAATGTTTGTATTTATTTTTAACTCCATATGTTACAACGAGTATCGAACATCCAAAACACATAGACGAATTGAGAACCTCTTCCTTTTTGGAGTAGGTTAAGAATGAACTTTATATAGCTGGTGCTTTAAAGTCTAGTCAACAAGTTCAAAAACCTGAAAAAATAGAGATAAAGGTCATTAAAATATGAGCCTGTCACTCACATTTTTAGGACCTTGCAGGTAAAAAATTGCATTTTTTATTAACAAAATAAGATAAAAAAAAAATATTTAGTTTATCGCTAATAACTCGAAAAATATTGATGTTAAATCAATTTTGAAAAAAGCTCGTTAAAGAAAGGAAATTTTCGATAAAAGTGTTGGGATTTTTTTATCGAAAATTTCCTCCTTAATTACAATTTTACCTGCACCAAAATCCTTCAAAATCATTTTTCTAAAGGTGATTCAGACTCCAATGAGCTGTCGCTCATATTTTTAGGATCTTTATCTCTATTTTTCACGATTTTGAACTTGTTGACTAGACTATAATTAGATAGAGAAAGGATAAATAGAAAATTTGCAGGTTTACCGGACATTTAGCATCGACATGATAACGGTAAACAACATATGTACCTATCCCATAGGACCGAGTCGCCAACATCAGTCAAGGTTGCTTTCTGATATAAACAAGTATCGTGACATATCTTCGAAATTGGGCATAAATAATTCAGAACTTATACATACAAATACGATACAATAGGAAGATTTTTTTCTCTGAATATATTAATAAACTAGCTAACCCGGCAGACTTCATACCGCCGACAAGTAGGAATAGTTTCTAAGGAAAAACGAAATTGTTGTTTTTGGTATATTCCACAATTTTTTTCAAATTAACCTCTTAAACCACTTCCACAAATAGCTCAAAACAAAAATTAACTAAATCAGTCCAGCCGTTCTCGAGTTTTAGCGAGACTAACGAACAGCAATTTTTATATATATATAGATAAAAAGCGAAGGAAAACACATATATTTTATATTTCAATGGCAAAGCAAGTTAAGCTTGTGTTATTTATAAAGTGTACCCCTTAAACCATTTACTTTTATTAAGAGTGACTCGGCTAAATTCTTTTATTGTTATATTTACACCTATATTTAGGGATTTAATTCATATAATTCAAAAATTAATTGTTTGTTGTGTTTTACGTAATTCAATAAAACGCGCAAAGTCCGTCACTATTAGATTCCCGAAGTACACACGGCACGCCCGTAATCGTCGTTCAACTGCCCCCTCTCTCCATCAGGCCATCGTTTTATACTGCACAAAAGCAGTGTGGCCACCCGGCAACGTGGACCAAATTTCCTAGAATCAGCTTGTACTTAATATCCGTAACACCTGCTTAATGATTACAGCCGCAACAGCCGTAAACAAAAGAACAATAGACTGTTCTCTAGAAACATGCCAATAAATAAGTAAACAAAAGACGATCATAAAATAATTACAATAATTTCAATATTATAAGTTACTAGCTGTCCCGGCAGACGTCGTCCTGCCCGGTAAAAAATAGGGGTTGATCGTAGAGGGTTGAAAATTTAGGGTTGTATGTATTTTTGTATATTGTATCATAAAAAAATAGAAATTAAAAATTTTGTCTAAAAAATAAATAAAAAAATTTAGGGGTGGACTACCCCTAACATTTAGGGGGATTAAAAATAGATGTTGGCCGATTCTCATAGATACCGGATAAGCACAAAAAATTTCATCAAAATCGGTCAAGTCGTTTCGGAGGAGTATGGCAACGAAAACTGTGACACGAGAATTTTATATATTAGATTAGTTCAAATGCCGACGGGTAATAAATGAGCTTCTACAAATTTTGACGTGGAATTTGTCTTTGTCTGCGCCTACATTGTAACAGTATTTAAAACTCACACAATAAACAGAAAATATTTAAAGCACGTGAAGCATACTGGCGCGAATAGGTTCATTAGTACGTTTTAATAAGGAAGGCTTTTCAAACACAGCTACAAGCGGTAGCAAGTCCCAGCTGAGAAACTCATTACGTATTAAGAACTTCATTTAGCTGCATTGCGCTGGATACAATTGCTCAGACCAGGGGCGGATTAAGACTGGCTACCGCTGTAGGCCCTATTCGAAATGCCGGCTTTTAAAAGTTTTCCTAGTTTTTCGGATGCGACAGTACTTACATACATATAATCAGACTTGTTTCCCATGGGGGTAGGCAGAGACTATGGATCTCCGCTTTTGACGATCTCAACAAATAAATTTCGCTTCATCTACTTTCATTAACCTCTTCATGCATGCACATTTATTTGAGCCCCTTTTTACCTGACCTCTCTTTAACTACAGTACTTACATGAATAAAATTTGACAACAATGTGTAGAGAATTTAGCTATTTACTTCTACGTAGTTATGTAGTAAAATCGCGAAAATGGTAAAACTGATCAAAGGTCCCCATTATGTAGGTGAAATCTCTCTAATATATAAAATTCTTGTGTCACAGTTTTCGTTGCCATACTCCTCCGAAACGGCTTGACCGATTTTGATGACATTTTTTGTGCTTATCCGGTATCTATGAGAATCGGCCAACATTTATTTTTCATCCCCCTAAATGTTAGGGGTAGTCCACCCCTAAATTTTTATTTTTTATTTTTACCGGGCAGGACGACGTCTGCCGGGACAGCTAGTAAAATATAATTTGAATGACTTAATATTTCATAATTGTAGTATATTCAAGTGGCAAAATTGAAAGAAAGAAGAAAGAAGAAAGAAAGAAAGAAAGAAAAGAATAAGAAGCAATATTAACTAATATTTTCTTAAGTTTTCGCGACTTGTACACATAATAAAACTACGTTTTAACGGTTATAAGCGCGGTAATTTATTTTATTTAGGTTTATCCGACGTTTCGGCCGCTTTTCAGTTGCCGTGGTCTCGGAAGACAAAGATGACATTTGTCGAACGTGTATTGTCAAAGTTTTTATTCAGCCTACCGCCAACTTGTTCATTTTAATTATTTAGTTTTAATTTTGTTTATGGATATTATTTACTCTATGGGAGCCTAATCTAATTTACCACCACTTCACAACATGCTGTGGCTTGAAGAGAAGAAGCGGCGCAAGAAACTTTTCAGCAAACATGCCTAGTTCTAAAATTTTTTATATAATATTAAAATGAGTGGAAGGAAAAAATAAAAGAAATTATCAGTCAAGTTGGTTTGTTTCGTTGCACGCAGAAAGAGCTCACAGTGTCTTGAGGTCTGGCAGTTAGTTTTTGCTGGGTTTGGGTCTTAATAGTTTTGATGATTGGATCCCAAACAGGTGGTATCTGCCAACCATCTTCTCTATTGAAATTTGGGTGTTTTTTGATTTCAATAGCCTCACGCATCATTCTTGGTATGAAACGATTCTCTTTCGCGAGGATTTGTGGGTTATCGAATCTGATGTAATGGTTGGGTTTATCCAGCGTGTGTTCACTGATCGCAGAATATTAACTAAGTAACTAACTGCTGCGACTCACCAACCCAAAATGAGTCTTGGCCTTTGAAATGAGAATACTCCACTCTTTCCTGTTAAACGCCGTCTCCTGCCAGTCATCGGCATGAAGCTTGCGCAGATCAGCCTCCACTACGTCCCTCCAGCGATATCTGGACCTACCAACTGGTCACCGTCCCGTTGGTCTGGTCTAGATAGGCTCTTTACACCGCGCGTTCCTCCCCATTCTGTGTACGTGGCTAAGCCAGCGCAAGCGATGTGCCTTTCTCTTGCCTATTATATTGGGCTCATCCACCAGTTCTTCGATTTGGGCATTTTTATGGATTCGCCAGTTGCCATCGCTTCCTCGTGTCGGACCCAGAATCTTTCTTAGGACCTTTCTTTCAGTCACTAACAGCTTGTTCTCCTCCTTTAGTCTTAGGGTAAAAGCCACACATCCGTACATCATAATTGGACGTTACGTTGAAACAATGTTAATCTCATAATTTTCAATATGTCTCTTTATGTTTCATTTAAATGCGTTTTATATTAAGTTTCAGTATAAGAATACTTTGTCACATGATTATTGATTATTCGAATAAAGATTTGAAATTATTTTTGAATTTGAGAACCTTACCTTTTTCATCTTTAACATATTGGCCAAGTCTTGTAGACAAGTGGCATTAGCGCTAAAAGAATAGAATAGAAATACCACTTAGGCCTAAAAAATCCCGTTCTTACGTGATGCAGTTCTAGACCCCGACTTTACGGGTCTACATCTAAATCCAGCACTGGCTGCCACGGTGAAAGTTAGTAGTCTAACTCCTTTTGAAATCCGACACGACCTTACACGAGCAATGCCAAAGGAAATCTTTAGGGAATAAAAGCAAATTGCCGTTTTCACACGTAGACCGACCCGTACGAAACGGCCTTTAGTTTGCATAAGATGTTGAAGAGTGAACTATGATATTATTATTGTGATGTAAGGTTCTTGAATAAATATAACCTTGATCTTAAACTGGCTTTTTATTTTCACTTTTGTAAGTATCTTTTGTCGTACAAAATGGTCTCTGCTTAACTCTATTCAAAAAACGGTGTCTACTTTCATTTTTGAATTCCCACCAATGAGAGCGACTTTTATACTCGTCTCTCATTGGTTGGTCAAATCTTTACGTCCTGGCTAACAGAGGCATATAGGCATTGAGTAACAAAATAGAATATGATGTAGCTGATAAATTAAAGTATTAAATGAATAAGGAAATTGAAATAGATATTTATATGTAATTTGTTTTATGATTAGAAATTATTATTTACAAAACATACCGTAGATTAAAATAAAGTTTTTGCTATGTATTTTATACGCTAGCACTTGTCAAACGTCAAAAGTCAAATGCCAAAAGGCTGACCTTGAACTTGACCGGCTTTTGTTTACGAATGAGAATTAGGTTAAAATACAAGTTTTATTTATTACAAATGCTTCCAATAGAAATAAATTGAAATACTATAAATGTAAGCAAATAATTGAGTTGAAAGCCTGAGCTTGTGGTAACCAGGATCGTGGTACATTTCGAGCAAATATAATATAAAATTAGCTACGATTAAACGTGGTAAGTGCATCCACTACAATGTTAGCATTACCATCCAATGAGGTAATGTAAATAAAATTTCCGAGTTTCTTTTTGTAAGATATTTTGTTAATTGTACACATGATGGTCAATTGGTCATATTTGTTTTATAATATTTTTATGGCCCGTGGTCTTCCAAGACATACAATACAAAATAACCTAAAAAGAAAAATCAATAACATAATAATTATTGTTTAACAAAAATATAATATAACTTCAACATAGTGATGTTTGATATTTTTACGTATATTTACATACATACATACATACATAACTTCACGCCAGGTCCCTTGCGGGGTAGGCACGAACAACAGAGCGCCACACAGGCCCATTCTAACACACCTCACTTGCTTCTTTGACATTCATAGCTCTTGTCATGCACGCTCATCTGTTCTTAAGGTACACGTATATTTATGTATGTAATATCAATAGGTGTAATTATATGTGTGTATTAAGTATAGTTCTTACTTATATAATATTTTACATACTTATATGTTTATGAATGACTAAAATATATGTAAGTAACTGCAATACCAGTGAGGGATGGTGTGTTGTGGCTGATGATGATGTGTTTGATGATTGCGTTGTGGCCGTTGAGCGGTGTACGGGTCAATGAAAGATATTGTTTGCGACGTACACTTTTAATCACACACACACTCTCTCAATGTTACAATATTATAGTTCAGAAGGATTTTTGGTATGAAGGCAAGCAGCGAGCGCGAAAACTAACGTTTTGTACACGGGCACGTATGTCGTGCAGTCGCGTTGAAGACGTGAGTCGGACTGTGTCGAATTGTCCCGAAATAGCTTCGGTCTCGACTGTTTCGCGGCAAGTGGATTGCCGCGAAAAGTTGTGGGCGCGATGTCATAAAACGGCGCGATGTTTTGCTTGCCACAGATAAATATTGGTTCCGCGCTTGCGTGCTTGTTTTTATGTTGGCACTAATGTCGCCACACCACCCACCCACGGAGAAAAGTACCCCCAACAAAAAATAAAATAAGTCTTACAATATTTAAAAAAAACTTATGTCTAAAATATTTACATATACTACACATCCACGGGCGTCTTGAAACGAACATGACGTCCCGAGCGAGTCACATACTTGGGATGTGGTGAAGATGTGCTGGGGAGTAGTGGTGGATTGGCCTGAGCCGGAGTTGTTGGTGGGGTTAGAGTAGGCGGTGTGGATGGAGCGTGAAGTGGAAGTGGTGGAAGAGGAGGTGAAGAAATTTGGGCCCCCTCTAACTCGGTGAAACTCTGTTCTATGGAGATGGCTTCTATTCTAGACATTGTATCAGCAACCACATTATCCTTTCCCTTTACGTGTACAATGTCTGTTGTGAATTGGGAAATGAAGGACAGCTGGTTGAGCTGAACAGGAGGAAGCTTCTCTCGACGTTGAGTGAAAGAATAGATGAGCGGTTTGTGGTCCGTGTAGATTGTCACGTGTTGAACCTCGAGCAGGTAGCGAAAGTGTTGTACGCTTTCGTATACCCCGAGGAGTTCGCGATAGTACGCGGGCCATTGTGATTGTTTGTCAGTAAGTTTCTTACTGAAAAAGGCCAAAGCCTGCCATTGGTTGCCTATCTTTTGTTGGAGGCAAGATCCCACGTGAACTGAAGAGGCGTCAGTGAAAAGTCCCAGTTTAGCGTCGCTGACTGGGTGAGCAAGGAGAGTAGCACTCACGAGGCTATCCTTGCACTTCTGAAACGCGAGTTCAAGTTCGGGCGTCCATGGAACTGGCTTTGGTCCTTTGAGTTTGGATGCAGCTAAGGCATCTATGAGCGGAGCTTGCAATTCTGCAGCCTTTGGGAGGAATCGGCGATAAAAGTTTATCATGCCCAAGAATCTGCGAAGTCCTTGCACGGTTTTCGGCAAGGGATAATTTTGCAGAGCTTCGATTCTCTCTGTAGGCGGGCGTGTACCGTCTTTGTTAATACGGTAGCCGAGGAAAGTAACCTCGTCGACGCCGAAAATGCTTTTTGATGCATTTACTACGCAGCCATAGTTGACCAAGCGCTGGAAAACTGTACGCAGGTGTTCCAGGTGGTCTTCTGGTGTCTTTGAAAAGACCAGTAGGTCATCAACATAGGCGTAGCAGAAATCGAGTCCCCTCATGACTTCGTCAATGAAACGCTGGAACGTTTGTCCTGCGTTTCGAAGACCGAAGGTCATGAAGGGAAACTCGTACAGACCGAATGGTGTGGTTATTGCGGTCTTGCAGATGTCAGGTTCATGAACTGGTAATTGTTGGTAAGCCTTTACCAAGTCAATTTTGCTGAAGATAGTGGAACCTGCGATGTTGTGTGCGAAGTCGGCGATATGTCTGACAGGATACCGGTCTGGCACAGTTCTTGCATTCAGAGCCCGGTAGTCGCCACACGGTCGCCACTCTTGGTCTCCTTTCTTCGCCATGTGTAGAGGAGAAGACCAAGGACTGTCCGAAGGTCTAGCTGTTCCGCAGTTGACCATGTCCTCAAATTCCTTTTTAGCTGCTACTAGCTTCTGAGGTGCGAGACGACGTGGACGGCAAGAGACAGGAGGGCCATCGGTAGTCACGATGTGATGAACCGTGGTATGCTTCACTTGCCGTGGGAGGCCTGGAGGTCTGGTCAAGTCCGGGAACTCAAGGAGTAGCTTGGAGTAAGCTGAGGATTCCATGACTGACACGGCTTTCACGCTAACTTGGTTGACTTGTGCAATTGTAGCAGCAGTTGTCAAGCTTGTGTTTCCGTCAATTAGACGTTTGTGGCGGAGATTTGGCAACAAATTGTAGAAGCTAAGAAAATCCGAGCCTATTATTGGGATTTCTACATCGGCGATGGTGAAATTCCATTGGAAGTTCCGATGCAAGCCCAGATTGAGGGAAAGGGATATGCTACCGTAGGTGTTTATGGTGCTGCCGTTGGCTGCGGCCAATTGATAATCCGTTGCTGACTTGGCACGACCTTTGGCTAACCGTTGAGGATAGCAGCAGAGGTCGCTACCTGTGTCAATTAGGAACCTGAGCCCTGTCGTCTTATCTGTGACGAATAACCGGCGGCAGAAAGTGTTGCAGTCAGTCGCCGCGTCTACTGACTGCATTTTGGGTTTCCCTTGATCTTGGTTTACCCAGGAGCAGGGGTTAACGCACTTCTTGGCCTTTTTGTGGTATGTCTTGTGATACCAGCATAAGGAGGTGGAGGGGGAGGAGCGGGTTGAAGATCTGGAGCTAGCTCTGGATCTGACTGGGTCACGTCCTTGACGTGGACGCGCCCGAAATTCTGCCGTTAATGCTTCTACCTGCTTCGTAAGCTGTTCGAAGCGGTTGGCGAGCTCAATGAGCTCAGGAGATTTAGTTGTAACGGCGTGAACCGCAGATGTTGCCACTTCCAGGATCTTGTCTGCGATATCGGCTGCCTTTTCTAAAGGCAGGTCCTCCTGTGCAGCTAAAATTGCCTGTACGTTTGCAGGAAGGCGACGCATCCACAGTTGTTTGATTATCTCGTCGCTCCTGAAATCTGATCCTGCCAAGGACTGGAGGCGTCGCAAGAATTGTGATGGCTTGCGGTCCCCAATGTCCTCCTCTCCGAGGAGCCGCCTGATCCTGTCCTTCTTGGAAGCAGAGAGGCGCTTGATGAGCTCCGTTTTTAGGTACTGGTAGCGGTTGGTGTCCGGAGGCTGCTCTATGATATCTGCAACCTCGTTGGCAATTCTAGAATCCAGAATAGAAATGACGTGGTTGTATTTTGTCCTATCTTGTGTGATCCCAACAAGTTCAAATTGAGCTTCCACCTGGCCAAACCAGACGGAAGGCTTGTCAGCCCAAAAAGCTGGTAATTTGACAGTTACTGCCATTGTCCGACTGTCTTGGCTGTCCTGTAGCAATTGGAGTTGAGCTTGAAGCAGCTCTACAGGTGACGTCATTGTGGTGGAAGAAGGGAGTCCAAAACAGAAATCGTTACTGGGAAAGAAAATAAACTGGGATGACAGGCTAGTGGAAGTATCAGGAGTTGGTGTTGGAAATGACCCAAGTAACACCGCGTGACAATACTAGCGATTTCTATGTATACATGTAATAATCCTAATAACGTTTTATACACAAAAGAAATAGCTTACAAAATACACAAATATATACACACCTTACACACTAAAGAAAAGAAAAAAACAATTACTAGTCTATAACAAAATACACAAAACAATATTAGTTATAAACACGAAAAACACAAATAATATAAATAATATGTACACAAAAGGCATGAAAAATTTAACTATTATTTGTTAGTGAATATGTGAATAATTATTTTATTACAATAATAAATTATTATTAAAAGTTTGTTTACTAAACAATTATTTATTTTGAAAAAAATGTACCTAATAAGTCTTACAAACTTAGGTAATTAAATATGTATAGACAATAATTCAGTACGTAATCAATATTTATAACCGAAAAACGTAGTCCGAATATATTGTACCGGGTAATAATCACTTCACTATTTTGGTTTACTTAGTTTTGCACTTTTGTTTGTTATTGAAAAAAAATTCGCTCACCGAAAACTGAAGCACACTTATAATCTTGATGTAATGTTGGCGCGGACCCGATGTGGTATTGGCGGGAACTCTATGTGATGTTGGCGCGCAACAGCTGACGGTTACGTTGTTACCGGGCGCCAATCGTTCTTTGTTGCTAAGCAACCAGCCGATGGTTGCCTCGTCGCCAGCCGCAACTGTTGTTGTTATGCACCGATTTTGGGCGCGTAAGTCAGAGTTGGCGGCAAAAATTATAACTCGGAGTTGTTGTGGTGGCGAAAATTACTCGTGTCCGCGATGCTTGTTTGTAAAATATGTCGCGTTTGGCGTTGGCTGGCAACGCTTTGTTGTAGCGATAGTATCACCCGTCCGTGGTGTGTTGTTTAGGACCGTCTATACCCGAGGGTGCAGGGGATGAGTGGCACCCGGGAAAGAGTGGTGTATGCAGGTAGCGATAGACGTGACACCGCTGGCAGGAACCAGCGTATGTCCGCTCTGCACTTGTAGAAGTTACCTTGGACGTGGGTGTGGTTGACGAGTCCTTGTTCTCGTTTCGTGCGCCTTGTGCTTGTGCCTTCTTGCGATCACGTCGGGGTCACCATTTGAGGGATGGTGTGTTGTGGCTGATGATGATGTGTTTGATGATTGCGTTGTGGCCGTTGAGCGGTGTACGGGTCAATGAAAGATATTGTTTGCGACGTACACTTTTAATCACACACACACTCTCTCAATGTTACAATATTATAGTTCAGAAGGATTTTTGGTATGAAGGCAAGCAGCGAGCGCGAAAACTAACGTTTTGTACACGGGCACGTATGTCGTGCAGTCGCGTTGAAGACGTGAGTCGGACTGTGTCGAATTGTCCCGAAATAGCTTCGGTCTCGACTGTTTCGCGGCAAGTGGATTGCCGCGAAAAGTTGTGGGCGCGATGTCATAAAACGGCGCGATGTTTTGCTTGCCACAGATAAATATTGGTTCCGCGCTTGCGTGCTTGTTTTTATGTTGGCACTAATGTCGCCACACCAGACATAGCCAATGTCAATCAATGTCACTGTCAAGGGAGTGACAAATAAAAAAAACTGTGACGGCGGTTAATTTTAAAAACTCGCTCGAACTTCAAATATAGCGACTGCTAAAAATCTATTATAAATATTACTCCACACTGTTAAAAACTTCTTTTAAAGTTAATTAAATAACTACGTGTTCCCGCTGGGGTGAGTTTTTATTCATATAGCTAAAATGTAACTGTTCTGCTACTTAAAACTAAATATGATTGAGCTGATTAGTTTTCTAACGAAGGACACTGTGTCTAACCCTAATGCCTATTATTCATCATCTAATTCCAGGACCGAAGTTACCCTTACCTACCTAGGAAAACCCTAAAAACCAAGTCAACACATACCCGACGTGGACAATTACCAGTCGAGCTAAAACAAGAGCGGTGGAACATCTGGATTTGAAGAGCAATAAAGGCTTCAACAGGCCAGTGTACCTTTTGTGTAGGGAAGTCCACCGGCTGTTACGGAACCGATTGAATAATAATTGTCTTATAGTGTTCATTGACCCACCTAAACTTATTCTGTGGCTAAGGAGGAAGACCTGACGATTTCCCGTACGTCACAATCTGTTTTATTCCTTGCACGGGTTGTCTGGAAGAGATCGCTTTGTAGCGATAAGACCGCCACCCATTGTGCACATTTAGAATATTTTTAGGGTATAAGTTTTTCTGTGTTTTCTGTAATGGTGTACAATAAAGTATTATCTATCTATATAATATCGACAAGATTCAATGCCTTTATGAATTTATTAATCAAATGACAAAGTGTATTCTTTTCTTTTTAATGTATATATTCTAGTCAAACATCGCAGCTCGGGCTCTGCTAGGTTTGACTAGTAAAACCTCAGATGACATTAAGTCTTAGTTAAAGCCCAAATAAATGACGTTTTTCTACCCTTGACTAATAATTTTTTGTCTAACGTAGGAGAGCCTAATTTATACAGTCATTAAACATGTTACAAGTGCAGTACGAATCGACGTTTGACCGAGTATGCCGTAGTCGCTTCTAGGATCGACTAAGCAAAGCCCGAAAACGATTATTTTACGTTCGACGTTTGTCTAAAAAGGTACTTCTAGGTTTGACTGGCGGTCAAACCTAAGATAAACCAGTCATTCCGGGAAGAGACTGGTTATCGACCTTTGACTATAACATATGTATTTGTTAAGGTTTCATTTATATTATAGTTTATTATCAGTGTTTAGTTTTTAATTAATTCTAGTGGTTGCTCAGTGCTCGAAATCGACAATAAGTAATTTAAATTATAAGTTTGAATATTATTAAGGTTCTGTTGTCAAAGACCATAATCACAGATTTCGCCAACGCTATACTGTTAATTTGACTTTAACAATAAACAAAGAGTTTATATGCATGTGTTTGTCAAATACACATGTTAGAGTGTGTAATATTTTTTTAGTAATTTAATATATTTTTATGCATATTTTTTACCTATAAGTGTACGAAATTTCATACTTCGCCGTCAGCGCAATTTTCGTCGAAAGAGTACAAAGTTTTTACTTCACTCATTAATATAAAGATTATAATCATGTTGATTTTATACATACAATAATAATTATGTTGCAACAAAAATATGCAATTAGCAAAAAAAATATGTCACTTCTACATCAGTCAAACTCCACTCAACTTCTAAAGTCACACTTTTTACGATTTTGGAGGAAGACTACATTATTGCTAAAATTAATTTCTCAAACGACAACATTAAAACCTATAGGTATACAAACTTAAAGGATTTAACTTACCCACAACTGTGTTAATGTAAACAAAACCTTAAACTGGATCAATTAATCTCTGTTTAAATGTTTAGAATAATGCTGTAACGAAAGTTTCTAATTTAGAGCAACACCCCAGCTTTTCCAACAATTACTAAACGGGTATGAGATAACCTAATGGCCTTTTAGTTGTTAAATAAACATTAAACAGGATACATTGCAATTTAAAATCGTAGTAGCTTAGCTTAGCGGCTAACGACTGACCTGTATGTTATTCTGGACTAGCTGTTTCACCTATATATATACTAATACGTGAAGCAATAACTTTGTACCCCTTTTTACGAAAATTGCGCCGACGGAGGAGTATGAAATTTCTCACACTTATTCTTATACCTATATAAAAATGAATGTTTGTCTGTATGTCTTTTATAGAGTCGTAAACTATTTTATCGATATATATACTATCGATAACTATTCGATCATGTGATGATTTTTAGCTAAGTTGTTGCATGAGCCAAAGAAGGTTTCTGAGTTGGTTCAGAATTGGACCCGGTATGTGGCGCTGCTGTCAGGATATCGATTGAAGCTTTTCGGGACAGGACGACGTCTACCGGAACCGCTAATAGTTTACATAGAGAAGAAACGACATATTTTATACCCCAAATTAAGCAAGTTACGCTTGTGTGATGGATAATATACCCAGGGTACTTACCCTGGGGCCGATCCCAAACACCTAGACCATAGTTAATAACGGAGAAAATTCGTTCCCGGAATTTACCATACCGGGAATCGAACCCGGAGCCTCTGTGTTGCAGTGAGGTAGACAAAGGCTTAGTTCGCTCAAGCAAAGAGGCCGTGTAGGAAACCTACATATACACTGGCTGCATGGAAGCCTAAATATTTTATAATAATAAAACAATGTGTCTAATAATTTTAAGTCAGTTGCTATTGAACTGTTGATGAAAAATATTTATTATATGCTATTCATTTAATAACTATAGTTGAAGTGAGTGCAGTTTTAATTTTGTATATTTACGCGCATACACCAGCAAAATCTTAATACAGTCTGCTAAAATATAACTTTTAAACAGGCCGTCCGTCATATAAATGGAAAGCGTTTCTGGAACTTATATTATTAAATTATGGTATGATAAGGTGCACAGTTCATTTGCATATTTAGCAAGTTTAATCTGTATAAGGGTTACGATAAAGGAATATTCCGATCCCAGTGTAGGTCTTTAACTAAAGAACAATAACGGACTACTTATGGTAACTCAGAATTGTATTTAATTATTTTTTTGTTTCATTACGCAAATGTTCTATTAACTTATTATATTATAGCTGGAGTACAGCAAACAGGCTGGCGGCCCACCTGGTGGAAAGCGGTTACCGTCGCCTATGGACGTTAGCGACCTCAGAGATGTCACCAACGCGCTGCCGAACTCGGAGAAATTTCATGACACCCTTTTTGAAAAACTCCATATCGTAACGCTGTGGGAAAACCTCGGCTAGGAGCTCATTCCAAATCCCCACTTTAAGCAAGAGAAACGTTCTACAGAACCGTTGCGTACATGAGCGAAGCGGTTCAAGGAAGTGGGGTGAACTACCAACCGATGGCAAGCGGTGCGATGGTAGAAAGAGGAAATAATTTTTAAACGCAAAATTTTTTTCGTCAGCATGTGGAGTCGGCGGTCCAAACCACCGCAGTGAACTATTATTATTATTACTGACATGTCATAAATAATTAAGTCAATATATGTCCGCTTGTCTTTCGATTCATTGGCTTTCTCAACAGAATATACATGAGTACTGTAAATCAGAGTCCAGAGAAAGGTTCACTTGAAAAATGGCCGAGACACAAAATTAATAACGCTTTGTTTAACAAATTGCAGACATTAAATTGCCGCGTTGGTCTTGTAATCGCGATCTATGATACTAACAATAAATGGTGTACAATGTTACCAACAAATTTCTAAACGGTATTTTTGGTTTTATTCATGTTTGTATTAAATATACTTTGTTTGTAACTATATATTAAAGAACGAACAACTCCACCGCCAACTCCCGGCCAAAAAAATAACTGCTTTAAAAGCTATATATCAATTTTAATAACGTGAAACTGTATTAATAATATGCCCCTGCTACAGTCTACGACCTAATACGCTTTTTTAGTAGGAGTTCAGCAGACAGGCAGACGACCCACTTGATGGAAACCGGTTACCATCGCCTCAAGACATTTGCAACACTAAAGACGCTATAAATGCGTTGCTGCTCTCTTAAGGGAGACTGGAACCTGGTGACTAATGCCGGAACACAACTCAAGATTGTTATGGCGGCATGCTCTAGACCAGGGGTGGTAGCCAACCAGTCGAATAACTACGGCCCTACCAACTGGCTGTCGCCTCTTACGACAGACCGCTCGGCCGCTTACGCTACAACTTAAATATACCCTAAACGTACCACTGCTGGGCTCGAACCTCCCATTATAGGGAAACTTAGAGAATTCGGACCCGCGCCTTTTAAGTATGGGACGCGTGCTTCAGCCGTCACCCTACCACGATTTCTTCTGTCTGACAATGTTTAACGACAATTTACAAGTCGCATGTCAAATTAAGCATTCATCTCATCGTTACGGCTGCATGGCTAGTCACTAACAATGAAATTAGGTATCCGATATCTAATCATTGCATTTTGTCTGTAGCTGTATATGTGGAACAAACAAGACCACCTTCGTCTTCTCCAGGTAAAAACAGTAGCTGCTATAAAAACTATATATCAACCTTAATAACGTGAAACGACATTAAAAATAAACTCATCAAACAAGACAGGTTATATCAACGTGTTTAAAGTCACTAAAACTAAAAATATTAAAAAAAATCAACTAATTTAGTTAAATGTTTGAACAAGACGACCGTCTCTTCACTTTTCCTTGGATTGCTGAACTAACTTTATTATTGCAAAATTGTCAACCTAACCTTTAACCTCACTCGGCATTCGCAATGAAATATTACTGTATTATACATTTTTACTAAGTAAGTCCTTCATAGTTTATAAATTACAGACTTAGACCAAATACATTACAAATTGCTTAGTTTAACTAATAACTTTCTGTTTTAAATCATACTTTAAAACGATGACCGTACGGTACAAAATAGCCATACCATCCATATCATATCATGTTGTTATAATCTCCAATATATATATTATACAATTCTCACATAAAAACTACAGGGTCGACTTCGATACGCTTTTCGCTGATCGCCAGCAAATTCATAGACTCATTCGGGGAATGATATAAAACTGGATAGCTGGATTAAATTACAATGTGATTTTTACTGATCGATAGCAAATATCATGTAATAAAATAGGTGATATTTTTATCCCAGAAATCCCCCGGGAGCGGTTTGTTATTTTCGGGTGCATAAAAATTAGCTTATTCCGTCAAGCTTGGACGAAGTCGCGGGCATATCTTAGTATAATATAAAAAATCCTGTAGTTGTCTAATAACGACAATTTAGATCAGATACATATACACACCTATTTAAATTATAAAGAATTCAAAGTGCGGATAAGTGACAACAGTTATGTCCTACTGAAACTGATTTTTAGGATATGAAAGGTAAGTTTATTAAAGCCACGCTACCGCTAAAATAAAAGCCGCACGGTGACTACACCTAAAATTGCACTCGTACATATAATATTTGCATAGTTTTGATAAAAATTTACCCTACCAGCATAAGTAATACATATCTTACAAATCTCATTAACATAAATAAATTTTATCTTTCAAATAAAACTTAAGGAAATTCTAAATCAACGAAGCATTCGCTCTCGAGGATGACTGTACAAGATGGCGGGTTAAAATTATCATAAAATGGCTGCCATTACTCAACTTCTCAGATAAATTAGTGTTTGCTGAATCCCAGGCAGTAATGGCGGCATTTTGGCGATAAAATAAAATACGGGGTTTTGTACTTTGTATCTTTTAATATATCAGTGTGTGCAAAACAGTTTACGACGTTCTATTTCTCATTGATTCTGATAAAAATGGCTTTTCGACGTCATCGCTTATTTAAAATATTAACTGATTGGTTACTCGAAAGGCATAAAAATAGAGACACTTTAGCTTAATGACTACGTTCCATTAGAGTATCACAACGAGCACGTTCACGACCGTTTATTCGACCTAACTCTTGACATGGGTCGTTGAGAGCATTGTGTGATAGAAAATGATGACGTCATTGGTGACGTTTTCGCCACGACCACAACAACCGCAGTCACCTTGTGGAACGGTGGACGGAGCATTTTGGGCGATGTGAGCTTCTAATGGAACGCGCTGAATGCAAAACGTCATAGCCTACTGGATTCCGTATGGATGTACTGCGTTATGACATCACAATGTTGACAAATCAATTGAATTATTAATTATTGTTTAAACGGTAAGTAATTAAAATTATTTCTGTGACGAAATTTGGAAAGTAAAATGATAGGAAGGTATTAATTCAATAGACTTTCTTTTATGTACATTAATTTAGAATTTATTGTGTACAAATACCCAATTGTACGGTTTTACTTAACAAATATAATTCCAAACATATACATTTAACACAATACGCAGTTTTATGACAACATGTTTTTAGCAGTTAATATAGACATTATAATGTGGAACAAATCTATTTCTAATTTCTTAGCAATATTAAGCGTTCAGCAAATCGAGGCGTTTGCTATAAGAACGTATCAAGTGAATTGATTTATCGCTAATGACGAGTTTAAGTTATCGTTAACAGATTTTAATATTATTAAAAATATAACGACCATGCATGGTGTGTTTTAAATTTAGATAATTAATACTTATATACGCCAAAGCCGGAAATCGTACATTCTTGCATTATTTATAAATTATTAATTATATAGTAGCTAAAAAATTACTCACGAAGGTAAGTATGTAGCTACTCCAAAGTCAATAACTATCTTAGTACTAGCTGACCCGGCGAACTTCGTATCGCCATATTTTCTGAATTCCTAAAAGACTTTGTTTCATGACACAAAAACAAAATCATCAAAATCGCTCCCGGTTATTAGGAGGATTCTAGAACCCGATCTCAGCGCCACCTACCAGTTCCTATGGTATAAAAAGTATCCTATCTTTCAAGTTGAATCAAACTGCAAATGGTGTGCAACTTTGATTAAAATCGGTTAAGTAGTTTGTCCATCGCGGACAAACAACGTGACACGTAATTTATATATATCAGGATTTAATTACATTAATACTTAAAAGTTCATGGGAAATAAGTCTACCTACATACAAATAAACAGTTATTAACAGTAATAGCGAATTAAAAACTTTCTAAGCACGTGTAGTTACTTAGTCTATAAGCGAGTATGTTAATTATAGAGGAAATACACCTGTTTTAACATTATAAACGTTTATAATCGTACAGTTATTCGATCAGATACAGCCAGTTGGCGATGACATAATAAAAAGCATTAAGTTCTGTGTTTATCTATGTATATATAAATAAATAAAATTGTAATGTGTGTATATAATGTTAAAATTACTAAATGCATATGAAAGTATATACGATACTTATACCAAAAAAAAAACAATTTTTAAAATGTTTGTCTGTCCGTTCGTTCCGGCTAATCTCTAAAATGGCTGGACCGTTTTGGACTTGGTTTTGGACTTTCACTGTCAGATAGCTGATAATATAAGGTGTAAAGGAGGCTACTTTTATTTTAGAAAATTATATAAAATTCCACGCGAACCAAGTCGCAGATAACCACTAGTGTTCAAAATAAATAAGCACAACTTCATATTTTGACAATTTGAGGGTCCCGTAGGCACGTTGGAAATAGCAGAATACTTCTGGTTTTTTTTAATGGCTCCGCCTGTCTTTCTCTCTGTGTATACAATGCGTTATTCTCAGAAACTATTGTATTGGGTTTTTAATTTTTTTTTATCGCGAATCTGGCAAACAGGCTGACAGCCCAGGCCATGGAAAGTGGTTACTGTCGGCTATAGACATTTGCAACACCAAGCGCAAAGCCAGTGCGTTGCGAATTTTGGGATGGGATAGGGTGCTGAGATAGAACGATTAGACAAGTGGAATGGTTTACGTGGAAGGGATGCGACACTTCGTTTACCGAGACGCCGTCTCCACTCCAGGCCCCGTATGTTCCATCGGCCATCGGCAATGTGAGCGGTCCACTGCTACTTTAACTTGCTAATTTTACGAGCTATGTCGGTTACCTTGGTTTTCTTTCGGATATCCTCATTTCTGACTCTATCCCTCAGAGAAATACTCAACATAGATCGCTCTATAGACCGTTGAGCGACGTGGAACTTGTGGACCAATGCTGCCGTCAGTGTCATGTCTCGGCCCCGTTGGTCAGGACGTATAATCTATACCTTAAAAAAACTTATAAATAATAAACAGGCCCCAAATAGAATCACCCTTACCTAGAAATGTTCCCAAAACGCTGCCCGCATAACAGTGTTGGCAACCTTATGCATTTTAAAATTATATTATCTTTCTAACATTCTGTTGCACGACTTTAACGCCATGTTTGGGAAACTTCTTTTGAGAAACATCGACTACTTGTCAAATTTCATCTATTTGTGGAAAAATTACTGCACCTTAAGACACTCGGATAGACGGACGGACGGATATGTCATCACAAAGATACCGTTTTCAGCAAAATGGCTACGGTATTCTAAAATATATAGTTTGTGGATAATACCTATTGTTAAATTGATAAAAATCGGTGGTCTTTCTTTACTATGGCTGTGATATTCAAATACCATAGATTATTAGCCAAAATTAACAAATCCGTAAATAAATGCAAATTAAATAAATTAATAAGAGATATTGATGACCAGCTACAAGCGTAATTTGTTACGTTACTAATACCTAGTTTATCGTAATCGATTATGAATATGATTTATCTAAAATATCCGGTTTCAACACTGACGGTTTTCATAATTCGTAAAGCCAATTTAATTTAAACTTTTGCGGCTAATACCTTAATAAATACTCAAGTTCAATTTCACTTAAATTGTTGATTGTAATGTATATCAAGCTACGACACTATAAAAAAGTCACATTCCTTAAACTGTGCAAATTACACACGTCGAGCAGACAAAAGTGCAGTTTTACAAAAGGGACAAAATTGTTAATAAAACAAAACTAGTTGATAGCGTAAGGCTGAAATTTAGAATACCCTTCTTTTTAGGTACACCTGTATAAATAAATGAACTAAATTGTAACGTGCAGTTTTAAGTAAACAACAAAAAAAAAATTTTCATTTTCAATTACCAAGTTGTTGGTTACCAGGCCATAAAATAAAAAAAAACCACAATACCAATTTAAACCTAAAGCGAAATCAAATATTCAAGCAATAATAAAATTGGCTAAACCTTCTATATGGACAACTTGGTTCATTGTATTAACTTTGAGGGTGACATTAGTCGTGTTGTTAAAGAAACAATAGCTGTAATCCATATTTCATAAAGTTTATTGTCTTTGGGTACTCAAATCGTAGCCCATTAATGGTTCAAGTCTTTTTAACTATGGTCATGAATAGGCTCTGTTATTGTATTGTTTACCTTTATTGTGTAGGCTAGAATTGTTATTATCGAATATAAGATATATCGCACCCTTGGAATTATAGAGGCCTAATTAAAAATATCAAGTCAATTTTGTACATTATTTTTTATATTATATATATATATATATATATATATATATATATAGTATATAATATGGGTATCTATAATTTTAAGGTAGTCGTGGTAGCGTAATGTCTAGCGCACGTGTCCCCAACTTCAAAGGGCGTGGGTTCGCTCCTGGCCGGAACGCATGCACCGCTTAGACAATTTTCTGACCTAATAACAATTACCACGTGCTAACAACGATGAAGAAAACATCGTGATGCAACCTGCACATCGAGATAACCGATGTGTCCAACCTGCCAAGCCGCCTTAGAGCAAGCGTGGCGGGTATACTGTCCGGTCCCCTATAATGGGAGACATGAGCCCACCACTAGGACATTTATGGGCTGTTATAATAAAATAATTTTAAGGGTACGATATATAGAATAATATCTACATAATAATTGATTCATTCGGATTCCTTTGCAAGAAGCCTTACCGGTGGAAACTGATGCATAGCGGTGGGTAACTAACAGAAATTCCAAAAGTTAACACCACCTGGATAATAGTAGTTAGTAGCTAGCCATCAAAAAATAAAAAAATCAAAATCAATTTACTGTCAAAAAATTACACAGAAATATTGCTTTCATAGGTTCCGCACTAGGACTAGCCTGTATCGCGAACACCAAGTACGTGTGTGACTAACTTAACAATTTATCTCTAAAATTATTTTTTAAATAAATTTTAACTTCTTGTGTGTGAGTGTGTGTGTGTGTGTGTGTGTGTGTGTGTGTGTGTGTGTGTGTGTGGTGTGTGTGTGTGTGTGTGTGTGTGTGCGCGCGCATGTGTGTGTGTGTGTGTGTATGTGTGTGTGTATGTGTGTGTGTGTGTGTGTGTGTGTGTGTGACTGTGTCTGTTCGTGTGTGTGCGTGTGTGTGTGCGTGTGTGTGTGCGTGTGTGTGTGTGTGTGCGTGTGTGTGTGCGTGCGAGTGTGCGTGCGTGCGTGCGTGCGTGCGTGCGTGCGTGCGTGCGTACGTGCGCGCGTGTGTTTGTGTGTGTGTGTCTGTGTGTATGTTTGCAAAAGAGGGATTACAATATTGTGATATATATAATAAGGTTAATTTATATTAGCCATAAACTTGTAGTGACTGTTTTTTGGTTTCATTCGACCATTAGCCAGTTGGCGAAGTTTTTTAGATTTTACAATAACTACTTACTTCTATTATTGCAGTTTTCGGTATAATACTTTACAGTATTCTCTGCAAAAAGTTTGCGCAATTACTTTCCATCACAGAATGCATGTACTCTATTGGCTATCTATGCATCTCACTATCAGTCTTTCGATGGTTTGAAAAAATATCCAAACTCGTTCTGAAATGTAGTTAAAAATAGCAAAAATAAGGCGTAAGTTATAGTCAGGGACAGATTGAAACTGCTTAAGAACGCTTAAATTGTATTGCGCAATGCTTCGGATGGCTTGCTGACGGTTCCGGAACTTGGAGGAATGACCTAATATAGATTTAAGTGAAAGTGACTTTCATTGTATGTTCATTTGTGCCTTCTTCATAACTTCGGATCTTCGAATAAACCGATAAATTACCATGACTTCTGATCAATTATTGGATATCAACTCTATTCATTGCGTATTAAAGATTGCCTCTAATTTACATAATATATAGGTGTCTGTTTACTTAAAAGTTATGAGCTGAACTCACAAACATTAGAGTTTGTTAGTAAGAAGAAGCAATATATTTAACTGAAGGAAACATTTTTTTTTCAGATAATATTGTGGAAACAAAGTTCTGTTTAGAAATTCGTATCAGAATCAGTGTTTGTTTAAAAACCATTACGACGATGACGTGCTGTTAACGATAGATTAGGTATATGACTGAAGCAGTTAAGTACAGGTTAGGTCCAAAAGTGACAGTTTCGCGGAAATAAATTCACCACTCGACTGTTGGTTCCGGCAATCGTTGACAGTACAGACAAAATAAAATATAGCCCGAACGGCGTATTATTAAGTCATTACGACTTTACTTTCAATACGAATCTATAATGACGTGTTTATAGCGTAAAGCACTATCTCTTATGCCATAACTAATTGTAACCGGCGAGTTCATTCGCATTTATTTTTAATTCCTGAATTAGGTAAAATCGCAGCCGTAGGTATCATTGACATATTTTTTATTTCTTATCGAAAGATATAATTTTCTAAATTGGATTAAGCAAGCATTGTTACGATCTACAGGACTCGAATTAAAATGGAATTGCTATAGAATTTATTAGAACTAACCAAACACGTATAACATAGGTACAAATATAACTAGACACTACTAGTACAAACTGCACGATTCAATAACACGCGCAAAGTCCGTTACTATATCGCTCATCGAATCTACGTCTTGCTCGTATCGTAATCCTCGCTTGACTGCCCCACCCCTCCGTTCGGGCTATGTTTTGTAGTAAACTGTATAATACAACAATCGACCGCGTGAGCTGTGTTTTTCCAAGAAAACGAAATCTGCACATCTGGTTAATTATTCCTGCGAACGGCCAACGAAGTCGAAAACAATAACAATAGGATACTGTCTAATTGCAAATTTTAAACACGAAGTAAACAAAAGATCTCCTAATGCGCGAAGGGTTATAAATCAGATGCGCATTTCTTTGTCAGTATGTAAAAGTATAAATACCAGTTTTCATTTAAATATTGACATATATTTTGGAATCACCGAATGACACTCGAATTTTTTAGTACAGAAGATAGCATACTAAAGAAAAAGCATTTTTTTTGCTTCGATTTTGTTCACTAGGATATGCCCGCGACTTCATCCATGATTAACTTGTAATTCCCGCATTCTCGGAACATAAACTACCGCAGCATTTACAAAAGAATATCAGCTGTTGCTTGAGTGCTGTGTCGGAATAAGCTAATTTTTATGCAGCGGAACAACTACAAACCTCTCCCGGACAAATTCCCGCGGGATTTCCGGTATAAAAATATCACACATTTTGAAGTAAATTTTTACGAAGCGCGCGCACACCGTCACGAAAAACCGTCACCCTGAAGTTAGCTATAGTCAACATTTTAGTTTTTCTATTGTTAGTGTCGTTTTTTCTACAAACGTAGAATAAGGTGGAAGAAAAAAAATTGAAAAGATTTTTATCTTGTTACGCCAAACAAGTATAACTTCTAACGCCTGTAACACACACACTTTTTTATTATATAAAATTTGCTATCGATCAGTCAAAAATCACATCGGAATTCGATTTCTTTTTAATCTGGCCATTTTAAATTATTCCCAGAAAAATTCCCGCGATCAAAATCTTGTCGAAATCGCCCAGTATTTTATTCGTGATTTCCGAACAAACAGAGAAGAAATTTTAAAAATTGTTGTTCTGCATCGTTTATTTAGTCTATTGCAATGGTTTTTTTTTATATAGCTTCAATGTGATATAATGTACAGACACGGTACTTTTAAAAATCTATAATATTATAAAATATAACTTCAAAACTAAAGGTCAGCTATTCGTTTACTAGAAAAATATTTCGCACCACACACGCACGATACAAGCCAGTTCAAAACAATTTTGGCGACGAAATTGGGCTGTCACGATACAGAATGGACTGCCTAAACTAACATTAATGCTATGGGGACAACAACGTACGCAATACGGAAAGTATATTATGTAGTATATTTTCTTTTATAATATAATATAATACATAAACAAAACCGTCTTCGTACTAAAAGCATAAAATAAATATTTTCTACAACATCTTAAAGTCGGCATTATGCCATTTTGTTGTTGTTCTTTATATATAGCTTCTGCCCGCGAGTTCGCCCGCGTGGTGCGGTTTTTTAACTATCCCACGGGAACTCTTTAATTTTTCGGGATCAAAAGTATTCTATATGTTGACCAGGGATATTAGCTACCACCAAACAAAATGTCATGTAAATCGGTCCAGTCGTTTCGGAGATCAGCCGGTACAAACAGAGAAACAAAAATTAGAAAAAATCTAAATTTCTATTTCACTTCTTACATCTCTCCCTGACTCGGTTTTTAGCAAATTTTTTTCATTGTACAGAAATTTGACCACTACAATTTTATTATATGTATAGATTTGGCACCGACTTAAAAATATTGTAGCATATATTATTTTTTGGCTTTCTAGTTTGCAATCGGCTTTTTTATAACATAAGGCCCGCAGACAGGCAGAGGGACTTGATGGAAAGCGATTACCATCGACTATGGTCATTTGCAGCAACAAAGGCGCTGCTGCAATCTAAAAGGAAACTGGAGACTGGCCACTAATACTGGCCACTAATACCGGAACACAACTCGAGGTTGCTATGGCGCCGTACTCTAGACAAGGGGTGGTAGTCGTCCAGAGGAGTCCTACCACCTGGCTATAAGTTGTTTTGTTGCCTCATACGACAGGCCGCCTGGCCGCAGTAACTTATATTCTTTCTCCTTTCTTGCACGCATAAAAAATCGGTTTTGTATAAACAATTTAATTTTTAATTGCACAAATACTCGTATAGCTGTAGAATATAATATATGTTACATTTTTGTGCGGTTTCAATCCGCTCGCGTTTAATCGCAGTGCGTGCTATGCCTAAGGCTAAGTATACATAATCAAGAATACTGGAACCTGTCAAACAGTTAGTTGCCGGATACAGATTGCGCCACGCCTGGGGCTTCGACAGCAAGACAAGTCTGCAACAATTCGGATTAAATTCGAGACCTACGGACCGTTCTCACGAGGCTTATACAACTAGAAATTTCCATGCGGCATCGTTCATGAATTTTGGATTTATTCAGGTAAAAAGATCCTCACTAAAAGTGCATGTATGAAAAGGATAATGAAAGTAGATGAAACGATCTTCGCAAGTGGAGCTTCATCGCTTTTGCTCACCTCCATGGGAAATAGGCGTGATTGTATGTATATACAATATATACTAAGTGTCATGACTATCAGATTATTCAGGGTCTTTAGGGTCTACCAGGGTCTATTATCAATAGATATAATAATAAAATAATAATAGGGTCTATTTGCCTGTGACCTGGCAAATAAGGATCAAACACCAAGGAGTTCTAGTGGATATGGGGCAAAAGTAGCCGACGAGTAGCAAACATTCACACCGCGGTCTCAGAGCAGCAAACATTCCCAAAATGCTACTTAGTACAAAAAGGGTATCTATTTATTTTTACTTTTTAAGTCGTATCCTTTTTTTAATTATACTACACAGCAGTACAGCAAAACATTACTCTTGTCTACACATTCCCGCCAAGAACGAGAGTCGTCATCCACAAGTATTTACTTCAAAATAACTAAAAGCAATTTGTAAATATACAAGTAACAATTTCAAAGTGTAAATCTTGCATTACATTTGTATTTGTTAAGTAGTTAGTTAACCTGCGGAATTGGCGAATTAAAAAGTCCTTATCATCGTTTGGATAGAACTTTAATGGCTGCTTCGAGTCCTATCTACTAATTCACTCGCTTTACCATCGATAGAAATTTGAGATTAGTTGCATAGCTAATCAAGTTTTAATCGATAGATAGATAACACTTTGGACGCTAGTAGCTCACAACGCCCAAAATGCTCCGTTAGCCGTTGCATATGGTGACCACGGTCGTAATTATCGTGGCGTACACGTCACTACTAATGACGGCATCATTTTCGATCACAGAGCGCTCACAACGACCCATGTCAAAACGTGGGTCGAAATGGGCGTTGATCACAGAGCATTAATTCTCTTTATCGATTGACATTGCTAAAGCGCGATTTTCATATCAACCAATGACATTTGTGTATTTCGTCGTTTATGACATCAACGCTCCATAATCCGTTTTACTAGAGGTTACTATTGTAACATCCGCAAGCGTCACGGAAAAATTGCGGTCGTTGTAAGTGTTTATAAATAATAAATATACACAGTAATATAATTGAATAATAACGACCAGGCTATGATAAAGACTTATTCCTAAGTTAAATAATGCAATTGTAAATCAGGCTACAGTATATAATGAAAGTAAATTGTATTTAACAACGATATTTTATATGACGGCATGAATGAGAAATAACGGTGCGTGCAGTATACACGCGGAATAGTCAACTAGGTAAAACAATCTAGTTTTCCATGTTGCAAATTAATGTATAACCAGATGGTTGCAAAGGCGTAAATTGGTTTGACTGAAAGGAGGTTATTAAATAATGTGTGTTGTATAAATGTTACATTTCTTTGAGCAAGTGTACGTACAGGTTATACATCTAAAATACACATATTTTTTTTAATATGGCTTTGCAGGTTTTTTTGTAATTAGCCAGTGTCAGCATTTATGAATAATAAACTTTAAAAATAATTAACATGCTAACAGGCACCAGGGGAAAGGCAGACCCGTTTAGATGAAGCCTCAACTAAATTGACTTTAAGCACCGATGTTCTTGTGCCAGCTGGAAAAGGCACGGTTTTTGTGATTTGAAACTCGATGAGACGAAAAAGCAACACTAAAATCAGATAAACACATAAATCTATAGGACTAATCCTGCGAGAGAATGAGATAGAATACATTATACTTAATAATTATATAAAAACGCTATGCTCATCGAGATAAAGTTGGAAATGTTTTGAAGTATTTTGTAAATACTTCAAATTACGCGTTTTGAAGTTTGAATATATTATCACGATATAATATAGGAAATGAGACGTCACGAAATTCAAAATCCCTCCCACACCTTGACACTCTTTTTTCACTTCTACTGTGTGTGTACACACATTTTTTTTAAATATAAACACTTAATTTAGAATATATGTTATAAGTTTTCTGCAATTATTGTTCATTTTTTATTAACATTAATTAATATTCTTTATTATGCGTTAAACGATACAAAATAAAATTTTATAATACAGTATTTACAGTACAGGCGGTCTTATCGCTGTTAGCGACTTCTACCAGAAAACATTTTGGTGGACAATGGAAGTACGACAAGCAGTTGTAAGACAAGCGAACAAGTTTTTTATGACAGAATTTGAAACCTAGTAACGGAAAGTTTGCACATGGCTGTGCAATGTCTAGATATAAGCCAAGTTACCTACCTCTTCGCTTAAACTATTTCGAAGAAATGTTTCACCGGCCGCAGACTTTTCAAGGAAAGCGTTTGTGGCCTTTTTGCATCGCTCTTAGCAGCTATAAAAGAGGGACCTGTACGTCGGTTGTATGTATATTAGCATTCTATTCAAATTTCTCAGCTCTTGGAATCTCGCATCACCTAGCTTAGTATTTCATGCATTTTATATCGACGAGAGAATTTCTCCGAAACAGTATACAAGGGTATACATTTTTAGACACCCATTTTGACATAGAAATAATTCTTATAACATCGTCTTGTTCGTCCGTCATAGATTCAATGCTAAATTTAATCTATGGAATATTCTTACCATTGAAAGTTTTCGGAGTTTTTGGCGGGAACTGAAAGGAGATGTTGTGTTGTGCAGTTTTATTTTCTGAAATGTGTAAAATTACTCTAAAATGAACAATAGTTGTAGGATAATGATAGTTTTTGAGTAGTAATTATGTGTTTTATGAGAAATGTGAACTGTATAGTCAAATGTGGCCGTTTGAGTTGTCACAAGAACTCCGCTGAATGGCACCAGCTGCTTATCTACAGTTCAGCTGTGCTACACATAAGCTTAAGAAAATGAAGAAACTATATTGTAAAATAAGATCTGGCTTAAAGGCCTAGCTGCCAAGCCATAAAACTAAACAAAAAAAAACAATTGAAAGTTTTCCGAATCTTTCCAAAGTGAACATCCAGATTCCATATAATGTATTGAATGTGTGAGTCGAAGCATTCAATTTAAAATATTACTAACAAAATAATTATCATACAAGTATTAAATTAATCTGTGGACTCATTTCCGACTAAATAATAATTTAGCATAAAATTATATTTTCAAAGATGGAAGACCTTGTAGCCGGAACCATAAAAACCGCTAAAGTAGAAGAAGCTATAGTTTTAATTTTATTGATCAATAAATTAAAATAATAAACCGTAAATGTTAAAGTTTCTATTGTTACATTAATTTTATAATATTTACATAATTTTGTTGTAAAATCTTTTAATCGACATTTTTTATTAAAGTAAGTCAATTTTAAATTAGGATTCCAAACAACATTAATTGTCTATGACATTATAAGGTTTTTGAAATAGAATTGATTAATAAGTATTTGGATTTTTTAGGAATTAAAAAGATACTCTGGAACCTTACCAAAGGCAGTGTGAATGCTACGTACCTACACACTGTTAAGCGATATAAAATCGATTTTAACTGTATCCAAAACCGTGGAATAACAACGAGCAAACTTTTGAAATGGTTCAATTTAACCAATCTTGATACGGTCTAAGGAGTCTTGCAAGTCGATTTAGAATTTGTAAACTTTGGCTGCTTTGAAATGAAATATCTCGGCAATATTCAAATTTCGTATTTCTATAGACATCGTTTGTTGCTTCGTAACAAATGTTATTTTTGATGACTGCTACACCTGCGCCGTAATGCTTTAACTTAAGACAATACGCAGGTATAGCCAAGCTTCCACCGGATGGGACTTCGTCTCCTCCTTCTGCGAGCAAGTCATGTTTGCGAAGGAGGAGGCGGAACGGGAGCGTGAGCGTAATTCCCTGCTCCGCTCCCGACAAAAGACGACACGCCGACGCCGGAGGTCGGATAGTGATCTTCGGCCGCCCTAAGCTGCCCCTAGGGGAATAGGGGTTCATCTCTCTTCCCGTGGGGCGAGTTACAGACCGCCCCACGCCGAAAAAACCCAGTAGTGGCCGGGGAATAGCCCCCTGGCATTGGAAGAGGCCCAGTGAACGGGCCCACGCCTGTCAGGGCACGCGGAGTTGGGAAAACCGCATACACGTAGCCCTGGCATAAGGCGCAGGACGGAACACCCAGGGATTTTAGTGAGTATCCCTAACTGGGGAGTGGCAATAGCGTGGCACCGGTTCTGACCGGGCACGCTAATCCCACCCCCGATCTAGCGAATCCCACACTCTCACCGGGTCGCGAACATCCCCCAGGCTTCTGCGCCTGTCGCGGCTTAGTCCTCAAACGGATTTCCCCTGACCAAAAAAAAAGATATAGCCAAGCTTTTGTGATCGTTGACGAGAAATATCCTGCTTTTTGTAATTTCTAATATATAACCTTAATAAACACAACAATGGATTATTTATACGAGTATTCAAACAAACAAATAAATTGACATTAAAAATTAAAATTCCATTCAAAATTCTATTCTATAAGAAAAATAGTTTTTACATTAATGAGGCTGCGACAGTTTTAATGCGTTATTTACGCGACATTATAAATTACATTAAACATTAGAAATAAGTCAGGTGGTGGTGGTGAAATTCAATAATGTAGCTGATTTTTAACGCTATAAGATGCATTTGGACAGTCACTAATAATACATTAACGCAAGTGTATCAGGAGCATGATAAATATTAATACTGGCTATTTCTTTAATCTCCCTTCCTATTAATCGTTATAGCTAAGTCTTAAATCCCGGTTGTGTTCGTAGCGTCCGATTCGTAGGCAGTCCGCTTTTATTCTCAACTTCACGTGGTCTTCGGCGTCCCTGCATATAGTGAGACCTTTGGCATGTACACACCTATCTCAATTTCTTGGACCAGTAGGATTACTTCTACAGGTAGGTTACCTAATGGAGCGTTACTACTCATTATATCCTAGCTTAAAGTCTCTGTTGAGTTCAGAGCTCCAGGTCCACGTTTGGTTTTGATTATGCTTTGATATATTTTGTTTAAATCTACTCTATATTACGTATTATCATCGTCATTGTCATCTCAATTTATTCTTGGGGTAGTCTGGAAGAGATAGATTTTAGCGATTACACCGCCTTTTGTACAATTAGATATAGTTTCACGGTCTTATTCATAAATAGAGTAAGTTTGGAGGATTCTTTATGGTTCTTAAGCAATCCTACACACTTATTTATATCCTATCTATTCAGCATTAGAAATATTCGGTCAGGGAAACATCGAATTTATGCATAAGTATTACCACTACGGATCCATGCCTAACGTTATCGATGATAGGGATGTTGTTGGCATGAAGGCGTGTTTATCGCACAGGCCATACGATCAACATCTAAACATGAGAATGTATAGCTTACGAGAAATATCCATGGCCTATTCCGGTTAGCTATATAAGGCTTCTCAATACTGGAATTTGTATAATAATCCGACTAGCGCACAGCCATTTAACAGTAACGAAGAAATACAAAGAATCCTCATTAAGTTAGCGCGAACAATAGGTACTACGTATATAGGTAATAATAACATTAATGCAAAATAAAAAAAAAAAAAAAAAAAAAAAAAAAAAAAAAAAAAAAAAAAAAAAAAAAAAAAAAAAAAAAATAAAAATAACAAAATTATAAAAAATCCATCCCAGTGCCACCTACCGGTTCCAATTGTGGATTTAAACCATCCGGGGACCCAATCAAATACACAAAAAAAACACCAAAATCGGTCCAGGTGATTAGGAGGATTATAGAACACGATCTCCGCGCCACCTACCGGTTCCAACGGGATAAAACGTGTCCTATCTTTTAAGTTGGATCAAACTGCACACGGTGTGCAAATTTGATTGAAATCGGTTCAATAGTTTTGGAGTTTATTGGCAACATCATCGTGACACAAGATTTTTATACATATAAGATGAAGGGTAATTTTAAAACTTTCCCGGTTTAAATTCAAAGAACCGTTAATGTGCGTATACAAGAATCAAATTAGGAACACAAGGCGACATTTAAAAACAGTGCTAGATATTCATATTTCATAAACATTTTTAAATTTTTATTATATACTGATTAACAAATTTAAATATTTGAATTTAGAAAGTGAAAAAATATTATAGGTAGGATCGCCATAAAAACAATCGTTAAACAAATTTGCATTCCGTTTATCTTTATACTTATAAAGGTTTTGTTTTTATGTAACTAGGATTTGCCCGCGAATTCTTCCACGCTTCACGGGTAACGTTACAGTTATTTTGTTAGTATTTAAATTTAAATTATTTTCAGCGCCCTGCTGAAAATAATTTATATATAACAGGATCTTTTTTAGTATGAAGATTCCCGTTACAACCTTTATAAGTAAAATTACCAAAGGCTAACTACTAATAATAATAAATAGAACTGTTTTACTAAATATATCTAACAAACATAGAAACTGTCATATTAAGCAAGTCCTAATACCACGCGGTTTCATAGTTAGGAAATCCCCGGGAATATAAAAAGCCCCGGATTATATTGTTTTAGTATTAATCGATTCTGAATCTGCCTCATTTTGAGTATAATACCCACTTTATAACACACCCCGGGAAAATTCTCGCAGGAGTCCCAAAATATAAAGCATCGCAGCACTTGAAAAAGAACTTGAGCTATCGTTTTAGAGAAATCGTATTGAAATCAGCTAATATATTTTATTTACTAATTTGTACCAAACCCGGTAATGTTTCCAGGGGATTCCCGGGGCCACAGTATTGTAGCATTTAAAAAAGAATGTAGGTTATCGTTTTAGTGAAAACCATGTTAGATTAACCTAATTTTATGCGCCCGAAGAACGTCAAGCCACTACCGTGAAAATTCCCGCGGGATTACCAGGATAAAAATCACACGTTTTATTGCATTAAATTTGCTATCCATCAGAGAAAACATCGCATTAGAATACGATTTTTTTTTTCAATTTAGCAATTTACAACAATTGCTAGAAAATTCCCGCGGGTTCCCAGGATCATAAGTAGAGAAGATTTAAGTCAAAGAATTTGCTATCGATTGGCGAAAATTGCATCGAAATCGGCCCGGTAGTTTTTACATAAATCCCGAACAAACAGACAGAAAAGAAATCTAAAAAATTGCAACGTGTTCTCCGTTGTTTACATATTCTAACCCAGTTCTTTATTTAAATAGCTTCAATGTACAGACACGGCATGTTTAGAATTTTATCATATAGATTTCCATCTTCTTGACAATTACATACTTGCGTGGATCAAGAATAACTATGAAGAAAGTAGGCATGTACTTTTTAAGGAATATAACCATATAGGTAACCACAGGATCTAATTGTCTCGAATCTAGGTTGACCCAAAAATTTGCTTATAATTATACATAATATGGGTAGGTAAATTTAGGTATTATAATACGCTGTCTAGCTTTCATTTCTACCTTATTTTTTTCATAATAAAAACCAGACAAGATATAAATAGAAAAATATTTACTAACCTTTATATTCGAAATTTAAAATATTTCAAATAAACCTTTTCGATTTATGTCCAAATAGAATCCGATTCGTCACAAATAACTAAACAGAAATCACTATTCACAAAATGTTTTCTCACACAATTTAAAATCTATCCGATGAAACTTTTGCACGTTAAAAACTTACAACACAACTATGGTAAACATAAGGGAACATATTTAACATAAAATAAACGAAAACAATTTAAGTTGAACGTAATAAATTATTGAAATAGTGTAACATAAACTTTTTAACGATTCCATGTTTGAAGTACGATTGTTTGGATGGCAAACACGACGACACGTACAAAACGAAACGCGGTTCTAACTGGACTGAAGTAAATATGGCGGTCTGGCCTGGTACTGGCTGGTTCGGTACGCAACGTTCAAGCAACGGTCAAAGATCATGCGTATGAATTGCACAGGTGTTGAGTTAATAGGCAATATTCTTCTATCGGACTGAATAAAAATATTACTGCCTAATAACAACTATATGTGGTTTCTGTAATCGTTTTCTAAACTGCTACATAAAAATAAAAAGAGTTGTCTGTTCTATTTCGACTTATGCACATTGAGATGTATTTTGGGTAGGTATCAATCCAATGCAAAAAAAAGTTTTACTAAAAAAAAACATATTTTAAAAACTGTCCGAATCTTGTTCAACCTAATTCCAAAGTTAGAAAAGGAAGCAATTTCTTTTGGGAGTTAATATCTTGACACCTATTGATTTAAATAAAAAGTAATTAACAAACATCATTGTGATTTTCCAAGATCTAACTAATAACACGACTATATAGGTATAATGAAAGAATTCAACCCTGAGTTACATTGACGCTGAACACCCCTAATCTTTATTTCTTCGGACTACTACAGCATTATTTTGTCAATACAGCCTTTTTAAGACCCTAGTTTATTTAAATTTTTACCTAGGCAGTGTTCCCCCATTTTATTTTTCCATATAAAAAGTATCCTATATCCATTCTCGATATTGATACACATATACCAAATTTCAGAAAAAACGGTATCGTAGTTTTTTCTTGAAAACGTAACAGACAGACAAAGTTCCTGTCGTATTTATTATATTATTATGGATATAATATAAACTGTAATAAGTAATATCGACTTAAGTCCTGGGTAATATACAAACTTCAAGAACACACAGACTGTAGACTGTAAAGAACTTTTACACCCAAGCATATTGTGGCGATCGAGGGTGGAACTACCCAGCAGCGTAAATCGGTTTTAGAACTTTTAGAAAGAACTAGAAATTTCTGGAAGAAAAAGACAAGGACGGATATATTCAGAAAAGGATAGACGATAAACGAAAGAAAGAGATAGATAGATGTTAGAAAGGGATAGGTGTATAAACGAAAGTTCCCGAACAGAAGGTTCGGGAAAGAAAAGACAGAGATAGATAGACGGGTTCTAGAAAAATCTTCCAGGTATATAAACAGCGTAAGGCGCGCCTACTGGGCAGTTTTAAAGTTGAGTTCAGTCCAAGACGACAAGTGCGATATTAGAGAAGGTTAATAGAGGACAGAGAGGAACTCAGTGGTGAATTTAGTGAGAAGTTTGGTGGACAGATACGCGAAGAAGGTGTGTAGCGTAGTTCGAGAGAGGAACCAGAAGCGAGCTACACGCGATAATATCGGAGTTGGTCTACGCAATATCGGCGACGGTATTGAGGGTGTGACAACTTATCATCGGGGCTGTGCATCGTTGGTCGTGCGTATAGGGGCAACCCTACAGAGAGGTACTACGTGTGACTGTGTATGTCAATAAAAACTTTTAAATCAAAAACTGGCGTTTTCTTCCAATCCATAAGTGCGTACCCCCGCTCGCACGTAACATAGTAGAAAAATAATTATTTATTGTACAAAATATATTTACGTATTATATTCTCGTGTGACTAGCTATTATTAATAAATGAGTAAAACTTTACTGTGCATAAAATTTTATGGCTAAAAAGCGATCATACTTAAAATAATATACTAAACGCGCACTACAGGTACATTTAAAATATTTTTGGCCTAATATTTTTTGTGTAATGGTGAACAATAAAGAATTAGTTATATAATATAACTAGCTGCCCCGGCAGACGTTGTCCTACCCTGAAAAAATAAAAATCTAGAACCCGATTCCACTACCACATGCCAGATCTAATAGTGAATTTAAACCACCCCGGGACCCACTCAAACACATAAAATTTCATGAAAATAGTAGAACCCTAAACCACCGGTAACTATTTTGTTTAGATAACAAGAAACGAAACCCATCGTCTCTAAAGGAACGAGATGAAATCTGACATTAAGGAAAGACGTGTCTGGCCTAATAAATTGTAAGTCTTAATCTATGATACTGGACAAGCAACAGTGTGGTAGTGCACAGTACGAAACACTTAACCGGTTATCAAATATACGGCGGGAAAATGCATGCAGGTAAATGTCATAAATTATAGATAGCTACCTAACCAAATTTACCACCAAAGTGTTCACACCCACACTATCGGCAGCCTTAAGCAGAATACGCAATGGATGCAAACTGTGACTAAGTACTACTTAACTCTGGGGGCAAACAAAACTTAAGGACAAACCACCGCGGGGAAACCGTAGTGTGGCGTGTGGGACTCGCCTCGTAAGGGTAGCACGAGCATCTCCATAGGAATGCTATTGCCACGCCATGGTTGGGGACACTCATTAAAACCCCTGGCCGTTTCTCGTTACGTCTCGTATCCGGGCTGTGGGTTAGTTTGCGTATTCACCTCCAGCCCGGCCAGTGGAGTGGAAGAGCGTCATCATTCGCAAGGTAAGTCAACAACCAGGCTATTGCAAGAGTACACCCAGTAGTTGGGACTGTATAAATCTAGGGGATGAGTGAAAGCAAGCCTAGCGTAATTCGCAAAGGCGGATGGCCACCTTATGACAAAACATGGTGACGTCGTCAAATTGGTCTCGTTCTTCGACGTCAGATAGGCCAATGAGAAATTGTAGTGCCCTTAAGCTCTTCGGGCGTTAGCTCAAATTAAATATGAACATGTGAGTCGAATTGCAGAACGACCAATAGACAAGTTTTTTTCCGAACAATTGCTCGATAATGGTAATGGCAAAATAATTGTTGACTTATCGTTTGGATACATCATATTTCCTACTAATTTCTGTCACTTTTATGAAACTAGTACCAAACTCATCGAGAAGATTTTCCCAAATATTGCTCGAAATTACAAAGACCATGTATGGTTGAGTGAGAGTTATATTGGTTGCAAAAACGTTGATATCGACACAATAAATTTTCAGATTCAAAATAAGAAAGCTGGCGAATTAATGACATACAAATCGATTGGTTCCGTTACTAAACAAGATGATGTGGTCAACTATCCAACGGAGTTTTTAAATTCGCTGTAATTGGCTGCATTACCACCTCATAATCTGCAATTAAAAATCGGATCGGTAACCATTATGTTGCAGAATATAAACCAGCCACGTCTTTGTAATGGTACCCGACTTGCGGCGAAGAAATTAATGAACAACATCATCGAAGCCACGATTTTGAAAGGGAAGTACAGAGTACGTTTTGATTCCACGGATTCCGAACGATATGACATTCGACTTTAAACGGTTGCAATTTTAAGTGCGGGTAGCATTTGCAATATCGATAAATAAATCTCAAGGGACTGCGCTAAGTGTTTGTGGCATCAATCTTGAAAATCCATGTTTTTCACATAGCATTTCATATGTCGCCTGTCCCCATGTCGGAATACCAACAAAACTGTTTAGGTGTATATGCGCTAGAAAAAACTAAGAATGTTGTGTATCATGAAGCATTAGAATAATAAATACATTTTTGTAATATTTTTTAAATTAATTATACCAATTCGAATTCAATATTGATAGTGAGACAGGACAACGTCTGTCGGTTCAGCCAGTAAAATATAAAAGAGCAGGCGATAGATGTTCAGATACTATATCATCATCATAACTAAAACATCATGATAGAAATAAATTTAATTAGTGTTTAAATTTTAATAAAACGCTGTTTAACTCGTTATAGAAACGACTTCTAAAGTTGGCATCACAAAAGAAGAATCTACCTCGGAAAATGGGGAATTAAAGTGTAGACTACTATTTGATAGAATTTTTGCTGCGTAATGTAGCTAGCTAGCCATTTAGCAAGAAAATAAATTTACAGATTTTATTATGCAATCTTTGATTTAAAAATTATTGAATTGAATGAATTTTGCAGAATTGGGCATAATCACAATGAAAAGTAAAGGCGGCCGCACATTATGTAGCGCGTCCGTCGGATTAACTTAATAATGTGCAAACCAGAACCGTAATACACATCGCTTTAGTAAGACATCCGGACGCTTAAGGTCACGTCCGCGACTTACGACATTATGTGCACTCCAATGGACTTTCCTTAACCAAACACGTTGTAAGTCGAGTCCGTTCTTCACGACTTATTATAATATGTATACAACTTTAAATTTTATTTAAAAAAATATTTGGCATGGCAGCTTTGGTGTCAAATGTTGTTATTGTCAAATACATTTTAATAATTTCTCAGATAATAAATATCAGAGTCACAGACAAAAAGAAAGAATCAAAAGTCAGGAAAATAATACAAATTTAGAAAATTAAACAATGAATTAGAAAATGGATGAGACTAAGAAAAATGTTTGCCGTGCATGTTTAAAATTTGGAGCGGTGATGGCAAGTGTTTGTCACTGTTTGAAAAATACAAAGATAACTTGATAGTAGAGAAAATCAACTCTTTTGTAAGTTTCACTATACAAAAGGATGATGGATTACCTGATAGAATATGTCCTGATTGTCTTTTAGAGCTCGAAAACGCTTTACAATTCAGGGAAAAATGTGAAAAGTCTAATAAACTGTTACACAGTGATAGTTTCAAACAAGAAAAAAGATACGTAGACATCAAAGAAGAAACAGAAGAATGCTTAGATGAACCAGAAGAACTGTTGTGGCCTAAAGAAGAATTACAAGCTGAAGAATGTTGTTTAGTATCCATAGACGAACGCATTCGGAAAAGTCGCACTAGCGACGTACAATTTATATGCAATGACTGTGAAGGAGGTTTCAAAAGCAAATGTAAACTGAAAGTACATTGGAGAAAAGTACATTTGCCGAAATTGCTCCTTTGCGAGACGTGTAAGAGACAGTTCAAATCATTCAAAGCATTTAATAAACATAAAATAGATGGCAGGAAAGTGTGTTCAATCACTGCAGAAATGCATATTGAAGGAACTGGGAAGTCTCGTGTGTTCCATTGTAAGTTGTGTCAGTATCATACAAATCACTTTAAAAATTTGAAAGCACATTTAGTTACACATTCAGGAGCTCGACCTTATGTGTGCAATATTTGTTCTAAAGGTTATTCACAAATGGGATCATTACAAGCACATAGAGAGACTACGCATAAAGAATACAGAGTAGAACTGACATGTCAGTATTGCGGAAAGTTAATAAAAGGTCGCTCAAGATTATACAAACATATGAAATCACACCAAGACTTAAAATTTCAGTGTGAAAATTGCAACAAAATATTCAAGTCTCGTGAGACTCTAAAAGTTCATATGCAGAGGCACAGTGGTTTTAAAAGATACACTTGTGAGCTTTGCGCAGCTAATTATTATACAGTGGCCGGTTTATGTACACATAAAAAAACACATCACAGTGCATTTGTTACAAATACATGTGAAATTTGTGGTTATGAAAGTAAAACATATTCAGGTATATATAAACATAAAAAGAAGCATACAGCTACAAATATTTGCTGCAAGTTATGTGGAAAGTTTTGTAAAAGTGAAGAGGAGTTTAATGAACATAAGAAGTTTCATTATGGTAAAAAATATTCATGTCCAAGTTGTGAGAGAACATACAATTGTAAAAAGAGTCTGCGGAAACATTTAATTAATGTACACACACCAGCAATAATGTCTAAGCTTAATATAGTAAAGCAAAGAATAGTAGTTAAAAAAGAATTTGCACTTGAAAATTAGACTCAGAAGGAAAATAATGTAGAAGAAAATCACCATGATTACTAATGTTAGAATATTCTAGTAACCTAGGTGGGCTTTAGTTCTGAAAGTAAAAGATACAAAGGCTAAATGTATCATAGTCACATTTTGGAAAAAGATAGTTGTATACTAAATGAAAAACTTGGGAGACAACAATGATATTGACTGCAAGCAGAGAGTGCTTGTCATGAGTAGTAACATGATAGCTACGAGGTTCTCAAAGTGCAGCAGAGAAGTCGAGGTTACTCTGTTGAGAATACTCTGAATATACAACTACTGCCTCTCTGTTTATACTTCTCAGCTTCGGCCAACTTACAGTAATATGGTAAAACAATAAGTACAATTAGAGTTCATTATAATGATGTATTCCATCCAGACTTCCCAAAGCTTCGTTGTGTGTCACCTATATTTTCTGAAGCAAGAGAGCAAAGAATACAGGCAATACTTTGTTATAATGAGAACCTAAATGTGTCCTTTTGGAAAAAATACATCCATAACAGTAATGTTATTTGTCTAATATTAATTAGTTGTGATGAGCTATAGAAGAAAGTCCAGAAGCAAGCACTAGTCGGAATTTTGTCAGTTGAGTAAGCCAATAAAGTGTTTATATAGAAAAATTTTGTTTTCTTCGAATTCCATTGTGTATCAGTCATTCATATGGAGTCTGAATGTTTTTTAAGAATCTTAAAGGAGCATTCAAACTTTCTCTAACTCTATATGAATAACACTGTGAAAGTTTTGAGTAGTTGAGGTTTTCTATAAAAATGATGACTACCAATATCAGTGGTAATATGCAGTTTATCGTAGAGGATATCATTGTCCTTAGTCGTGAACTTAAATGAATAAATTACATTCAATTAGTTTGGATGTAAAACATGCTAATGTGCCAGCAGCAGGCTATTTAAGGAGCGAGTTATGTTAGGTGTTTTTCTTATGGGTAGAATTAGAAATGAAGATATCCATAAGAGAGCGAAGGTAACTGACATAGCATGCAATATTAGGAAATTGCAGTGGCAATGAGCTAAACATGTCTGTCGCAGGACCAACAACCGATGTAGCAATCATGCCCTGGAGTGGAGAGAACAACTTGGCAAATGTAGCGTAGGACGCCCTCCAGCTCGCTGTGTTAACGACCTGCGCAATGTCGCCAGCGAAAGACGAGGAACCGGGATTTGGGGAGGCCTACGTCCAGTAGTCTACAGGGACTGGCTGAAGAAGCTACATAGAGGGAAATAAGGCTACTCCTACATGTAATTAAATTTTTCTTTTGGACGTCACTGTCCTGGCCACCCTGTATTAAAAGGTTGGTGTGTATATATATATAAAGTACTCTGTGGTGTATAGACAATATAGATGTTTACTGATAGTTAAAATACAATGATTGCTAAAATTATGTGGCTAAACAGCCATTATTTTATTTTAGCCGTCAGTTAATGGAGCCACTTCCTATTTACGTGCACCGCCGCTTTGCAATGTCTTGTCACTATTTAAAAGTGGCAAAATGATTTGTCTATGTGCACATGTATAAATTATATGGAAATTGGTTAATAACTTACATCATATTTTTGCGTACATAAAAATGCCTATACCATGTAAACTGAACTTTCATATTCTTGGAACTTTGAAATTGGAGCTGATTATTGAAATATTCTTTAAAATATTTGTAAAATAAAACACAAATGTCAAAATAAATACTGGTTTAATATCTTTTTCTCAATGTTTTCACTAAAATACATATCACTTTCAAAACTTAACATATTATGGAATTCATGTTTTTAACCTAAGACTTATACAATTAAATAGGTACTAGAAAACAATTTTTAGTAAACTAAAGCTTCATCAGAGCTGAAAAGTTTGGTCAGCCGAATCATATTTACAAATAATAGACGATTGGACCAAACTGATACAGATGAATGAATACAGCATAAGAAGACTAGTTGAAACTTCAAAGGCATGCATGATCAACCAAAACCCATGGAAATGTATGATTTGAAATAAAATGGTCTTATTCGTACCAACTTAAGAGTAAGTTTGAATGCTTCTTTCTTTGGGGCTATCAACAAAGTACGCAACAAGAATTTCATGTATTTTGCCCCCGTCTTTGTCATGATTGGACACATTCGCGAGACTCATCCCTCCCTAGTGTGACGTCACATTTTTTGCAATTTTAAATCAAGAAATCATTAAAATACAACAGCAGTTCCATAATTGGACCTACTTATACAAAATGGAACCAACCCACATACTGACAGTTTTGAGAAAAAGCCGTTTTTATTAAAATTTTGCACAAAAAAATTATAATATATATATTCTAATGTACAATATTCTAAATATTTTTTTTCCCCAAAATATATACACTTTTTTATATGCAAAATTTTAATAAAAACGTCTTTTTCTCAAAACTGTCAGTATGTGAGTTGGTTCCATTTTGCATAAGTAGGTCTAATTAGTTTAAATATATGATTTTTTTAAAAGTACGTCATGAAGTTTAGGACCCTCCCACCCCTTGTCACATATCGTCGACCCCTCCCCATGTGAAGTAATGGCCCCTTAAAAACCCTAAAGAAGCGTTCAAACTTTTTATATATATTTTTGTTTTATTGCATGAATTCAGCAGACAGGCAGACGGCCCACTTGATGGAAAGTGATTACCATCGCCTATGGACATTTACAACGCCAAAGGTGCTGCTGCCCTCTTAAGGGAGATTGGAACCTGGTCACTAATGCCGGAACACAAATCAAGGTTGTTATAGCGGCATACTTCACACCAGGGTTCTAAAATAAACCGGGGTAGTAAACTTACTCTTATTCAATATGAATAACAACGTAAATACAATGGGGTGATGTCAAACGAAATTAGAAAACATTATGTAATATTATACATATATCTACGGTTCTCAGCCTAAACTTTCGAGGACAGGTTTGAAGGGGTTATAATAACCGCACATAAACAGTAGTGGGCTGAGATCGAGTCTGCCATTTATAGCGGAACAGACGTTATATCCGGCATGCTTGTATAAGGCACATAGACTTGAAATTCCTGCGGGATTCTCGGGACACAAAGTACTGCATTATTTAAAAAATAATGTAATCTATCGTTTTAGTGAAAACTATCTGAATAAGCTAATTTTATGCCGAACAACTACAAACCACGCTCGGGAAATGTCCCGCGCGATTCCCAGGGATAAAAATCACACCTTTTTTTACTTAACATTCGCTATCGATTAGAAAAGAAAACCACTGCATTTTAATCTAAAAACCCTCTCGGAAACCTTCCCGCGGAATTCCCAGAATAAAAAGTTGCGTGGATTTTAAGTCTTAGAATTTGCTGTCGAAAACCTTCATCACAATCGGTCCAGTAGTTTTTACGTGAATTCCGAACAAACAGACAAATAAATCGATTTTGTATCGTTTTGTCCATCGTTTATACAGTCTATTCCAGTTTTTTTTAAATAGCTTCAATGAAAAGACACATGGCATGTTTAGATATTTATAATATTATAGATAAATAGACTTCAATCAAACTTATATTCAAATGTTTGAGAGTGCTGGGGTCGTTTTACGAGACCTTAGTGTCATTTGGGTACACTTAAAACTTAAGTAAGGCACGTTATTAGGCATCATCGAGTAAATTTAAACCGAAGAGATTATTTACAAATATCCTCGCAATCGACTACGGTCTTATTCAAATTGGGTTCGAGCAAGTTTTTTTGTATTCGTTAACCATAAAGAATACTACAAACTTACTCTAACTCAATATGAATAAGGCCGTTAGATTTCAATAAGATAGATAATTTGAGTCTCATAGATCTATTAGCCGAAACGACGTAACTCAAGGACTATTGGATATTTACAATGTCATTTTATCATAAAAATGAAGTTGCAAGAAATTTAGTAAGTAAATTTAAAAAATAATATTTAATTAGTCTTGACTGATTTTGACAATGAAAATGTTTGATTCTTAAATGAATAGAAATGAAATGGTAAAAAGAGTGTAAAAAATAATAAAACTTGTGACTCTATAGACATGACCTTATAAAAGTCTTTTTTTCTGCAATATTCAAATGGTAAGAAAATTAAAAAATATTAATATACAAAAGCGTTTTTATGGCGTCATGTCTATGAAGAAGACTAACCCCTCGTAATCGCTTTATGCCCATTACCTCGGCAGCAAGAAGGGAAGTAGGCAGCGCGAATATGTAAACGCAACATCTGCATACCTTGTTTTTTCTTATAAGATAGATTTTTTAATAAAATTATACGACTAATATAAAACATTTTCTACTGTAATATCTAACTTTAGATGTGGCTTAAATTGTAAAAGACACTTAAACACCATGAAATATTGTTGCTAGTAACTCATTGCAAAAAAGCTATTTATAATCTACGGAAATCATCTATAGAAAAACAATGTATTAAAATTTGATACTCGCGCTGCTCACTTCCTCCGCTACTTTCCTGCTCGTGGAAGTGGGTATAATGTAAACGAGGGCTAATATAAAGACAATGGACATGAGTAGAAAAAATAAACTCTATTTAAAACAATATTTTCTTAAGACTAAATCTAATAAACGAGGTCTTTTGAAATGGGTTTCGTCTGTAGATTTATTGTACAGTACAGACTTGTCCATTGAAAATTTCAAAGGAAAATTCAATGACAGCGAAGGGCCCTATTACTGGCACCTAAGCACCACAAGACACTTTGGGCCACCCACAAATTACGTCATACTAAAACTTATGATTTTAGGAGTGACATACATCACATATTTTGCAATTTTACATCAAAAGGTTAAAAATTAAAACTATTAAAATAATTCTTCTTATTTTTTAATAATTTAAACATTATGCTTGTACAGTTTCCGTGAATAGTTCAAATTTCGTGTTTTAAGGATCAAGGCTGTTGTGTACCGATTTTAACCGGTGGTTAATATAAATTTATTGCTAAAAATGTATGCATAAACAGTGATTATTTTTATTTAACCGGCGCTTAAATGTCGATACGCACCAGCATAAGTATATTAGATTTTGAAATGTGACGTCACGAAATTAAGGACCGCTTCCACCACTTGACACACTATGTTACACTTCGTCAACCCCCTCTTAACATGTGACGTGATCTATGGACGCCCCTTACGGTACCTACTTTATGTCTTCTAATATCAATTTACAGAATCTTGTGGTATATTATAGCTTTATAGGTGATGGTTATATTTTGTTTAAGACAGACTCATTTTTATATATACAAGAGTCTACTAGGCATATGTAATAATGTGAATGTTAATCATGTGAACTCAGACGCAAAAGCGTTCTTAAACTATGCATCACTTACAATTGTAAAATTAACCACACAACGTAAACAGTATCATAGATGCGCATTTAGGTTTGATTTACATTTGGACTAGTGAAGAGGGAGTTAACATGCGAAACTGACGAATTACGCTCTTATAGTTTCTATATGTTATAGGCGCTCTACATTCTTGCGAGAGTGTAGTTAGAACACGAGAATGTATACTCCGATTTTTAATTACCTGGCCTAAAATGATAGCTTCGTAATACCGAAGTAAGAAAGAGAGTTGGTCTGAAAGAGAGTGTCGGGGTGAAGGTAAGGAAAGGAATGCTCCGGTGGTTCGGGCATGTGGAAAGGATGTATGATGAAAGAATGACTAAACAGATATACAATGCAAAAGTGGATGGATGCAGAAGTCGCGGAAGGCCACGACACACCTTCCATGATCAAATTGATCGTGTGTTAGCAGAAGGTGATGTCAGGAGCCTTAAGAACAGACGAGCGTGCATGAAAAGAGCTATGAATCAAAGAAGCAAGCGAGGTGTGTAAGAATGGGCCTGTGTGGCGCTCTGTTGTTCGTGCCTACCCCGCAAGGGACCTGGCGTGAAGTTATGTATGTATGTATGTAAAATGACTGCTACGATCGATCTTTTAAATGTTGCAAGCTTGGAACTTAATCGTTGTATGTAATTTGACTCATTTGTGTGCCAGTTGAATCAACAACTCATATAACTCACTTATGAAATAGCCATACTAGAACACTATACTCCAAGATTCAATATAAGAAAAGGTCGAAGGTAGCTGTCGTTTTAGTCCAGATAATATATAAATAACTCTGATTTTTAGAGTATAGACCGTTCATTACTATTCATTCACTTGCTTTAGCATCGGTTTGATATTACTTATGTCCATATTAGAAGGATCAACCAAATTGTATACATTTGATTGAAAAGTATAGAACAAAGCATGATGATGTTCAATAGCATTGTGTGATTCAAGTTTATGTTTATGTGGATCACTTTGGTTGATTCATTCTCATTGAATCGGTTTTACGTTTTACGGTTTTATATCAAAGATCTTATGTCAAATTATGACAAGTATTATGACAAGACGAACGGTTAATAAATATTATAAAGCCTTCCTATGTAATGTCATAAAGTCAAATAGTTCTGTGTATGAAATACTGATTTAAAACTGATAAATTCAATAAAAAACATCGAACTAAATTTACAATGTTTTCTTTAAAAAAAAACCAGTAATATATACAATTTATGTATTATTAAAATAACGAACTAACTTGTCAGTTTCGCAAGTTAACTTTACTTAACTAATTGTAAATTAGATTTAATTTGACGCGATTTAATATAAAAATTAGCATTGAAAAATCACTTTAAACACATGGGACACATAATTTGAAATTTGAAAACTCTTAGAACTAAATTACATAGTAAAAATTTGAAAATGGCCTACTTTAGAAACTATCTTAGCGCTAAACACCTTCAATCCGGAGGCTCCTGGTGTGAGCAGTGTGGTACCGGTGTTGGGGAGGACTTGAATGCCCTCGGGAAGAGAGAGGAGTACGTGGGAGGTGGCTCGTACTCCGGTGGAGAGGGCAACGGCTGCGCGAACAGCTGCTGCGACGCTGCTGTCACAGTGACAGTTGGTGACAGATCCATACAAGATGGCGGAATGTTTAGCGGCGTGTCCGACGGCTTGGAGCGTTTGCAGCAACACTCTAAAACCAAAACACACAGAATTTAAATATTTTAGAACAATATCTCACATCACAAAAGTGATATCTTGTTCATTTCTTATATTCTAAAAGTACGCTTGGAGCTGTATAATCACAGGGATAAAAACCGCACTTTCGTCCCTGGGAAGCAATTCTCGCTACTGTCAAAAAATTAAGAAAACTATGACAACCATAGATGCGACTCATGTCCCGACTTTTTTTAAAGCCATTATTAAATTGCGGCATTAACTGTAATAAAAAATATCAACAATTTGGTAATATCATTATACGTATAAATTACTATTTACTAAATTATTATGAAATTTAGATAAATTTGACCTAAAAATATTTACTATCAAGTATCATATAAAAGTTAAGGCGGGAAGCTCCGCTTCGTTTCGCACCCATAGCCTTCTAACCTATATTAAAAAAGTTCGGATCTGTTCATAATAAATAAATGTGCACTGGAACTATACTCCACCCAAAAAATAAAAGAAAACACTTATTGTGAGATAACTACAATAGTTAGACATATGGTTCCGCGATATTTTTTTGTAGACAATGATATGTTATGCAAAGTGGTAGTACATTGTTTTGTTCTATAATAAATACTTTTCGCAGCGCACGCCGTGTAAAGATTTTTTTGGGACATTTTTTACACCTTGTGTTACATTATTGGACTTTTAGTAAGAATCCCTAATTTTTTTGAAAATATAACCTATAGCCTCGATAAATGTACTATCCAACACCGAAAGAATTTTTCAAATCGGACCGCTGTTCCTGAGATTAGCGCGTTTAAACAAACAAACTCTTCAGCTTTATGATATTATTAGTATAGATAACTCACCCCAAGCCAAGCAGAACATGAGTATGGTGGCGCAGACCATCATCCCCACAACCAGGTAGCTCCAGGGCCCGTACGGCTTCAGTGCAGCCGCGAACTCCATGAAAGCATTCGAAGGTTTCTCCCCCTCGCTTATTTTCACTGAAAGTTTATAGTCGCCTATTCTCCATTACATCGAATAATAAAATCTTAGCAGTGTGTGAGAAAAGAATAGTTTCAATAAAAAAAACTTACAAATAAAACTAAAATAAATGCCTAACAAATATATTGCTACTACAGTCGGAGCAGCCCGACCAGATTGCTGTCAATAGGCAGAGTACCTAGAAGGCTGGCAGCATTACCTAGCTGAATACATATGCTACTCCTTTCGAACGAGGTAAACTCTAGCCGTCCAGTCGCCTGTGGTCTCAACCAGCCGTTTTTTGACGGACAAAATTAGAGAAAAAAACCAGGTTATGTCTCATATTGGGAGATTTATGAATTTTTTCGGTAAATTATTGATCAGTCAGTCAAACGGAAAGTTTTTTTGTTTGTACCCAATTTTCGATCTTTGGCGGCCTTGAATTTTACAATTTACCAGTACTCTACAGATTAAACGATACTTTTTATCCTGGAAAAGGGATATTACAGAACTCATGAATCCGCGAGCAGTTATAAAGAAACTACAAAAAAAGTAACTTACTTATAACGGAAGGTTTAGTCACGCCCTCGGGCTGGTCCAAACCCAGTAACTCCTGGTTTCTCGCCGCGAACCGCCTGAGGAGTTCCAGGAGCGGGGGATCTCTGCGATGAGCACAGGCGCTGGAGTCTTCGTCCTCGCCTCCGGGACAGTGCCGCACTCCATCGCAGACGAGATATGAAGATATACACAAGCTTGTTACTCCACAGATGAATTGGGAGTCGTTGTTGCATATTGCACCTGGAAATTAAAATAAATGGTATTGGAATGGTGGTACAGCAACTTCACTTCTATGCGCTAGTTTAGCGACTCGATAGTTATCCCTGGAGTAATAACTCCTAAGCGTAATATTTTCTTAAGTTTTCGCGACTTGTACACATAATAAAACTACGTTTTAACTGTTTTAAGCGCGGTAATTTATTTTATTTAGGTTTATCCGACGTTTCGGCCGCTTTTCAGTTGCCGTGGTCACGGAAGACAAAGATGACATTTACTCATAATATCCATATTAAATAATATCTATATATTTAATAATATCCATAGACAAAATTAAAACTAAATAATTAAAATGAACAAGTTGGCGGTAGGCTGAATAAAAACTTTGACAATACACGTTTGACAAATGTCGTCTTTGTCTTCCGTGACCACGGCAACTGAAAAGCGGCCGAAACGTCGGATAAACCTAAATAAAATAAATTACCGCGCTTAAAACCGTTAAAACGTAGTTTTATTAACTCCTAAGCGCTCAAGGAAGCGATGACAACATAGCGATTGAGGAAGTAGGAAACTCTCCACAACTTATCTCTGCAGGAACGGAGAAAGAACACTCATTCCTGCGGCTCTGTTGTAAGAAACGACAAAACAAACACAGCCAGGTGGTGAAGCATTATTGCCCATCTAAACGGCTAACACTCCTGGTTTAGAGTAAGCCATAATAACAATTTGGGTTGTGTTCCGGTGTCAGTGGTCAGGTTCCAGTTTCAGCTTCGAAGCTGGCAACATAATGTAGCACCTTTGGTGTTGCATGGGTCAATAGACGACGGTAACTAAGTTGCCCGTACAGTCTGTTTGTTGTACTCCAGTAGTAAAAAACCGTGGGGTATTTCTTATTCTTTTTTTTAAATAATTGATTCATCTTGAGGCATTAAAATGCAATAAATAGTATATTTGAGAGTTTGTATCCGATTAAAGATTCATACCACTATTGATAGCAGTGACGACCAGTCTAAGTTTCTCAGTTTGCTGGTAAGGCGAGGTAGGTGGGTTCCATACAATTTTCACCTTCGGAGGAAGCAGTTTCGTTCCGGCACGTGCTGCGATTGCCGCTGCGTTCCCGCCGCAAAGCGACAGACGCCAAATTGGATTTTTGGCGTCACCAATATACTGCAATTATAAACATGTTTTTATTTATTATTCAACAAAAATAACACAGCGTTAAATTACATAACAAAAGTTGATGTATTTTAAAAACGGCGCATGAGCGAATAATTGATCTTATTTTAAAGGCCAAATTTATGTAAAGAGAAAAAATTATGTCATCAAAATTGAGTCGAATAAATAAATAAAAAACTTTATATTGCCATCGATAAAGAACAAAAGTATGAAAGTCGTTATTTTCGTCCGGAAAAGTAAAAATCTCGAACCCGATTCCAGCGCCACCTACCGAGTCTAATTATGAATCCAAACCATCCGGGGACCCACTCAAACACTATTTTTTTTTACACCTTGGGTTACCTACATTATCAAATAGTCGGGATCCCTAATTTTCTATAGTAATAAATATACCCTAAATTAATGTGGGATAATGTAGCTAGCATTCTAATAGTGAAAGAATTTTTGAAAGCGGTAGATTAGTTTTTGAGTTTATTCGTTACAAACCCACCAAAAACACTAAATTTTATTATTATAGTATAGGTTGTCTGTCAATGCCAAAGCCATACGAAGTCAGTATAAAGTGTGATGTATCGTAGTGCGTTTATGTGTGTACGTAATAAGTAAATATGCGTACTGCTACACTTCACGATTTATAACAAAAAAAGCGTTTATCGTGTAATGCCCTTAAGTAGGTTTAAATTTAGTTCATTTAACTGACATCTGCGTTTTATTTCTAACTCTATGGGTGTTCATAGAGTTAGAAATAACATTATTAAGTAAAACCGACTAATCAGCGCGTGAGGTACGTTCCAACGCATGCTTTTTTTCAATTTGACGACTTCACATCGATAGATTACAATCTATCGAAAAATAATACGTAAAATTTGAAGCAGTATTTACGGTTTACGACAGTTTACAATCTCGCGAGATCATCTCTCTTTTTGTTTATTATAAACTTACATCTATAACAAAATTGTAGTATTACTATTTACAGTATTTCTACTATGTACTTATTCTATGTAACTTATTATATTATATACATACATACATAACTTCACGCCAGATCCAGAACAGAGCGCCATTTAGGCTTATTCTTACACACCTCACTTGCTTCTTTGACATTCATAGCTATTGTCATGCACACTCGTCTGTTCTTAAGGCTTCTTACATCACCTTCTGCTAGTACATGATCAATTTGATCATGGAGGGTGTGTCGTGGCCTTCCGCGACTTCTGCATCCATCCACTTTTGCATTGTATATCTGTTTAGTCCTTCTTTCATCATACATTCTTTCCACATGCCCGAACCACCGGAGCATTCCTTTCCTTACCTTCACCCCGACACTCTTTCAGATCAACTCTCTTACTTCGGTATTACTAACGCGGTATATTACATGTTTATTACTATACGTGTACATTATCTGTTTATACTAGCATCTAATATTAGCTTAACATCCATTATTTGGAAACGTAATAGAATTGTTGTCCATATAACATTTAAATGTCCATCACCTTGAACAAATGTCTCAAATTTTAAACACTTTAAAACTAGTTGTATTGATAATTGAAATTAACATGGTTAATTGTTAAAGAAAACAACTATTTTTTCCTCAGCAATTTGAAGACAAAGGCATATAGTTGCCACCGATTTGGACAGTCGTTCATTTTAGGGTTCTGTGGCCTTATTGACAAAAACGGAACCCTTCTTAAATTAGGAAAAAACTAATCATTAGTGAGGACGCATATATACACTATGTAAGCGAAGATGGATTTTGTAAAGGGTAAACCATAGAAGAAGGATACTAACCTATATATTATAAAAAAAGAATGATTTGTATTTTTGTATGTTTGTATCGGATAAACTCAAAAACGACTAGATCGATTAAAAAAAATCTTTCACTATTAGAATGCTTTTTGAGACGGGGGAAATGCATTTCGCACACTACCGGGTCCTTTACTAGGGATTAGACCAAAGCGACGAGAGGTGACTCCGCGAATGGGCACCAGAGGCAAATCGCCGGCTTGTGTGGATACTCGAACACTCAATACTCCACTAAAACCACCCTCCTCCCGTGTGCCCCGCGCTTATGGCAGGAAGAGCGTGAGACTTAGAACGTAGTTACGCCCACGCTGATCCTGGCACATCAGTGCTTAATTTAGCAACAGAATTTTTAGAATAGAATATACTCTATTGTACAATAAAATCAATGATATAATGCACAAATTAACACAATAATAGAATTAGGTACATTTTTTAAAATAATTTAGATTTTATTGTAGCGTATGTCATCTACTTCATTCTGAATTAAATCGAAATTGACTGACAAGAGCTGTTAAATAATTTTTGAAATTGTTCTATAGACAACCTGTGGATACACTATGAGACTTTTTATTATTATAACCATGCGGATAGTTTGCGCTTGGCCAGTTTGTCTATGGTCAACAAATGTCCACATTTAAATTCATTATGTAAAACTTGTCTTTTATGTAATCCTTTTTTGTCTCGACAACTTTTGTGAACTAAATTAATACAAGGCACGTATTGTATAAGACATAGAATGACAAGTCTGCATTGAGTGGGGCAAAATGTTACAATTATTAACAGTTGCGCGAATTATTAGGCACGCCGCATACAGACCACGCATGACAGCCACTACATAAAGCTGTCGCTCACCTAAACTGAAGGTTCGTGGCCACTTCTTTCTAATGTCAATTGTAAATGTACATAATGTGTTCTATTTATTGCCCAAGTGGCGAGTGTCTATGTCTTTCGGTAGTTGGTAACCACCCGAAATGAAAACCAGCGTCTTGTGACGTGTAGCGACATCGCCGTCAATGTAGTCATGGAAATTACAATTTAAATTAATATAACAAACATGCTGTAAAGTAATTTTATTTTGTCACCTAATAACGGGTGATAAATCACGACCCGTTATATTTTATAAGCAACGATTTTTATATACATATAATACTAGTGGGTACGGCAGGTGTCCTGCCCTGAAAAAGTAAATATCTAAACCGGATTGCAGCGCCATCTACAGGGTCCAATTGCGAACCTAAACCATCCAGAGAGGCCGCGACCATTCCAGCATACACAAAATTTCACTAGAATCGGTCAAACCTTCTTTGAGTTTTAGCCAGATTAACGAACAGCAATTAATTTTTAAATATATTATGAAGTTATTATCTCTGGAAGAGATCGCTCTAAAGCGATAAGACCGCCCTTTGTTCCTGCCTTAAACGAAATTACTGTAAATAATTTACTTTATGTGTATGTGGTGAACAATAAAGTATTTTCTATCTATCTATCTAAGAAGATGTTGCTTTATTCCCGTTTTATACAAAATCGCGTGTTCACCCATGCCACAGATGGTGGCAACAAAAGTTCCCGTTATGGCCGATTTCTCTTTAAGACAATAGAAGAGTAGGGAGGGATCGGTCGCCATCCCAAGACGGCGTGGGCACGCCACCTCAATTCCATCCAATAATATCGTCATTCCATATTTCTTCGTTGCACAGTCAACAACTACACACGCCATAAGCCAAGTCGCGCTATTTTATATAATTTATATTAAAACTAATTGTAATTTATATTAACTCAGTATAATTATACCACCCGTACATCGCGTATTAATAACACAACCAATAGCCATGTTGTTAATACGAGATAATAAAAAAATATGTTTAACGAGTTTATATAAGACCATGAGAATTAATAACCGCTACTACTCTTCCATGATAAACTCATGAGAACTGCAGCCTGCAGTGAAGTGGCAGGCTGCCGCAGAATTTAGTGATTGTAGCGAGTGCCTGCGCGGCGAGCATTAGTTATAATGCACAGGTTAAATGATGTCAAATGCCTGGACGTACTCACAATAAGCAATTTGCAGGCATCCGTGCTGTTGTTGACGGGCGCTGCTTGACCCGAAGCGGTGTCCTGCGCGTGCGCAGGCGTCCTCCCGCTCCACTTGCGACCGGAGACGGACTGTGATGGCGATTGTACATCACGTTCCCAATCTACTAAGGACTCCTGGAAAGAAAAAAGAGAAGACATTTTATAATCTTTCGCTTATATTTATGTAAATATTGTCTTAGTCAGGAAATTCTATCTATCTAAATATGTAATTTAAATATATGTAATTTTATATAATTGGTAGATATTATACTGCATATAGTTATACATTTATTCTTAAAATTTAATGTACTAGCACAAGGTGATGTCAGGAGCCTTAAGAACAGACGAGCGTGCATGACAAGAGCTATGAATGTCAAAAAAGCAAGTGAGGTGTGTCAGAATGAGCCTAAATGGCGCTCTGTTGTTCGTGCCTACCCCGCAAGGGACCTGGCGTGAAGTTATGCATGTATGTGTTAAAATTTAAGTAATCGTATAATAATTATGTATACTACCATCGCCACTTCTAATCAGCAATATTCTTGCCACGGGTTGTCTGGTTGTAAGTTTTTCTGTAATGGCGTACAATAAAGTGTTATCTACCTAGCTAAATATTTGATACATGGTAACTTAGTGGCTAAAGTAGGCTATAAACTTCCTATTGCTGGTCTGGAAACTTGCCATTTCAGGGGAACGGACAGCAAATTCGCCACGCTCGTCCAAGGTTAGATGTGCAGGTTTCATCACGAATTTATTCCTTCCTACTGTTAATGAGAGATTTATAGAACGAAATATGTAGCACTTCGTGTTTTATTTGAATTCCAAATGAAGAATGCGCGATATACAGCGGATTTCCAGTATTTATACAGTGTTTTAATGCGAAAATACCTTCATTATTATAAATAACTCGAAAATTTATTCGATTAGTTATTACACAATTTATGAAATATTCATACAGAAATTACTAGTCTAAACCTTTGATAAAAGATTGAGCCATTAATACAAACTCAGTAGATTGCGCTAACAGTAACAAATGCTAAATATGTTCATAAAATGTTTTCCATTGAAACTTGTTAAAAAAAACTTGAATTCTAATATTTACTGGCTTAGAAGGAAACCTAATTATCTTGCATAAAATTCCTTTTAGATTTTTTTCACTTTAGGCCATCGAACCTCACCGAAGCATCAAAAGTAAACCGTGTCAAGTAACAAATTACTAGAAATATGCAAAAATATTCATCCAAGCTGCTGTAAAGAATTTACGATCAAAGTTATGGTCGCAAAGCGTCTGGCATTTGCGAGCGAATTCTTAAATATTAATGTCAAACGTTGATCGCATTAATAAAATCCATTGTTCATTGGACAATTTTGAATTGCATTATTCAATCCATTGTGTCAAATCAATATGAATATACACAAATATATTATATATATTTGTATATATGAATTGGTATTTCCCCAACTATATACCTTCCTATAACCTTTTTATTGGTTAATAAAAAAAAATGAGTTATAAACTAAACTGTCTTAAAAATTATAATCTTAACATTAAATTAATTAAACAATAAGAAAAGTTATAGATGAAAAATTGGTTCCAAAAAGTGTTCCTGTGATTACTGTTCTCATCTTGTGATCAGGCAACTCCAGGCACTTTTAGTATATGAGATGTGAATGTTAATATAATTATATTTGTTGTTTGTTGCTATAGTTTTGTAAATTTAGATGCTTGTCACATGTTGGCTGTTTGAGGTCTAGGTTAGATAAAACTAACATCATGTGACTCAAAAAGTTTTCATTAGGGAAACAATTAAATAGTAATTTGGGGTTTTTTATCAGTTTCTAAAGTATAATGACTTATAGTTTTAGATATGGAGAACACCACGTTTTACCAGGGGGAATTCCCTCGAAGACAAACCATCACGGGAAAGCGCGGTGGAGCGTGTCGGTTTTGCCACGTCGGGGAGTCACTAGCACCCCGCATAAGTACTAATATCACCCGCAGTCGGGGATACCCACTAAAACCACTGGCTGTTTCTCTAGAGGTCCCGTGTTTGAGCTGTGGACTCGCTCGCTCATACAGCTCGGACGGACGTTGGCCGGCCCCTACACGAGCTGGCCCTGATATCGAAGAAATAAACTAACTTTCCGGTTGATTTAAGTTGAATATGCAAATGTAATAATAAATGTAATACATATAATCTCTATTTTCGTTCTTTCAGTGTTTCAGTAGGCAAAGTATATGTTATTCGTTCATGCCTCTATTCTGTATATATTCTTGCCGAAGATTCTTCAGTCATGCCAGAAACATTTCACGGCTTGTGTGGTTGAGTGGGCTAAACCTTTATCAGCCTACCTCAATAAAGCGCAGAGGCACTATTGGCGTAGTAAATTTTGTAAACAAACTGTCCGTCATTTATTATGGTCTGGGTGTCTGCGATCGGTCTATAGTGTATTAACGACATCACAAATATAACTTGATCAGCTTGGGGATTATTAACATTATTCGAGTTCATCATTACCGTAATAAAGTTCTGTGTTATTCTGTTATTTCGAGTTTAAATAAACATTCAAATTATAATAATAATAATTTATTTATTCAAATTATAGCACATACATCGTACCATTTCCATCCCTAACTTTCCTAATATTATTGTATCCGTCATCTACTTAGTAAGGCATGTGGTGTGGCTCGCGTAAGCCAGAGTATCGTTTCGCCGTATTTCATCTCTGGAAAATTATAATATTGATCTTACAGTTTCGGGAGTCGAGACTTTTTTAGAATTTCCTCTTTTCGAATCTTTTTTAATTTGAAAAATCTTTATTACTTTTGAGATATTTGAAAAAAACTAACTTTTTTTAGTTAATTGTTATACTTTTACTTTATTGCAGCGGAACTTCATTTTTTCAAATATCTAGATGCATTCTGATCGAATGACACTCATTTATAATTTTCGGAGACTGCTGAAAAAGTTGGTCCAAAGGCATTGTTTACTAGTCTATAGACTTACATTTGTTATTATAATAATTTTTTTAGTGATATTACAGATATACATGCAAATTCATATTACAAATTTCGTCGAATTATTGCATCTCACATTATTAGTAATAAGTAATAATTCCTCTTTTTTATTTCTTTATATGTTTGAAACTTGATAGCTATGAAAGCCTTATAATTATTTTTTCTTCTTTAAATTAATTACATTATAATTTTTTCAAACTACAAAATATCAAATTGTATGTAGTGTTTACCTATAAGTGATTTCTGAATTTGTTGTCTTTTTTTATAAAGCTATTTACATCCTTGGTATTAGTGCAAGTAATTGTTGGTAAATGAAATAAATAAAATAAAATATTTTAAAATGTATTTATGTAAAAAAAATAGTTCGAGATGCAAAGGTACTAGACCAATCATGTTTTGTATTCCACGTGTAGCAAGGTCGTATTAAAAGCAAGATAATTTGCAAATCAAATGAATATAATTTTTTTGTTCTGGGCCTACGGAATGTATTGATTGTACGGTGACTCAGTTTCCTTCTTTCCATAGTATTATTGTAAAATAAATCTTATGATAATCGGAATGATTCAATATAGTTTGATTTTTTTTATGCATACTAAAAAATATATAAATGTTTGTACAAGTCTGTTGTCCACAAGAGCATTATGCGCATATTTTAAAGATTCAAATATTAAAAAAAATATATTATAGGTCTTCACTGATGTAGGACCCTAGATATGAAAAAGCTCAGCATGTTTCATATCTGACTGCCATATGGAATTTGGTACATTTTTAAAATGTTTTGTGCATCTATGTGTAGGGTAATGTTTGTAAAAATCATTTTTGTTTTGAAAGTAGGAAGATAATTGAAATAAGATCAAACAGTCGGTAAAACAGACATCTTCACCTCCCTTTCACTAAGCAATGGCTAATTAACAAGCAACAAGTAAAACTGCGAAAACAAAGCTGTTATGAAAAAATACAACAATGAATTGCTCAACATCTTCGGCACGTAGAAACAATGAATTGCAAGTGTGTTAAGTAAGTTGCCTAACATTAAGTACGTGTGTTTAATTACAATTATGTTTCGATCATTTAACTCAACGTTGTGTCTTTGCTAAGGACAAAATTTAATCATGTACAAAATGTATCCGAAACAATTGATATATTTACTTGAATTCTGTACCGAATAAAGTGGGCCGTTTATGGGCTGCTTTTATATTATATCTTATTTTCAACACCTGTTCTCTATATCTATATATTAAATACGCGAAGGAAAAACTTTGCGCCCCTTTTTACGAAATTGCGCGGACGGAGGAGTATGAAATTTTGCACACTTATAGTTTTCATAGAGAAGAAGTGACGTATGCTATTTTTTTAAAATGATGAATAATAAATACATTAAATCAATAAAAAATAACATTACACACATTTCCATGTATTTAACACACAGAAGCGTATAATAACTCTTTGCTTATTGTTAAACTCAAATTGATAGTTATAGCCTTGGCGAAATCTGTGATTATAGAAGTATAGTCTAGACAACAAATTATTATGGTCGAATTTCGACCACGGGCGATCACTGGTTATGTATAAAAATATTAGAATTTATCGTGACATGTGTCTGTATATTCCTATTATCAGTAAAAAAATATAACTCTAAAATGTCTCACACCCTACATGACGTTAGTATTGAGATACGAAAAATAAACACAGCTAAATTATACACCCATTAGTTCAATTAAATCCATAAAACGGCGAGCAAGTAACTAGGATGTCAATTATACTTATGATTACGTGTGATATCTCAACTGAAACTGCATAAAATAATGACTAATGACCACAGATATATCCGGTCACGCATTTAGTTAACTTCCTAATAAATTATGATCCAATTAGTGTCGTATCAAGTCGTATGTTATGAATAACGTGTTAAACATTCTCCACTCACAATACTCGCTCCTTCCTACGCCCTTATTGTAAAATAATACGCGCATAGGTACTGTAACGACTAACCTTTTTAGTCGACACGTATATTATTACGAGTTAGCAGGACTCGAATTAAAATGCCGTTAGAATTATTATAGAGTTTATTAGAACTATACAAACACGTATTACACAGGTACAAATATAACTGAACACAACAAGTCTAAATGTAATGCAGAAGGTAGTAATTTAATAAAACCCGCAAAGTCCGTTACTATTAGATTCCCGAATGTACACACGCTCAAGTCGTAGTTGAAGCTCAACTGCCCTCTCTCTATCAGGCCGTCGTTTTATGTTTCACAAATGCAAAAGAATCCGTAACACCTGGCTAATGATGCAAATGAGTGAGTACAATAGGACAATAAGCTATTCTCCACGATAATTAGAAACGTCTGCCAATAAATTAGTGAACAAAAGAAGACGATCATAAAAGGATTATTACAATTAGTTCAAATGCCGACCGATAATAAAATGTGCTTCTATAGATCTGTCCGTGGAATTTGTCTTTGTCGGCGCCTAGGTTTCAAATCGAAAAAATCATACCACAGAAATTGTTTGTCGTGTTTATTATAGTGGCAGGCAAAGGTACTAAATGTATACAGACCGCATTGTCAGTTGTATTACTTATATGAAAGGTCTTGGACTGACGGCAAACGAGAGAAACTTACGCTCGAAAAGGCACATTTTATTAAGCAGTTAATATTTTGAACACAAATACATAATTCTTGCTTGAAAACAGTAATTATCCTATAAAGGTTATTTAATTTTATTTTAATCAATTTTTAATCAATAACAATAACATTATACAATTTTTGAAAACATAATTATATATAGCGAAACATCACCATTTAGTGTCCTGCCAAAAATTCAAATATGACAGTGAACACTGTCATTACACTTACAGTGCGTTCCACTGGTAGCTCACAACGCCTAAAATGCTCCGTTAGCCGTTCTACAAGGCAACCGCGGTTGTTGGGGTCGTGGCAAAATCTTCACTAATGACATCATTATTTTCGATCACACAACGCTCAAAACGACCCATGTCTAGAGGTAGTTCGAATAACCGCTCCACTTGGGTTTAAGATGGTAATGCCGGCAAGCAAGTGGAACGGGAAAAATCGCGGTCGTGAACATGTTCGTTGTGAGTCCTTAATGGAACGTACACGTTTTACGTTTTTCATCCACTTTAAGGTTTTATCACTATCATTAATGGCCCTAAACATACTTTGTAAGTAAAGTATGTAGGTACAAGGTAACAGATTATAAATAAGTATCTACACATAAATCTATTCCGCGTCCAACATTACAGTACATTACAGATAACATAAAGCATGAATGCTTTTATGTGAAAATTGCTGTTTTTATGTGAATATAAGGCACAAGGTCCCCTTTTGCACGTATAGATTATGTCGGGCCTTGTCCTCGCTATAGACCTTCGTACTCTGTTGGCTGGTTTAACCCAGATTAGATCAGTCGATCTGTCTCATATCTAGAATTAGCAGTACCGACCAAAAGATATTCAAATTAAAAAGCTTTTATTCAAATTGAGTTGCACTAGGGAACATTTTTGTAGGTCATATAATTATAACGATTATGTGTACTTCCTATTTTATGTCCACCGCTTCGCAACATGTTAACATTGTTTACGGAGAAGAAGCGGTAAGAAACTCACCAGCAACATGTCTCTAGCTAAAAATTCTGTTTCTTCATATTTATCTGTCTAAGACTCTTCTTCACATGTTCAAATTAAATACCACTGGAAATCATTTTTTTAATGCTCATATATACATATTATGTATAAGGTAAAAATAACTTACTTCTATTATGTACCGCTCAGTTATCCTGTTACGGAAGCGACAGAGATTCTCCCTGACACGTTAGCTAAAAATCTCAATCACAATTTTGCATAAAAATTGTGACGTCATCAATTTGAATGATGTTTTATATTATAATAAAAATAATCTCAATTGGTTTGATTGCCAACTACTCTATTGATATGACTGTCATCTACCCTATATATATATATATATATGTCGGAGGGAAGATATAATTGGATGGATTATTGTTTGGATATATAACGCACAATATTATTTGTTTACATTTTAATTACTTCTAAAATTGTTAATTTAATTTAATTTGATGTCTTAAATGTTTCTATAACTTAAAGATCGTTCCTAATAAAAGTTATGAATATTGTAATTTAATAAACGACCAATCAGAGCAGAGCATATGGCTCGGAGCGGAGACAGACACGCCCTCTATACTTTAGTAGTATCTACTTCGGTAGACGGAGGAGTTTTTGTGACCCATTTGGTTGGTGGCAACAGGACGAGTTAGACCTTTGAGAATTTTAAACAAAGTATTGAAGCTTGGAAGTATGAGCGGTGCCCTGAACCCGCTGCTCGGTCTAAACTAAGTCAAAATATCGTGTAAATCTAAATTAAAAGTGTATAAACCGTAGCTACGCCCACTTAACCTGCAATAACTAAAGGAGATGTCGTGAGAACGAGGCCTTCTCTGACATATATATATGACTGTCAACTACCCTATTGTTATGACTGTCAACTACCTTATTGCTATGACTGTCAGGGCTAATTTCCTGAGCAGCACCATTTTCCGCACCACGTTTTCTTAAAACTTGTGCTAGATCATTCAATTCTGGTTACCAATGACATAGGTACAATTTTTAAAAAGACCTGGTCGGTTGCAATGGCAATAATGCGCGCGAATGGATATGGGAGATTCACCCGTCAACTACTCAATTGATATGACTGTCAACTACCCCATTGGTATTACTATCGTCTACACTACTGTGGATATCTGTCACTACACGGAGCCCTACATAAATCCGTGGGCTGTCACGCACTTGTCCGTTTTATTTAAGATTCTATAATAGCTAAAGCATTCTTGTAGAAAACTGAAGGTCCTTCACTTTATTGTACATTGCAGTTACTAAGATTAATTAAACTTAACTGCTCTGTCGGTAATGATTAGTCTCCGTTCACTCAAATAGCCAATAATCAAGTTAACCTCAGTCCAGTTACGTGTAGGAAAAACTTACGCGTTATTATATCGAGGTTGGTGTTTACCGTATTTTATTCAGGATCCTAAAAACGTATGGGGTGTTTTGTATAATACTTGCTGCGCCCCCCGTTTTCATACGCTTGGTGATCTTTGTAAATTATAACCTATGTTTTATTTTGATGTGTAAGCTATATTATTGTAAAGTTTCATCAAAATCCATTGAGTAGTTTTTGCGTGAAAAACTAACAATCATCCACACATTCTTACGAACTTTTGCGTTTATAATACTAGTAGGCCTAGTACGGATGCTTTTATTACGGAATCAATGCGGCATAACTTTAGGAAAACACATGTTTATGTTTCAATTGACTAATATCAAAATTTCACAACTGTAATTATTTTATTGTCGTGGAAGTCGTGGTAGCGTAATGGCTAGCGCACACGTCCTCAACTCAAAAGGGCGCGAGTTCGAATCCTGGCCGAAAGGCATGCATCACTGAAAGTTTCCTGACCTAAGTGCATTTTGTTACAACTATAAAGTGCTAACGACGATGAAGGAAAACATAGTGATGAAACCTGCACATTGAGATAACTAATGTGTAAAGCCTGCAAAGGTTTTGCAGGGTATATATACTGTCCGTTTCCCTATATTGGAAGACGTTTATGGGCGTTTATTATATTATTAATAGACAGATAGATACACACTATCACTAACACTTTATTTCTCACCAAAATATACATATACAAAAACATAATTACAATACTTCTTGGCAATACAACAGGCGGCCTTATCGCTAAAAGCAATGTATTCCAGGCAAGCTTGCTTAAAAGAAATTCTCAACTAATCTAGCGATGTAGGTGGAGCAGAAAAAAGATAGGACTGTACAATTTAAATAGACATACTTACATTAATTTATAAATTTAATACATATTTAAATATAATAGTAATATATATACGTATATACAAAACAATCTAAATAAATATAACATTATATGTGAGAAGCATTTTATAATAACATATATGACAATAGATTAATAAATAATGTTTAATATATTAGACATATTTATTTAAAGACAAACTTTCTATTAACAATTATTTTATATGGATGTTTGTGCAACGATTGTCTTCCAGGCATTTGCCGATGCCCTGTGCTTGTTTAGTTGTTAAATGTTAAAATACATAAAAACATTTTATCACTTGTAGTAAGGTAAATAGACTTGATAAACGCATGTCGTTAAAGCTCGTGACATATTATTGCTCTGCTGTAATATTTATTAAGGATTCCTTGCTTAGTTTCCATTTTCATATATGAAAATGGAATGGAAATGATATGAATACTTAAGACTACTTGATTAGTTACAAAAATGTTTTAAGTTCATTAAACTTGTTTGCATAACAACTGGTTAACGGTTATCTAAGTTACTTTTTGATGTTTTGGAAATTGATAAAAAAATCCGGGATTCTATCGTATATCATAGGTCAGGTAAATGGTTTGATGACACATAACTTTTAGGACCTGATTGGGATAAATATTTTGGAAACCGTTATGGGCTAATGATGTACAATTTTCCTCATACGTTCTGCCTATTGAGTAGTATCGGAAAATCTGAATGAGCACATAACAAATTATACCTACATGCTATAATTATGTCATATTTAATATAAGTTATTAATTGTAATATATATCAGAAGGCTGATTCGTATTTCGCGCACACAGCCATACAGTGTGGCAATGCTGCCAGCCTTCTGAGCACGCTTCATTCTCGCAGTGATCTATTAATAATAAATAACTTTAGAGTCGTGCATCTTAAGTTGTTGTATATTTAATTTTGATGCAATTAGATGATAAAATAAGTTTGTCATTATAACCTCAAACATGTTTTACATGACTTTTTTTAGGACGCTTGACTGTAAACCGCATTTAACTCGTTAGCATAATGAAGTTATAACGCAGTCCACCCGTACAAAATCAAGGTATATGTGACCTTTATTATGATGATAAAAAGTAACTCAGTACATTTGAATGTCAAACATTATGCAAAAGTAAAACTTAGGCCCGAGAAAACTTTCTTTTGGTAGTCGGTTAAAAAGATACTTGGTAAATCAAAGAGTTCATCTTCTGTAGTTCTCATACAAAGTTTTTATTATTTGATCATATTCAAATAACCATGAAAAGCACAAAAAAGTCTAGCAAATTACGCTTATTTGTAGAAGCGTACGTGACTGACGCAACGGAGGCTGCGATTTGCGAAGAAAAAGCTATGAATCATGTTTTCGTTGAGATTACCGTTAAAAGATATCTTCGACTTAAGGAAAATAATTTAAGATAACATGTTTGTCATTTATTGCAGATTTCAATATTAATTATTGAAGGACGATTTAACTGTGATACAGTGCTTCGAATAAAAAAAATCAGTATGTGCGTATTTTGTAAATATTTTATAAGTGAAACTTCTTTCCGCGTAGAAGACCTCATGGCCAAGCCCGACATAATTCGAGACATAAAACCTCACCATTTCCGCTGGCTCGGTCATGTAGAGCGAATGAAGGACATCAATCGGGCGGCGACCGGTTAATCGTTGCAAGTGTCGCTGGAAGGATAGAGTGGAACCTGACCTGACCGCACTACAAGCCCACAACTGGCAAGACAGGCAGGACAGAGGAAAGTGGCGTGCTCTCATTTCGGAGGCCAAAACTGTATTTGGGTCGCTGAGCCAACGGAGTTAGTTTAGTTAATTCTTTACTCGTAACTCATGTTATATTTAAAACTAGAAAGCCATATTGTTACAAATAACTAGTGTAGAAAAACAGCGATGAAACCTGCAACGCCTTAGACAAGTGTGTTAGGTATATTGTCCGTTCTCCCTACCAATGTGTGGGGCTCAAGCCCAGCAGTGGTATTGTACACCGTTTCAATAATATCATAACATATCAAAGCTCATTTAATATATTGAGGCAGAATTGCAAATTGTGTCTATTTATAGTGTAACTTGCTGTTACTTCAGGCGTAACTAGTTATTTTATAGCCAACTAGAGAAAATGAACCGGTTCATGAATGCTATATATTTAGCTCAAAAGTAATTTATGTAAGAAATTTACGTGTTTAGAAATGACTTTATTTAGTGTTAATTTAAGTTGTCATATACTTTTAACAGCATGATATAATGTGTTTTGGCTTATATGGCAAAACCACTTAGTTGAAATGTTATGCTTGAAAATAAAATTAGGTGGTGGACCTTAGAAATCTGTTAAACGTTCATATGTCGATACAAATATAGTGAACGGTTTTATGCTTTTTTTATCCGGGGATATCCGCTTCAGGACAAACCAATTTGTAGAAAAACGCGGCGGGGCGTGTGGGGTTCGCAACGTTGGGGTGACGCTAGCACCACCGCAGGACCTATAGGCACCCGGGTAACCCGTGTCCGGGCTTTAGACTCGCTCGCGTATTCATCTATCAGGATATATCGCATTAGACTTTTACTTAGGCGCTATTCGCTCTTGGAAAATTTATTTGATTTTATTCCAGAAACTATCCTAATTTCCGAAATTCAAATTAACCTATGTGCATTCTGATTTTTTGTATGTCTCATATTACTTTTAATGTATTGTATACATTACCTTATTTTAGTTCGTGAATAATGTAATTGAATAAGCACTGATTGTATACTATATACTATATTAAAGTATTACACGCCGACAAAGTGAATGCACACCTGCAGTTTATTACCTTTCCCGCATTTGGACTTATTTTGTTTATGGCCGCAAGTGTGCAGATTACGTTTTCTTGGAAAATTCAGTCCACGCGGTCGAGTGTTGTATTGTATAGTTTAGTATAAAACAATGCCCGCACGGAGGGGTGAGGCAGTCATGCGACGATTACGATACGAGCAAGACGTGTGGAAATTCGATGAGCTATACAGTGACGGACTTTGCGCGTGTTATTGAATCGTACAGTTTGTACTGGACGTGTCCAGTTATATTTGTACCTGTGTTATACGTGTTTGTAGAGTTCTGATAAATTCTATAGTAATTCCAACGGCATTTTAATTCGAGTCCCGCACTCGTAACAATACTGTTTTTTTTTCTTATGAAACTTCAGTGTAAATTTGTTTATTATCTTAAATAAATAAAATAAAAACAAAATAAAATTCTTAGTGATAAGACTACCATATATCATTAAAATTGGTATCGTCGTTTTTCGGTGAAAACGTAACAGATACACAGTTACTTTCGCTCTTATATTATTTTAGTTTTTGCCAAAGAACTACAAAGAACTAACAGATTTTAAAAGGACTGATTGATTCTGGTTTTTCAAGAATGGCTACGGTATCTTAGGTAGGTGTTTATTTCATAACCATCTGTTGCTAACTAACACATACTGGTACGGGTTACGTTGAATATTTTCCACCCATAATATAGTCATAGAAACTATTAGGAAATGACTTTAAGTTCAAACATCGCTGCGACCGGTCCGACCGGTTGTGTAATAGACCGAACGAGACAAGCATAGCAAACCCGCGAATTTGCAAACGGACAAGTTATAAATAAACGCCTACTACATAGTCGAATGCCACGCCTTTGTATAGCCTGTGCATATCTTTAGACCTTTGATTTAAAGGTTCGTTTCCATTGGCTGATGATCACCCGCGGGATGTATATCAGTGCAGGAATGGAACCAGAATTCTAACTGCTGCAGCCGGACGGCCTATGGTTTTTTTTATTATAAGCTAGTGGACACACTGGAGAAAATTATAAATAATCGAATACGAGAAAAGAAAACTTATCTTATTTGAATTGAAGACGTGAGTGGATGAAGGTGATAGGTCGCATATTCGGTTTTTTGCTTTTTTTTGCGTAGATGAATGTTATAAGTCGATACCAAATGACTACAGACCTAAGACCATAGATATAAGGCATATTTAAGAAATAAAACCGTTGCTAAAGGTGTTAAGTTCAGTTCAGTTTCAAATAAAAGTAAAACTTTTATCTCGATTTACTCAGAATTGGAATTATTAAACTTATCACCTTCATCCACTCATGTATTCTACCCTTACGTAGACTATAAGTAGACTACTGAGCCAAGATCAGCGTCTTCTGTGGGTAAGCTGCCCAGAAAGCTGGCTTCGTTTCCTCGCTATTGTAAGACGTAAAAATACCCACAGGTCAGGCGGTAAGATATTTAGCCTTCTGGATGGCTAGTACACCTAGTCAAAATGCCGGAGATACCGCCCCAATAGTAGGTTCGCCTGATTTCGATATTCTGCTAATTTTAATACATAACACTCTCAAAAATATTTATAAGCGAAAAATAGCGTATAAATGTAAAAAAAACGTATCTTTCTAATATTCATTTCGGCTAATTCCTTTTACTAGTTAGTGGTAAAAAAATTTGGGCTATTAATCTGCCGCGAAGAGATCACATTGTGAAGATATCATATAGGTTGCTTTTGATTTCAGTATGGCTGTACCAAGTCATAAATATAATTATAATAATAGCCCAGAAACGTCCCACTGTTGGGCTCGGGCCTCCTACTTTAGGGAGGACAGTATTCCCGCCACGCTAGTCAAAAGCGGCTTGTCAGGTTTGGCAGATCGGTTATCTCGAGGTGAAGGCTTCATCACTGTTTTCTTTTACCGTTGTTGGTACGTGGTAATTGTAACAAATTGCACATGCACTAAGTAGTGAATGCGCTCTGAACAGGATTCGAACCGAGCCCTTTGAGTTAGATTAAGCTATCACGACTTTAACCGACCATTGTAATTATATTTTGACACAAATACCCAAAAATTAGTGTAATTTTTACTACGTGAGTATTCTGTTCTGTTTCTTATAAATATTTCACTATATATAGCTGTCCTTTCTACACGCCGTGTATCCGTGCAGAACGGAGAAAGAATACAATTTCCTGCGGCCCGGCGGCCTGTCGTAAGAGCGACAAAACAACCACAGCCAGGTAGGCATTTGCCGACTGGATGGCTACCACCCTGTCTAGAGTATGTCGCCATAACAACCTTGTGTTGTGTTCCGGCATTAGTGACCAGGTTCCAGGCTCCCTAAAGAGAGCAGCAGCGCATTCGTAGCACCTTTGGTGTTGCAATGTCCATAGCGATGGTAACCGCTGTCCATCAAGTGGCCGTCTGCCTGTCTGCTGATTGCAATAAAAAAACACGCATAAAATATTGGAAAAAAAACGTCCACAATAAAATGAGGATGAATAAGTTATTAATCTTTTAACCATTTCCATGTATTTTAATATTTGTTCAGTAAATAATTTAATTGAATTAGCTGATTGCTGACGTCACAGCTCGTAAGTTGGCAACGGACAAACAAGTCACGGCTGCCAGCGACTGGCCATTCATGCGGACCAAGGCGACGGAGGCGTGGCAACACAGTGTCGGCTTATCAGTGGGCAATACTGACAGCCTCTGTGGTTGATTAAGCTAAGCCTTTACCGGCTAACCTCACTGCAGCACAGAGGGACAGAGTTACATTCCTAGCATGGTATTTTTTATTTATTGCAGGAGTTCAACAGACAGGCAGACGGCCCAGTTGATGGAACACAACTCAAGATTGTTACGGCGACGTACTTTAGACCAGGGGTAGTACTCATCCAGTTGGACAAATGCTCTGCACCTGGCTGTGGGTTGTTTTGTCGCCTCTTGTGATAGGCCGCGCAGCCGCAGGAAATTGTATTGTTTCCCCGTTCCTGCATGCGTAAATTAACCTGCACGGTAAATTTTGTTACCAAACTTTCCGATATTTACTATGGTCTGGGTGTCTGGACCAGCCCTAGAGTGGCCCGTTGTAAAACACAAACGCGACTGCTTAGCTTGGGGATATTTATAATATATAATTTGTCTGTCTGTCGAATATGAAAAAAAATACTGATGAATTATTTATTCTTTTTAAAAATACCTCTTGCACCTGACTTAACTGACATAATAAGACATATCAGCAATAATACTCATAACTTTTTTGCATATAAGTTAAAAATGTTCTCAGCACTCAACTCTGTTCTTACTTACCAGAATACTTACACTGTAATAATATTGCGTGTTACAGGCTTAACAATTTAATCACAATTAAGAGGTATTATACGTAGCGATATTCTGTATGCTGAGGTTTATACCTATGGCAACGCATGAACATTGCTATCCAACAAGCAATGCGGCAAGTCTTTTGGAAACGTTCCCAACTGGCAACAATCAGGCACTAGAATTTCTAGAATAATTTATATCAATATATTTTTAGTTTCAAAATTTAAGGTTTTATTTTCGGCATGATTATATTTTATTGTAAATTTATTTTTGGAATTCCCTGCATAGTTTCAGCTATAATTGTTTTATGTTTAATTTAACCACGATTTTTGTAAATTATCCATTTTTTTTATTAAGTAACTAAGTAACCCTGCGCTGTCGAGGTATGTTGCAGTAAAGACAGTAATTTTTTTAACGTCGTAACCTTTTGTTATGCAATTTTATTTTTATTGCACGAGTTCGGCAGACAGGCAGCTATAGGAAACGGTTACCATCGCCTATGGGCATTTGCGACCTCAAAGTTGCTACAAATGCGTTACTGCTCTCTTAAGGGACTTGGCCACTAATACTGGGACGCAACTCACAGTTGTTATGGCTATATACTCTGTACCAAAAAACCTGGTAGTGGGCTGTTTTGTCGCCTCTTACGACAAGCCACCTGGCGCAGGAAATTGTCTTCTTTATCCGTTCCTGTACAGATAATGAATGCTATAAAATAATATATTTGAATAATTAATCTGTTTGTTTTTTATTATAATCATATCTAAGAAATATTAACATTACCTAGGCGTTGTTACCGCGTGTTTCCAATTAGTTCCAAGTATCTAACGTAGTATTGAATAACAAGAAGTTCATTGATTTTTTGCCAACCATTTACGTCATCATTTTGTCTAGGTAATTGCGATTTGCTTCGCCGTGGAAATTTTAAGAATGGGCTTTCACGGAGATTTTTAAAAGTCTAGGCACATTATTTCAAGGTCTACCAAATATAATTTTATTACAACTGTTAGAGAGCGCTATAAATCATTCACCTCTCTTTTTGACATTTTTTTTATTTTTATTGAAAGTGTGATTTGTGTGTTTGTGGTAAGTGGTTATCGTCGCCTATGGACATTCGCAATACCAAAGGTGCAACCAAAGTGCTACCGACCTCGAACAAATTTAATGAGACCTTAAAAAAATACCCATATGGTAGTGCTCAGCGAAACCCTCTGCTGGGAATACATTCCAAAACTCTACGGTGCCCAAGCAAAGCATTCTTGAGAACCATTGCCAGGACACGAGGTACACCTTGAGAAATTGGGGATAAACGCCCAGCGGATGGCGAGCGGTACGATGGTATCCAGAAGACCAAGGCTTCATTCTAAAAAGTTCCTCAGATCACTCCCTAAATAAAACATCTTTAAGGCTAAATCAGTTAAAATTGGGTCTCAAACAGAGGAAAAATAAACCAATAAGATTTCACAGATATTATTATATTATCTATGTAATGGTGTTTCCATTTTGTCAGAGTGATCAGTACACCCGCCAAAGTTTATCCAAAGCGGATTGACAGACATCGTTTTCTAATTACGTCGTTTAATACCTTTTAATTTAGGCAAATTATCGCGTCAAGTTTTCGTTTCTTACATACATACATACATAACTTCACGCCAGGTCCCTTGCGGGGTAGGCACGAACAACAGAGTGTTTTTATTTTAGTTTCGTTTCTTATTATTAATATATGTCTGTTTTGTACGAAGGAGATCCAGGCGACTCATTGAGCAGTGCGCCTGTGAGGTTATCCCCCGGCTGTCCGGCATACCGAGCTCAGCACCATCGGCAACACCTTTAGACCAGACACTTCAGGGCGGTACCGTCACTAAAAGAAAAAGTAACACGACTGCCAAGGCAAAAAAAAAACTCACCCCCTTTTATTTTATTAAGTATGTGCGGCATACTAATACAAGTCTTTTATTATACTACCCGCTACATTGGCATATATGTACACATATTATATAGATACGAATATAAAATATTATACGTACATAAATATCTAAATGAAGAGATATTTTCCTGATTTTCCTTAAAGATTCAAATAAAAACAATACCGCATGGGCTTGTCATACATTTTTATTGTAGAAAACAATCATAAAAATCGGACAACTGCGTATAGGTCCACGCCCAGTTAAAGGTTCAGTACTAGTCGACCAAATATATTTGTCATTTCGTTACGAAATCCTAAAATATTTCAAAAATATAAACCATATGGCACTACTCAAAAACTGCCCCAACGAATTTTGTTCAAACCGATTTTCATTTAAGGTATTTTGTAAACAATACTTTGAATCTTTCAGGACTTTTTTTCTAATTTAAGTTTTACATGGGATGGACACATTTTTACAACTATAAAATAGTAGTACATCTTCATATCAAATTTTTTCTGTACATCAAATAGTTTTTGAGAACATTGGTTGCATGCATATTTTAGAACTAGCTTCTGCCCGCGACTTCGTTCGCGTGGTGCGGTTTTTAACTATCCCACGGGAGCACTTTAATTTTTCGGGATCAAAAGTATCTATATGTTGACCAGGATATAGGCTACCACCATACAAAATTTCATGTAAATCGGTCCAGTTGTTTCGGAGATTAGCCGGTACAAACAGACAGAGAAACAAAAAATTGAAAAATTCTAAAATATTTCTATTTTACTTCTTACATCCTGATTCAGATTTTAGCAATTTTTTAAATTGTACAGAAATTTGACCTCTACAATTTTATTATATGTATAGATAGATAACTGCTGGGCCAAAGATACGGGTAACACATTTGTCTTTATTGTGTACAGAGGCATAATATGTAGAAAAACTGAAATCGTCTTCACCTATAGATGATTTAATAAATAAGCTTGCCGAAAAAAGGCTAGAAAAGTGTATCTTTAATTTGAATTGTTTGTCTCCTTTAGTTCCTAGGAGCATTAAGTATTAGTAACAAATTATAATCAATATATTATAATTTAATTCGAGTATTTTTTGTTTCTTTTATAAAAAAACCTTTACCCTTACTTTGGCCCCCAACACGTTTTGATACAGGGCCCGTTTAAGGCAAGCTACGCCACTGATAAACAGATAAACAAATGAACGGACGGGCACACGATGGTTTTATAAAGGTCCCATGTTTGCTACGGAACTCTAAAAACGAACTTTATTTTCGACGCATATTGTGTTAATTGTACCACCCACTACATCAATAAACTCAGATCCTTGTACCTTTTAAGAGTAACAAAACTGGTTTAGTACGTATAATTATTTATGCGTATAATTCACGAATATGATGAAATAATGACTAAACAGACATAAAATGCAAAAGTGGATGGATGCAGAAGTCGCGGAAGGCCACGACACACCTTCCATGATCAAATTGATGATGTACTAGCAGAAGGTGATACCAGGAGCCTTAAGAACAGACGAGCGTGCGGACAAGAGCTATGAATGTGAAAAAAGCAAGTGAGGTGTGTAAAAATAACCCCAAATGGCGCTCTGTTGTTCGTGCCTACCCCACAAGGGACCTGGTGTGTTATGTATGTACGTATGTATGTATAATTCACGAATTTGTATATATCAAACCAACTAAGTTTAAAATCAATCTATGACTACTTGTGCTGTACTAACTGGCTGGAAACACAAATCTTACAAAGTCAAATGTATTTAAAGAAGAAGAAAAGAAACACGACCTATACAACACGACGTCATTTTAGCAAACATTGTACAAATCTTATAATTAAGTGTCAAATCAAAATAAGTCATCATATGAATCATAACATATTTAATATATTAAACAAACAATGAAGTGAAAGTGGATGAAAGTACGGTTAATTTTTTGCTGCCGTTTCTCTATCTCTGATTTCTATTGATTAAGGCTTCCTGTAGTTGCTAAGATTTAGTATTATCGCTAAGTAAGCGTGACTTAAATGTTTTATAGGATAAAATTAGCATACTTGCTGTTTTTTTAAGAAAGAAATAAACTTTATGTTATTTATTGTGTATTACTGTGTATGTAATATAGCTTCAACACTGCATAGTGAAATGAACGCAACTCAAATTCTCATTTATAAGATTATTCATGGTCAGACTAGTTAATTGGATAGATGACACATAATTATGTTACAATAATTTCTAAAAATAATTTAAATATTAAGGAGTGGGGCATTTATACATTTTAATTCCATAATACTTTTAAAATATCCCATAAACATAAGTGTAATTAAGGTTTAAACAAAATTAATGAGCTATTTGATGCATTACAAATATAATGTCATGACCTGCTATTCAAATAAAATTTAAAAGGCTACAACATTTCAGAGATGATAAAAATGTACGTGCATTAGGAGTAACTTATTCATATACAAAACTCACTTTTTTTAAAGTATTTTATTATTATTTTTTTTTAAGTAGTTGAGTTATTACATCATTAGGGATTAATATAAAGTCTTCATTGACTATTATTTTATCTAATGAATAATTTACAATACTTTACTAATAGAATGAATGCACTTTATGAAGGTTAATTCATAATAATCAAGGCATAGCACTTAGTTAATACACACGAACTTGTAAACTAATACTAGTGGCCCGCCTCACAGGCTCTGTAGAGACAGATGGCCTTACTTATAATAGTTTGTTAAAAATTTAGAAACTGCTCAGCAACTGATTATCGAAATCTTACCCATAAACTCGTCTTAAGGTTAAGAGGTGGTGGTAAAGTAACTCATAAATAACTATAAGAAATAACCAACATCGAGAGGTAGTTTAAGTGACTGCTAAGAGGCAAGATGGCAAGTTTAATTTGAAACAGCCATTGTTTAGGGGCTTAAGAGTCTCTTATTTAAGAGATGGCCAATCCTTTCTGAACGAGATTATTATAAGTTGAGATTATTATAAATTAACTTGGGACCCGCCTGTAACATCATAGTTGGTATTGCTAAATAATCTTGTGTTCATTTCTTGGAATAGAAAGCATCTTATTACACATAATTTTGGAAATAGCCTTCTAAAGCTATATTAATTAATATTTGATGTCTACTTTCAAACAGACCTTGATTCGAATAATCTCGGTCATGATCAAAATTTCCTGTATGAATATTTTTAATTATTTTGATTTTTTGAAGTGAAACTTCTATATAAACGGGGGTCTTAGGATTTTTCTGTCACGAAAAAGCTTTATGGCCGCGTGGAGGAGCGACATAAATTTAGACTAGACGTGGTGAGAGGCGGCATAATTTTAGAGTATACTATGGATGCGTTTTTTTGGTTCCGAATCGAATTCAGTTTTTTTGTTTGATAAAATAAAATATGTTGAAATAAAAATCGCAACAACATATTAAATTCAAGTTTTACGGGCAGGTTTTTTGCCTTATTTTCGTAATGTTTAAATTCTCACTCACGATCCAGTTTTATATATTTCTTTATAGTTAAAATCAGACAAACTGACTAACAACTGATCTGATGGAATGTGGCTACTTTTATCTGTACATCATGGCTACGTACCATTAGAGGCTCACAACGACCATGTTCACGACCGCGATTTTTCCCGTTCCACTTGCTTGTCGGCATTACAATCGTAAACTCCAATGGAACGGTTATTCGACCGACCTCTTGACATGGGCCGTTGTGAGCGTTGTGTGATCAAAAATGATGACGTTATTAGTGACGCTCTCGCCACGACCACAACAACTGCGGTCGCCTTGTCGAATGGCTAACGGAGCGTTCTGGGCGTTGTGAGCTACTATGGAACGCGCTGAATGTGTTGTCTTGAAAAAATGTAATGAAGCATTTTTCATTTTTTTATAGCCCCGTATCGTATCAGCTTCGATGGGAACGTATACTGTAAGATGAGATTTTAAGATTAATTCTGCTTTCTTTGTGATATAATGATACTGTTTTACTATACTATGCTTACGTGATAACTGTCAAGCAACATGATCGGCGCCACTACATCTTACGCCAAAACTTGCTAATCAATTCGCCGTATCTATATTTTGATGTTTCATATAGGTATTATTTGCCTTACGTTTAACACTCTTGTATGTGCAAATATGGATTTCGTCGATTCAAACTGCAAAATATCAACTAATCGTCCTATTAGAATGATATGAATTTCGTGATATTATTATTGTAGGATTTTTAATTTTGAAACAATCATAATACTACAAACGTGTCATAAGGTCCTATCCATTTTGTATTAAATTACGAACGCTGGCATGAAAACTATTAATAGCTATTTAAATTTTAAATTTTTACTTTTTCACCAATCATGTTTCAAATATCGAATAGTGGCCAGTAATCTATTAATAGTAGACATTTGAATTTGGAATCCAAGACCTTTATTTTTTAATATTTAAATATCGAATTGATATAATATATGACTCATAAAACTGTAATGCGTATAATATTTGAATAACAATCAATTCTAGAACGAGTTTTAGAGTATAGAATCTACACAAATAAGTCATCAATCGATTTAATTTGATTTCTCAGATATACCTAAATCTTATCGTTCGATCAGATAATATTCGACTCGAATTAAAATGCCGTTAAAATTACTATAGAATTTATTAGAACTATACAAACACGTATAACACAGGTACAAAGATAACTGGACACAACCAGTACAAACTGCATGATTTAATAACACGCGGAAAGTCCGTCACTATACAGCTTATCGAGTGTACACGTCTTGCTCGTATCGTAATCCTCGCTTGACTGCCTCACCCCTGCGTTCCGGCATTGTTTTTAAACTAAACTACACAATACTACACTCGAGTGGACTGAAATTTCTAAGAAAACGTAAGCCGCACACCTGCGGCCATAGACGAGTACAATAACAATAGGATGTTTTCTAATTACAATTTTTAAACACAAAGTAAACAAAATTCCAAATGCAGGGAAGGTAATAAACTGCAGGTGTGCATTCACCGTGTCGGCGTGTAACAATACAAATGAACAAGTTACAATGATTTTAAGGAGAAAAAATAGATTTTTTAATGGGTATGGTTTGGTTTCTACATCAATTGCGGTTACAATTAACTGTTAGATAAATGATTGAGCCATCATTTCATTAGTAAATTGGTTAAGACGCACTGACGAAGTTCTCTAGAGTCAAGATTGACTGATTCTCATAACAAAACAGCCCAATTTACTTCAATAAATACATCGATGGTATACACACAATTACAACTCAATGCTACGAAACAGGTTTTAAATGTTATCAAGAGTGACAACCGTTGAGGGACACGAGAAAAACAAACTGTTCATGAACGTTAAATATTGGTTTTAGCTTATTGGAATCTTATTGATCTTTTGGAGGAAAACGTAGAAATATTTGTATTTACAGTGCGAGCCTTAAACACATGTAAGAAAATTAAAGCACGTAAGAAACGAGCCCTGGGTCCGAGCCGCAGCTTCGAGTGTGAGAGGAATTTAATCCTACGATGATGATTTTGTTTTTTGTAACCGCCGCTGACATATCAGCAGTTGACGGCTCAAATCATTTGAAATACTTTTTATTATACAAAACACCGAAGCCTCCTAGATTTTGTATGAGCGTTGCACATTATGACGTCATTTATGTAAGCAATCAAATAGGAAAATAATTATTGCTTAAACAGTAATTAAAAAAAAAAAAAAAAAAAAAAAAAAAATATAGTAAAATTAATTACTTCCTAGTCTATGTACACCGCTTCGCATTTATTGTTAAAAAAGCCAAAATAGTTTTTTTTTTTTTTTTTTTTTTTTTTAATTTTACTTTTTTTTTTTATACAGATTATTTAGAATAATTTTGATTAATGAGTTGTAGCTATTAGTGTTATAATATAGTCTTTTATTTTAGATTTTTTGTTTTTGTCTGTTTCTTCGGGATACACGTAAAAATACTCAGCCAACTTCAATGCGGTTCTCGCTGATCGATAGCTAATTCCCGGACTTAAAATATGCGACTTAAATCCCGAGAATCCCATGGGAATTTTCTGGGAAAAGTTTAAACTGGATGTAATATTTTCACTGATTGATAATCCCTTCTCAGAAGAAAAATCTGCAATATTTTGTATCCTGGGAATCCCGCGAAGTATTTCCCCGGAGTGGTTTCAAGTTTTTAGGACTCGTATAAAGTAACTGATTCCGTCCAACGTGGACGAAGTTCTGGAAAACTTAATTTTATCTATATAGTAATATAGCTAACCTTGACGAATGCGTGGAATGCGGTCTCCGATGCAGTGTCGACTCACGAATTAGTATTAATAGTGAAAAATATAATTCGGTTGAAAAATTAGAAAGTCTAATTTTAAAGGTAAAAATATCAGCATAATTATGGAATTATGTTGGTATTTTTTAATTTTTTTTACAATCTGTACTCGTCACGGTCGACTGCACATGTGGCATTCATACTTGGCTTGGTCGGATAGTATAATATTTTATTTGAGAGTTGTGAAAAGCCGATAATAGACAGTTCACTTCTGACTTTCAATTTGAGTGAATAAACCAAAGTTATTTAAATAGACCTAAAGGTATACATGAAACAGTGAATGTCATTGAGTACTATCGTATTCTTTTAGTTCTGTGTGTTTCAATTAAATTGATCCAATTTGCTTGATCCGTCTGATGTAACGCTAAAACAAAAGAAGAATCGACGAGATTTGAAAAACGCGAAGTCCGAGTTCGCGTAAGTCAAGGTAGAAGTACTGTACTGCGAAGGTAGATCAAGATGTCCAGTTAAGACCACCTTACATTCTATTGCATAGATAAGAAAAGTGAAGCCAAGGTTTATTCAATTTGTGGTGTTGTGCAAGAAGCCATTTTACTCGCATAAACTCAATAAAGTTGCAATACATTGACTATTTACGTATGTCGGTCAAGTACAAAGGATGGATAAGTGAAACATCGTTTGAAGTTACACGTCTTAATCGTGTCGACGGCACTACAGGTACGGGTTCAAATGTTCTCAATCGTTTGCTGTGGAGGGAGGATCCCGCTTCCTTGTATCGTAACACGCAACACACGTCATTGTAACACATATCTTCCCTGTGTTATATGTCTCATAATTTCTAATTATATTTTTTAATAAGAATAACTTTCAGGTTTTATGAAATAACGAAGGTCTGGTCTGGACTCTTAAGCTATTCACTGCTGTTGACAATTTTGGCGATATAAGCTCCGGCTATACTTTTAATTAATTCGCTTAAGCACCAGTACAAACTTTTCGATAGCAGAGCAGAGCAGATAGTAATTTGAATCCGTATCAAACTTCCCTCTTAATATTATTACCATACAATGTATCCTACATGTACATGATAATTCGGAAGTCATACGCACCATGATTATGGGCCTTTCCCACGTTTTTGCTGTAAAAATATTGTTTAAAAAAGAACAACAGGCAATATTATCGCACGTCGTCAAAGTCAGTGTTATAAGTCATAACCTAATAATTTTCTTTTTCCTGTCATTGTGGCGTTACTGAAAAACAATACACGTCAATAACTTTTATCGCAAAGCTAATAATAAAAACATTATCCGGTTAAAATTTACATAATAAGAGTAACACGATTTGACTAAGTTCACAATGGAATCGTGAAAAACGCCTTAACTGTTCGGAAATGTCCAAATAGATGTAGTTTATTTGTTTGTCGGTTCTATATATTATCAAGGAATTTCGTCATTTTACGCCGGTGTTTTTTTATTTCGTTTTAAAATTTACGTATAGATTTGCGAAGTTACGTAAATCTATCTATACTATAAGTAGCTTCAGCCCGCGACTTTAGCCTGTGGTTTCTAAGTAATTGTAATGAAATTAACAAGAAACTAAAATATTGAATTTTTATTTTTATAAAACAACTAATTCATTTTTATGTACGTAACATAGAGCTACTACCTAGGATTTTTCACAAATTCTAGTCCTACATAAAATATATTACAAAGACAAACAGGTATCAGTTTATTATGTGACTTTGTTTTAAGGCCATCGGCTGGGCGTTCATCCCCACCTCCTTGAGTCGCTTCGCTCTTGTACGCAACTGTTCTCTAGAACGTTTCTCTTGCGCACCGTGGGGATATGGAATGGGGCCCAGTCGTGGTTTTCCTACAGCGCTACAACATGGGATTTTTTAAAAGGGGTGTCAAAAATTCCTTCGTGGACGGCAGCACGGTGTTATAAACGTCCATAGACGACGATAACCGCTTTCCATCAGGTGGTCATAGTCTATGTTTATTTAGGTTTTATTGTGCATTGTAAAGTGATAACTTATAAGTTTCTTGAATGCGTTTATCACAATCTGTGAGTGATTCTCAAGTGGATTTGTAAGTGGAATTTAAACAACGATGCGAAATGGCGCGATATGTTGGCGGCAAAGTTGGAATCCCCTAACCTTAATATCAATTGGTTTATTTTACATGATTGTGAGTATTTTTGATGCATTTATAGCTTTGTCGCGTTTACAACTATATCAAAATTAACATATACAGTAATCGTTATAAAATCATATTAAAGTTATTTCGATGACTTAGGCTAAAAAAATTGTGAAGTATAACATCAAAGGTGCACCCGACGAGCTGTCGACCTTGAGGTTAATTAATGACGCCCTTTTAAAAAACCACATAATATGATATTGCTCAGGGATACCTTCTGCTTGCAGCTCATTCATAGTCTCTATGGTGCCCAAGAGAAACATTCTAGATAATTCTAGAGTATATAGTAATATCAATACCTGCACACACCTCTTCCTTCGTAGGAAATTCTTTTACTGTACAGGCTGTTCGACTGTGGAACGCCCTCCCCTTACCAATCAGACAAGCTAAACCAATTACTACATTTTAACGTATGGTCACTGACCATTATTGGTCTATTAAATAAAATTATTGCATTACATGAATGTATCTATTGTTTGAGTGTATACGAATATATATCTAATTTATAATATCACCGTATTTATATTTATTTAAGTATATATAAGAGTTAGGAGGAGCGTCAGGAGCCTTAAGAACAGACGAGCGTGCATGACAAGAACTATGAATGTCAAAGAAGCAAGTGAGGTGTGTAAGAATAAGCCTAAATGGCGCTCTGTTGTTCGTGCCTACCCCGCAAGGGACCTGGCGTGAAGTTATGTATGTATGTATGTATATAAGAGTTTATTTATATTTTAGTTTAGTTTCATATGCCACAAAAATTCGATTGTTGTAATTTTCTGTATAATCTCCTTAGACACCGGGTCGCCTGGAAGAGATCGCTATAAGCGATAAGGCCGCCCATTGTTCTAATACAAATGTATCCATATCAATTGTCTAGATTTAAGATTATGGTAAATAATAAAGAGTTTTCATTCATTCATTCATAATATTTCTCTTTAAAATTTAAGAATAATTGAATTTTACAAAGATTTATAAAGACTTGCGTGCCACGGGCCCCTATTGGAATTAACAGAATACCGAAATCAGGCAAACCTATCTGTCGGCGCACGATTTGCCTGGACAGGTACAAACGGGTGCAGCCGGGTTGAAATCATTACCTCGCGCGGGTGTGTACGCGCAATGTTTACATTAGTCTATAAGAAACACTCGTAGTCTACGGCCAACCGCCAATATTCGAAATGTATTACCGAACGAAAAGGAACCTTTGTACGCACAACCAAATTTTTATTATAAAATTGTAAATTATTTAAATATACGCAATATTTCGAGAAAGGTTGCTTTATTAAAGACTTCTTTCGCTTCACTACCATTGAGACGATAGTGTCCGGCGATTTTAACGAGATAGTAAAAGCAGAATTGGGCCCCCTGATGACATAAAGTGGTCGTTCTCGCAGATTCGTATGACGAACATGACTACTATCAAAATAAAGTGGAACTTTATGCTATGTTTTATAAGCCAATGTTTTACCAGCATATTTAGAAAAGTGTCAATTTTACTAAGCAATTCTGCAAAGGCGGCCGCTTTAGGCCCATAATTATCTTGTAAAATACTTGGTAAAATATGAGCCAAGTTTAAGTGTCATATGGCTACTTTATTCACCTACCTTAAGTGTGTAAGAAGTGTAAACTTGAGCTTAATGTTACCTGCAACAAATGAAGTTATGGTTGATTATAAATACATAATAACAATATTTAATAAATATTAAACAAATATTATGCAGCCAAACACACACATTGTATATGTATATATATATGTATGTTAGCCTATAAATATCCCACTGCTGGGCTCAGGCTTCTCTATTTCGAAGAGAATAGACGGTGTGTAGCCGCCACGCTTACCCAAGACAAGTTTCACAGATTTGTCATCTCGGTATACAGGTTTCTACCAGAAGTTTTCCTTCACCGTTACTTGGTAATCGGAAAAATATCCACGTTAGGTCAGAAAACTGCCTCAAAGGTGCATGCTTTACCGGTCAGGATATTAACCACGAAGAATTTGCCTCTAAGTTACCACGGCCTTTTATAGCCTGAAACCGGTAAATAGCAGACCGCCCATTTTACGGAAAGTGGTTACTGTACCTAGACATTTGCAACACCTAAAGCTTTATTTTAAAAATCAAAATATTCAAAGTACGATTTCATTGGAAAAGTGTTAAAAATTCGTTAAAATATTCTACGAAATCCACAATATCTTCTCGATATTGTTACGGCAGAATTATAGTTCAAATTCAAAATAAGTTGCCACTTTCCATCAGGCAGGCCGTCTACCTGTCTGCTCTCATGCATTAAAAAAGACCTACATTTCAGCTGAGCTTTATATCAGTCGAGGATGTATGAACTTTGGAGTACCTCAGCCTGCCATTGTGGCAAATTGTACTAGTAGTTGTGGATTACTTTGTGAAGTCATTGTCTGCTATTGTGGCAAATTGAACTGCGACTTGCTTTGCGAAATCTAATTATTCAACCAATCACGTGTGTTGTTCAAATCATTGAATCTCAAATGCACTCAAAAGCTCTCACCAATTTGAGTACACCCTCGATCTCATTAAGTATCTACATGACTTTCAATAAATACCCAAGTCGCTATCATACACTTTCACCATTCTAATTACGTTACCTTATTATTTCCTTATTAGAATATTATATAAGACTAGCCGTTACTCGCGACATTGTTTATTTTCATAATTTATGAATGAATTAAAAGCGTAACCGTACTGAAATACGGCTTTTGGTAAGAAATAGGAACATTCGTATATAAAGAAATATATACCTAAGTTTTAAAACAGACTATTTTTTCGGCTATAATAAAAAAGTTATATCAAATTAAAAATAAATTTTTGAACCCGAAATACCCGCTACATGAGGTCCAAAAACTAGGATAGTGATATCACACACGCGCTCGTCATATTTTCGGTCCTCGGGTATTTCGCGTTCAAAAATTGATTTTTATTTTGAAAAATTGATTTAACTTTTTAATTATATCGAAAAAATACAATTCAAATATAGTTTGATATAAGACTTATACAAATAATCTTTCCATTTATGACAAAAAAATCAATACCCGGAGGCCCCAATCAAACGCGATCAGGGCGCCATCTTTCGCCTATATTATTAGCCTACAGGAACGGTACTTTGTCGAGATGAATTTTAATGTACTATCCTTTTCTATTTACCCTTGACAACGTGCATGCAAAATTTTGTGACGATCTTCTGCGTACTTGAGGCATGACAAACAAATAAACATTCGCATTTATAATATTAGGATATAAAATCCCACATCCATTTTTAAAAAGTTAGAGTAATGGTATAATTCTACTTATACATTTCACTCCGGCGGGCTCGAGCTTTTTCTCTATCTTAGCTGGTTATTATAAATTTTATTGTAATATGTGTACTTAATATTCCAGATATGTCGGCATTCTATGGGGGAATCAAAGGGAACTTTACGCGACCGAAGCCGCGTGCTAAACAAATTTTATAGTAATATAGTTTTAATATTAACCTAGATAATTAAAAGTCGGTGTAAGAGTTATCATTCTCGAAGGACCAAAAAACTGTAGTGTGTATACAGTTTCAGTTAAGGAGGGAAAGGTAATATGTAAGAAATACCAAAACCAACGAGCGCTGTAATGACTGTGTCATGTCATGTGTTTATCCGTGCAGGAAAGGAAAAATAATATAATTTCCTGCGGCCAGGCGGCCTGTGGTAAGAGGCGACAAAACAACCCACAGCCGGGTTACGAGTATGCCGCCTAGCGCCTAAACAACCTTGGGTTGTTGGGTTGTGTTCCGGCATTAGTGACCAGGTTCCAGCCCCCTTAAGAAAAGCAGTAGCGTATTTGTACCACTTTTGGTGTTGCAAATGTTCTTAAGCGATGGTAACCGCTTTCTATCAAGTGGCCCGTGTGCCTGTATGTTGACCTCACGCAGCAAAAAAATTGTATATACTTTGTACAGTCTTTAATACTTGAAAATGTTTACAATTTTTTCTAGCTCATGCAGATTAGAAACGACACGCGATTTCACCGTCAAAAAGAGCCTCGAGGTGCGCAGGCGCCGCTTTCACGGAACAACACATAGAGCCGGCTGTACTACATTACATTCATATAAGGAGGTACAAAATTGGCCAAGTGCGTGTTAGTCTACGCAATTGAGTGTTCTTTACAAGTGACAAATGGTCCCTGTTTTAAAAAAATATATATAAAACCGAAAATACCCAAATTCCAAAATCAATTCAATGGATTATGTTCATATCAATGTATTTTTAAGTCTAATCACCTGGAGTTTTTTTGAATTTTCCACTAGTGTGAAATCTATTTTACATCTACTTCTCTATGAGAAGCAGTTTATGAAATATATCTTCCTACAAATTTTCATCCATATATACTTAGTAACTTTTTATATAAAGCGCGTGATATACATATAGTAAAGGAAAAGACAGGACGAACGACCATGACAAGGTTTACAAGAATATTGGTTTTACTAAAATGCCTACGAAACCCCAAAGTCATAAAGAATATCATATCATAATAACTTTTTAAAACCTGTCTAACGATACCCCATACATCTATGTCTATTAAGTTTTTGGCGGGAAATGAAAGTGGACGTTATGCTGTGTAGATGAATTTGTAAAATTACACTAAAATGAACAATAGTTGTAGGATATTGATAGTTTTGGAGTAGTAATAAGGTGTTTTGTGAGAAATGCGAACTGTATAGTCAAATATGGCCTTTAGAGTTTTCACAAGAACTCCGTTGGACGGCGTCATTTGTAGCCTACAATTCTACTTCGCTACCTAAAAGAAGACTTATACATCAGAATTGGCTGTATGTACTAAGATTCCCTCGCCTGCTATTGTGGCGAACTCTACTGCTACTATTACTAAACTACACATAAATTGTAAGTTAGTAGAATGAAGTAATTTATAAATAATCTAATACAATAAAAGAAAATTTAACTTATTTGTATCGTATTCTACCCATAGTCCCTCACGACTATAATAAGTAGAATACTGAGCCTAGATCACCGTCTTCTATGGTAAGGTGCTCAGAAGGCTGGCTACGTTTCCTCGCTGGATCCCCATACTGATCCGTTGCCCGAGGTAAGCAGCACCCTTCTGATCACCTGACATATATATTAATATAGGCTATTCCTTTTTTATTATACTTTAAGTTAACGATTATTTAAACTCTCTGAGCACGACGGGTAATTATTGAGCATATTCGCTTCACTTTTGTTTTAAAACTAGACCAGAACACAGAACAATACCCAAGCTAAGCCTCAAACTAACAAAAACTAATCTACTGTACTACTTTATGCAGTGAATAGTTTATTAAAATTCGTTCAAAACAATTTTATCACCACTTTTAAATTTACGGTATAATAACCGTTTGGTACATTTGTTTCAACAGGTGGCAATGTATGAAAATGTGGGACGCACCTTATCTTTCCATATTTACATACAAAAATAAACTATAACGACTGAACAACAGAAGTCATTTGACAATGCGCGTAGGACGGTCACGGTTGCTTACTTTTGTTTTACGTAATACCTACCTACTCAGACGTTTTAAGCAAGTATTAGTGCTCCAAGTATTGTTAACGTAGAACCTTTTACAAGAACATTGAGGTATTATAACATGTCTCTAAGTACAAGACCTACTTTTTATAAACCGATCCTGTAAAATTAGAAATATTTATTTTATATTTCACTCGGAATAAACAGCTTGATAAATGTTCCTGAATTTCGTATGAAGCTCAAGTGGCTTCCTATTCGTTTGCGCCGAAATACTCACATTCTAACTCTCCTTTATAATATACTATTAAATCCTAATAATCCTTCTTACCTTAAGAAACGCTTTGTATTCTTTCGCCTCTTCGCTTCTCACAATTTGCGCTCAGATACATATCGTAGACTCCTGACACCTGCACACACTTCATCCTTTTACGATAAATATTTTACAGTGCAGACTGTCAAACTCTGGAATGCGTTGCCTCTTACTGTCAGAGAGGCCAAAACATTACTTACATTTCGAAACTCACTTAGAAAGTACTGTCTGTCTTTAAATAAATATGTCTAATATATTAAACATTTACTTATTTATCTATTGTAATATATGTTAATAAATATATTTATTTAGATTATTTCATATGTATTAAATAATTTATGAAACTAAAATATATCCATTATAAATATATTATTTATGTATGTATTAAATTTATAAATTAGTGTGTGTATATTTAAATTGTACAATACTATCTTTCTTTGCCTCTGTGGTTGAGCGGGCTAAGCCTTTGCCGGCCTACCTCACTGCAAGGTAGAGGTTCCGGGTTCCATTCCTGGTATGGTAAATTTCGGAAGCGTATTTTCTCGGTTATTTACTATGGTCTGGGTGTCTGGGATCGACCCCAGGGTAGAGTAGTTCGTTGTATATTACCCATAACATAAGCATAACTTGCTTAATTTGCGGATATACAATATGTGTGTTTGTCTGCCGATTATTATTATTATTATTTTCTGCTCTACCTACATCGCCAGGTTAGTTAAGATTTATTTTAAGCTACGGTGCCTGGAAGAGATCGCTTTTAGCGATAAGGCCGCCTGTTGTTTTTCAAGAAGTATTCAGACACAATAAGCCTATTCCGGTTCTGGCTTCAAAACCTTTGGCCTTATAGCATCGTCGCCATCGACCATCGGGACATTGTCCATGTGTAAATGTCACAATAGCAGTGACATATAAAGAAACGTCACTTTACGAACTTCACTACATAACTATACGAACTTCATTGCATTATACACGACATACGTTTTAAATTACCAGCGTTAACGAATAATTATTGTAAAACGAAATATACGAATTTAAACGAGAAAAAACGCATCATTTTTGATATCCTCCGTTCCTGTGTCTACAGAAGTATTGTAATTATTCTAATTATGCAATGTGTTTTTGTTTGTTCTGGTGAGCAATAAAGTGTAAATAGATTTAACTTTCATTTGTTTTTATTTAAAAATGTTATACGATCAGTATGAAAAGGTTATAATCAAAACAAAAAGTTAATTAATAGCATTTGGTCTTATTAGAGATCCTATATTTATACATAAAAAGAAATCATGATCATTTATTTTAGTCACAACTCACAAGTCCACAAACCTACTTGGGTTGAAGTATGAAACAAATTAGAAATCGGTGTGAAAAATGAGTGTAACAACAACACTATCATAACCATTATAGCTATGGTAGAATGATCCTTAAAGACTGGCCACAAATATGTAGAACTTACTTTAAACATCGATGCACCATGACTAGCAAAGGAGGAAAAGTAAAGGTTTGCTGAGAATTACCGAACAAAGATGATAAAAAAGACCATAATATATTACAGATCTAATTGGTTTATGTATCAAACAACAAATCACAATTACGCAGATCATCCCTCTTTGGTATTCGACTTGGTATGTGTCTAATATGGTGTAATGACATAATTGTAGGGCACTTATGTAATGCAGTGACGTGACCTGGTTGCTTTAACGTGTATCGATGGGTCACAGGTGAGTAGGTAGTGTGTTGCCTTTCGTAATTGTACTAATATGCAACAGTGAACTTGTTGACGTCGATGAACATTCTGAATCTGCTGAGGTGACAGAAATTTTGTTAAATACAATTGCGCTGTTTAGCAGTACTACCCGCACTGCTAATGCAATAGAAGACGGTATTTTCTTATGATGTCGCACATGTTAGACAGAGGAATATTCTTGTGAATACTTTTTAAAACAAAAGGTTTTGTTTGTTCCTGGTAATTGTTGTAAATGATCAAAAATAAAATAAAACTGGTAAACCAAACAAAAAGATATTTTAAAACCTTTTTGATAACCGAGTTTGAAATAAGTAGTACAGTAAACATATTACAAAATCAAAATAATGAAAAAAACACGCAAAGCTGTGACTTCGTCTAGGAAATAGTATCAAATCGTTTCTATAGGTTGTTTTACTGTACAATTAAGCTTGATTATTATACTTTCTTCTTTTTCTTCTCTTTGTAGTCCTGACATCCATTATATGGCACTACAAGTTTTGATTGAAAGTAGTTGTTAACAATATATTTCCCGAAAAGAATTTGTTATAAATAAACACCTTGATAGTTTATTCATTCACGTTTTGTTCCCTTTAATTCATTTTTATTGCTTTTAGTTTCAAGAGATTATGTTTATGTTATGTTATTTTTTTTATTTTTTTTTGTTTAATTTTCCGTTCAGAAATACGATTAGTCTTACTGTTGATGCGTTCAGAAACGTAACAAAATTATAGTGCTATTACTAATGCGTTTCACGGTTACATTATTATTATTTTTAATTATATTTGTTCATTTTGTTCCTTTTTCTTTAAGATAAAATGTTTGTGTTGTATACAATTGTCATTTTAGTTGTTTCTTCTTTTGTAACTGGCAGGTGTAATGATATTTTATTTTTACTGTTATTTTATATTTATTCTTTTACATATATATATATAATATTCTTTTTCTACCCTTTAATAAATATTATAGTTTATATTAGTTTATTGCATAATATATAGATATATATTTAAATATTCTTATTTTCTTTTTTTTAAGATGGCAAGTTTCATATGTGATTCTGAAAGGTCTGATAGTGAGTCTGAGTATGTGTCTTGCTCCTCTGATAGCGTTTGTAGTGACAGTAAACCTTTGGTTGAGTTGCTTGAGGCGCGTTTTTCCAACTGTACTTCTCTTTTTAATGTTGTTCATATAAATGCGCAGAGTATTCCAGCTCACTTTACAGATATGTTGGCGTCATTTAATCAAAATAACATCCATGCAATATTAGTTTCAGAGTCCTGGCTGAAACCTTGTCTCCCATCGACATCTTACACCTTACCTGGATATCAACTAATAAGAAATGACCGTATAGGCAGTGGTGGTGGAGGAGTTGCCATTTACCTTCGGTCACATATCCCCTTTTCCATCATCAGCTTGTCTCCACAGCCACCCGCATCGGATGCTGGTGAACACTTATTTATCGAGGTGGAACTTTCGTCGAATAAAATATTGCTTGGAGTATTTTACAGTCCGTCTCTTAGAGTTAATTACTTCTCATCGTTAGAAAAACTTTTAGAAAATGTTATCCCTGCTTATAATCATTCCATAATAATGGGTGATTTTAATACCTGTCTTCTTAAACGAGATTATCGTAGTACACTCCTTGAGTCCTTAGTTGCTGCTTCTGGCTTGTCCATTCTTCCATTAAAGGCTACTCACTCTTTTCCCAACTCTACTCCGTCTCTTTTAGATTTGATTCTCGTATCTTCACTGTCTCATGTTGTTACACATGGTCAGTTCCCAGCGGATGCTTTCTCTTATCATGACCTGATCTTTCTCTCATATAACATTCGTCCGCCAAAAGCCAAGCCCAAAATTATCCTGCAGCGTAATTTTGGAGGTATAGATTCGGAGGCTCTACTCAAGGATTGCCGCGAGTTGGATTGGTCGGGGGTTTACAATGCAGCTACTATCGATGATAAAGTGCATATATTTAATACAATGTTGTTAAAGTTATATGATTTACATGCACCTATGCGTCGTATTAAAATCAAGCACTTACCTGCACCGTGGCTTACCGATGACGTGAAGACGCTTATACATAAAAAATCTCTTGCTAAGACTAAATGCAAGCTTAGTCCGTGTAGTGAGACCAAACAGGCTTACATAACTATCCGTAATCGCTGTAATAGAGTGTGTAGGGACGCGCAACGCCGGTATATTCATCAATCTGTTGACATAGATAATCCTACTAAAATATGGAAATTTCTGAGATCCTTGGGAGTTGGTAAACCAGAGCAAAACTCTGTTCCAAAAAACTTCAATATTGATAATCTCAATCATCATTTCTCTACTGTTATAAATTTTGACAATAATATAAAGTCTAACACATTAAAAAATCTTTCATCCGCTCCAACTCCTTCTCATTCCCCGTTTTTTCTCAGACCATTATCTGATTGTGATGTTACGAGTGCCCTTAAATCCATGACTTCAAACTCTGTCGGCAGTGATGGTATTAGTCGCAATATGATTATCCCTGTTCTTGATGTCATCAACCCGATTATCACTCATATCCTCAACTCATCCATGGCTAGTGGTACTTTTCCAGCAGCCTGGAAAGAGGCACAAGTTATTCCTCTCCCTAAAAAGTCTAATCCTACGTCCTTTTCTGAATTTCGACCGATATCCATTCTTCCCTTCCTATCCAAAGTCCTAGAACGTCTAATCCATAAACAATTAAGTATTTTCCTAAATTATAACTCATTAATGAATCCTTTTCAATCTGGTTTCCGCCCAGGCCATAGTACAACAACAGCTTTGGTAAAAATCACAGATGACATCCGTCAGGGGATGGAAAGTGGTCTACTGACAATACTATCACTGCTAGACTTTAGTAGTGCTTTTAATAATGTTGATCATGACATATTACTTAGCATTCTCCGCACTCTTAACATATCTCCAACAGTAATTGGTTGGTTTCACAGTTACCTGTATGGACGCCGGCAGCGAATACGTGTTGATGACAATTATTCATCATGGTCTGACCTTACTGCTGGTGTTCCACAGGGCGGCGTTTTATCTCCTCTCTTATTTGCGATTTTCATTAATTCAATCTCCGATAAATTAACTTCATCCTATCACCTCTATGCGGACGATTTACAGATATACACTCAAGCTGCTCCAGATGATTTAAGTACTGCCGTGAGACAAATCAATCTAGACTTAAACCACATACTTCATTGGAGTACAATGTTTGGTCTTGCAGTGAATCCTCGTAAGACCCAAGTGATAGTCATCGGTAGCCCCAGAATACGTGCAAAAGTCGATTTCGCAACCTTACCGAACATTGTTTTTGACGGCACTTATATTCCATTGAGTGACACTGTAAAAAATCTGGGTGTAGTCATCGATAGTGACCTGTCTTGGAAGTCTCACCTCTCCGAATTAAGTCGGAGAGTTTTTCTGTCTTCTAGATCCCTGAGAAGGCTGAGAAATTTTCTGCCTACTGCCACCAAAATTATGCTTGCACAGTCTCTTTTGTTACCCATTTTAGATTATGCTGACGCCTGCTATCTTGACTTAACCGTAGAACAGCTAAATAAACTTGAGCGACTTCAGAATTTTTGTATTAGGTTCATATTTGGCTTGCGAAAATATGACCATGTTTCTGAATTTCGTGAAAAACTCAAGTGGCTCCCTATTCGCTTTCGCCGGAATACTCACATTCTCACATTACTTTATAACATATTATTTATTCCTAGTAGTCCTCCCTACCTTAAGGAACGTTTTGATTTCCTTCGCCTTTCTACTTCCCACAATTTGCGCACTCATACGTATCGTAAACTCACTACACCTGCACACTCTTCATCCTTTTATGATAACTCTTTTACAGTGCAGGCTGTCAAACTCTGGAATGCGCTGCCTCTTACTGTCAGAGAGGCCAAATCATCGCATACATTTAAGAACGCACTCAGAAAACACTACTTTTCTTTAAATAACTATGCCTAATTCTAATATTATAGACTATTTAATATATATGTATGATACGTATGTATGTATTTAATTTATAAAGTAGTTTAAGTATGTTTATTTTATTTATAAGTTATGTAGTTTAAGTATGTTTATTTATGATATTTAATGATTTGCACCACCTACATCGCCAGATTAGATTAAGTTATTCCTTAATTTAGGTTGCCTGGAAGAGATTGCTTTCAGCGATAAGGCCGCCTTTTGTCTCTACCTTGTCATTATTGTTATTGTATATTTTGAAATTGTATATTTGGTGAGCAATAAAGTGTTATCTATCTATCTATCTATAATGTGAATGAAAATGTTCTCAAAAGTTCAGTTGAACAAAGGAACAACTGTGCAATCTTTCTGCGCTTCAACTGATTTTAATTCATCGCACAGATTATTTCATTTCACCATGCGCACTGTGAATTAAATGGGCCTTGACTTCGTGTGAACGACCACTGTTCTGTTTACACACGGTGAAGTTGGATATTTTCGCAATTACTTGTGTGACGATCGATTCAGCTTCGATATTGTCTCTCGTCGTTGTCAGCAGGACTTCATCCTTCGGCAAAGATTTTATAAAACCAGGTTGCTTATATATTCACATATTATATATTATAAGGCAACAACTGATCGTACCGACCTCCTCGACTCCCATATCATCCAAAACTCATCATAGCTTCTTTATGCTTTCACACTGTCCCAATAATTTGCGGTAAGCAGAATAATTCTCTTCCTTCCGTACTCTTCTATTTTAGCTTAAAACTATGTTATTTCTGATTGATCCGTTGATTTATGCGACAGGAACACCCAAATAACTATTTGCTTTGTTGCCTATGCCTCACCTCCATAACCACGTCGCTCCCGTCGGCAGGATTTTACTTCTTATTTTCTTGAGCTACCATACTCAACTATGCAACGGTACTCTAGAATGTTTATTCTGCGTATAATACCTATTTACCTTAATTCCGAAATCTGATTTTCTTTAATTTTAAGACAGATATGTCATTTTAATTTTCTTACACATATTTTTCTTTGTTACATACTAATTACAGATAATTTAAGAATTTCCTTTGAGTCAGGTTGCCTGGAAGAGATCGCTTTTTCTTTTACCAAGTAATTATTTTTGTTTTGGTGAAAAATAAAGTGTTATCTATATGTATGACTATTATTAACGCATTGGTTATATCCGTGGTATCTAAAATATCTATAAACGGCAGTGATCACTTACCAGAAAATGTACCGTCTACTTCTTTTTGGTAATAAAAAGCAATGCAAGTATCGTTTAGGCTAAAACTACAAAGGTGAAGAGAAAATTGCGAGAAAAGGTTGAAAACCTACACGTTGATTTGATCCTTGTGTGAAATCCGCTAATCCTTCTCAAACAAACATGGCAATTGGCAGGTATTCCAACGGTTCCCCAGAAATACATACATCCGTTGGTGCCCGGCAATGGAACATTTACAGACTGAAATTACAAACAAGTCTCGCTAAAGTTGGCTACCTTTATTGCAAGTATTTTAATATAACATTATATAACTTCGCAGTAATATTACGACATTTCGTTAAATTAATTTCAAATACATGTTGCATTTCATCTTAAATTCATCATGACGTCACTTTTCGCATAATCTTTCAATGTCATAAAGAGACAATAATCGATTCTCAAAAACGTAAAGTAAATTTCACATACGATTAGTCAGATCATTACCTAACAGCAGAGGAGACCTGACCTTTTATCAACCAAATCGTATTTTTACAGTTTAATTTTTCCTGTTTGAATTGGCAAAGGTCTCAATGTCATGAATTTGTTTTGTTAAGTCAAAACATTCCAATATTTCTGTAGGTTTTGCAATTTATGTTATGTGGCGAATATTAAATTTTTGTTCTGTCTTTTTAATGACTCAAAACTACGGCCATTTAGAATAATTCTTCTGAGCAAACGTATCACTATGCTTGAGATGATAATTCATCTAATCTAATATATAAATTTTTGAATTGATCGTTTATAAAGTCATTATGACATCAATCGTCTGATTAGAGTCTTGGTCTAGGATTCAGGACTTAAATTTTTATATCGTTATGATTTATAAAGCAACTAGCTGTTCCGGCAGACGTCGTCCTGCCCGCTAAAGCTGCAATCGATATGCCGATAGCAGCGCCACCTACCGGGTCCAATCGTGAATTGTCTTACTTGAGTTTACTGTCAAGTACCCTATTATCACTTCAAAAGTATGACAGATCCATGAAATTATGTAACACTTTGCTACTAAGAAATCAAAGTCGAAAGTAAATACTCCATTGATTTCATTGATAATTAAAAAATATAACTTCAGACATAAAAGCTAAGGTGCAAAATCCTTTGCGAGAAAGAAAGGAGAAATGCGTACGTGTAATGTTGCGCGCGCGCACCGTTAAGCGAGCTATTTTTGGACCTCGACTCGACTGGTTATGGTTGTTAGGCGAGTTATGTACAGCCTCCAGGACTAGTTGTTTGCGATATCAGATATTGGAAACAGATTAAATCGGTTGGTCGATTGTTCTTGAGTTTCCACATAAACTTAAGTTTTACAGTTCTCAAAGACCTACGATAATCATATTGCTTTAAATAAAAAGTTGTCAGTTGAAACAGAGTTGTCAGCCTTGACTGTCCAAGGACGTTTTTAAAATCCATTTTATACCATAAAATTTTTAGTTTTTTAGTTTTTGAAGTCGGTTTTTTTATAATTGTATAGTTTTTTTTAACGGTAATAAATTTATTTAATTATAATAGTTACTTAATTATAAATTAAAGTAAAAACTAAAAAAACTAAGTTATAAAATACAAGCGATTATACACTGTGTAACAAATCGCTACAATAATTAATTTATTATTTACAATAACTTTAATTATACTAACTGGTGGTCATCCGTGCTCGAAATTCGACCAAAATATTAAATGTCAAAGACTATATACTTCTATAAACACAGATTTCGACAAGGATACACTGTTAATTTGACATGAACAATAAACAAAAGAGTATATATGCGTGTGTGTGTCAAACACATGGTAGTGTGTGTATTTTTTTTATTGATTTAATGTATTTTATATGCACAATTTTCGCTAAAAGTTTTTGCGTCACGTATATATGGATAACTTAATACTACTCGTCTGTGCGTCTCCGCGATGAAACTCCAGACGCCGCTGGCACCTAGTTAGGTATCTTTTATTGTTTTAAGGTGTTTCGACATCTCTGCTTCATCATATCACCTTCATGGAAAATCGATGAGTCGCGCCGTGTGAACAATAGAAAGACGTTAAGGGTTCGTCCACACGAACACGAATCAAGTATGATAATATTTACTTCATTTTTTCTAAATGTAACACACAAAATACAGTTGTATAACCTAACAAAAAAATCCGTGCAGTAACGAAGAAAGAATTCAGTTTTTACGGCCGGCCGGCTTGTCGTAAGTGGCATCAAAACAACCTATAGCCAGGTGGTAAGGTAATTTGCTCCTCGTGGTTGGCTACCACCCCAGGTCTACAGTATGCCGCCATAACCACCTTGAGTTGTGTTCCGGCATTTGTGGCCAGGTTCCAGTCTCCCTTCAAAATTTATCATAGAAATAATTTTATTCGTTTTTTAAACCATATTTAAACTATGACCTCATAATACAATACATCCATAAAAAACGAGGAGGCTGTGACGAAAACAGATTGTATATTAATTTGACAGTAAAGTACCCAATTATTCCTGCACGGTATGGAGGGTAGAGGCAACGAGTACCATCTTATATGGAAGCGAAGTTGAAACTGTGTCCAGCAGTATGCTGAAAGTGAGATTTAAATACCTACCATAATAACGCTGGCGTACAAAAAGTTACATTATAAATTAAAATTGTAGAAGTGCCATAAAATGAATTAAATGCAAGTAGAGAATACCTCAGCTACTACGTAGGCTAAAAGAATTTACTAAATATAATACTGTGAGAATACGTGTAGGGTGATTAAATTATTGTGATTTTTAATAATAAAAAACAAAATTCTTTCTTCTAGTTTATTTTTCTGTCACTCTAATTACTTTTGGCACTTCGTTTACAATTTATCCTGTGCTATCGCAGCGCCACCCTTATTATTCGCGTTTTGACCGACACTTTTTCAACACAGAGAAGCTACTTCGCAGTACTTAGTATTGCGTGCAAACAAACCAATAGACGAAAGTGATTGAGCATATTTTCGTTCAATGAATGTTTTGAGATACTTTCTTTTAATATGTTTTGTAGGTAACATAAAAACTAACTTTCACCTGCTTATGGATAACATTTTATTGCGCACCATTACAAAAAGACTACGAACTAGTATTATTTCAATTGCGTACAAGGGGCCGTCTAATTGCTAAAAAGCGATCTCTTTCACACCACCCGTGGGAGGAATATTACTGATTATGAGTAGTGATGGTGGTATACACAATTATTGTATGATTACTAAAATTTATATATATTTATTTATTTATTGTACGGGTTTAGAGACAGGAAAACGGCCCACCTTATGGAAAGCTATGACAATTTACAACACCAAAGGTGTTCATAAATGCGCTGCTGTTCTCTTCAGGTGGGAGTCTGGAACTTTGCCACTAATGTCGGAACACAACTCAAGGTTGTTATGGCGGCATACTCTAGACCAGGGGTGTTAGCCATGCATACGGGCAGATACCTCTTACGCCAGGCCGCCCGGCCGCAGGAAATTGTATTCTTTCTCCTTGAAATCCTTGAATCCAGAGAAGGATGGGACATTTATTAATAAATAAATTGAGAATTGTCTATTTATAATTTTTGTTTAAGACAAAGAATTCTGGTTTGTCGTGATCTTTGTATGCATTCGCTGGGTAAATAAATGCTTAACGGTACACAAAAATCTAGATTTTTAAATTAACCGGTAAATGACATTTACCCAGTCGTTAAAGCATGATCGAAATTTTCCTATCACTACTATAATATCTACAATGTCATTTTTATATATCCTAATTACAACTGATACTGACCTTGTTCTTTTTTAAAGTAAATAATACCTTAAAACCATAAGTAAATGGAAGCTTTTAGCTTGATTTCATTACTATCTATCTTTGTGCAGCTTCTTCGAAAACACTCTTTCTACATCAGTAATAGAGTCGCATTTAGCTAATATCAACGTTTTCAGTTCCTATTATAGTTTGGAGTTTTTTTTTGTGTTTTTCGTTATTTAATCAGTTGAAATCTTATCATTTATGAAATAAAGTTGGTTTTAGACTGATAAAGGTGTTCAATCACTAAAATGGTTTTGTTGGGCACATGTTGCCTTAGTAACGATTGTTAAATTGCCCATAAAGTATCTTATTTTCCGGGTCACAATCATTCATTAAATATATTTATTTACGGAACTTTAAAAGAATATTTTGGTGGCGATTATGATATTCAACATATTTTTTTTGCAATAACTTTGATTAAATTGTATACGTAGTTATGCTTAATATCTATACATATAATAAAACTATAGAGGTTGAATTTCTGTACAATGAAAAAAGATGTTAAAAGCATTATTCATCGATACTCTTCAAAAAATCGTTCACGTTGATTATAACCATTTTTTTTTATTTTTTTTACATGGGAAATGCGTTGCCGCACCGTCAGCCGCGCGGGGATCATGCGCGGCCGGTGTGGGGCTCCCGACGCCGGTTCAATACGACGGCTGCCGGTATACCACTAAAACCCATGGAGCCTTCCTTCCGCTAGCGCCGGGTCGCGGTACATGCGTGAGCTTAACCGCAACCCCGGCAGCGGCCGGCCGCCTCGTAAACAGAGGCGGCCTCTCCTGTGTGCGGGCCGGGGGAGATGGTGGTCCCCGGCCCTGAGAGGGACGCGCGGCTACCTCTCGCGCCCTCTCGCGGCATTAGTGCGGGCGGAGGTCTATATTGATCCCCCAGACCTCGACGCCCGCTGCCGCCGGGAGGGGGAGGCTGCAAGGAATACTCCTGCGCCATCACCCCTCCCTCTCCTTCCTCCTCCCCCCGCCGCCTCGCGCACTCAGCAGCGTCAGCGGCGGGGGGAGTGTCTTCGCGATGGGGGGGGAGGGGGAGGCTGCGAAGGATTGCTCCTGCGCCAACACCCCTCCCCCCTCTCCTTCCACCCCTTTTCCCGTCGCCTCGCGCACACAGCAGCGTTGGCAGACGGGGTTGGGGAGGATAGGTCGCCTGTCAGGAGGGCGGTGGTGGGGTGGACATCACCACCGCCGTCCTTGATAGCCAGCGGAGAACACCTCGACGCTGGCGGTCGCATCGGAAAGGAGGGTATTTGGGAGGAGGTTTGGTAAGGAAGGGCAGGCATTGGGATTTGGAGGCGGAAAGGTGGACACCACTATCACGGAGTGAAAAGGGAATGTGACAGTGGCCGCTCGGGGCCCGGGACGCATCCCTTGTGCGCTACCTGGACGGAGGGAGAAGTCCAGGGCGGCACCCCCTTGGGGACGTTGATTATAACCAGTTTTAAGCGCTGATAAGTTCTACAAGTAATGAAAGTTGTATAATTTCAAGTCGGAAACATAAATTATAATATCAACTACAATCATATATTTTGTAATTATTTATTAATTAGGACCGTTCATTAATCATCATTATTAATGCAGAATCACTACGACATTTGTTTCCTGTTTTTCATCTTATGTAGCCTCATACGTATTTAGTATTAATATAAATATTTTGATATGGCTTCATAAATCATTAGGGGTTGGCAATGAAACTCTACTGGTTGATGAAACATGTAACTTTCAGTGCAGCAATAGTAAGTAGAGCTAATAAAATCAGTAAACTACTTAACCGACTTTTCAAACCTAATGCTTTTATACAAGGAAATTATTTTCTTTTCTTTCCTGCATATACTTCAACCCAAGTATGAATGCACAATATATTACATATGCGTTTATTTGTCGAATTGAAAATGTATGAGACAAAATTTATGAGTATGACAAATTTTAGTTCATGATTTATTGCGAGATATCAATTATTATACGTTCATTCTCAGCTTATCACACTCAGTGCTTAGCACGGGCTTCCTCAAGTTTGCGCAGTATATTCTGGTCCATTACTATCCTTATTCATATTTCATTTGTGATCTCACTCTCGCGGTCGGTCTATCGGGGTTAAATGCGAACTTCAGGACTCATCTACTCCGTTAGTTATTGGCAGATATAACCGGTTTATTGCCACTACAGTTTGGTAGTTTTGCAAGCTATTGTTAGCTATTACCTCCATTCCCTTCGACCACTACTTGGGCAATCAATCGGTCGGCGCCCGGTTGGTCGTTCCAAGTATCGCTGGAACGATAGAGTAGAAGACCTGACCGCACTACAAGTCCACAATTAGCAAGACACTGCGCAGGGCAGAAGGAAGTGGCGTGCTCTCGTTTCGGAGGCCAAGACTCACTTTGGGTCGCTGAGACAACAGAGTTAGTTAGTTAGTTACTTCCAGTCCCATTACATCACATTATTCCGAACTTGGAATTTGTGTACAAATCCTGCTTTCTACGTCAACAACTTAGAGCTTAAACATGTTTTATTAGAGTAGCCCCAGACTCGTCTTTATCCCTAATATTGCACGCCATATTCAGCACTGTTTCATCTTTAAAAAAAATTGGGTTCTTAAAATATAAGACGATGAGCCTAGAGTATTAGTATTAAAATCAGATTGTTGATATAAAATGACTATCACGCAAATGTATAAATTATGAAATGAATCAATTAATAAGTGATAATTGCAATTAATAAAAAAAGTGATTGCTTCAGTCACGCTTCTAGCCACGATTGCACTTGTATCCATCACCGGACACGTGATTTGGACTTGATATTATTGAAATAATATTTCTCTCTAGTAATTACTTCAATTAGTAATGCATTATTTTTTTATTAGATAGATACATCTTCAAAATTAAAGTGAGATGAATTAAGGCTTTCTAATAATATAATAAATAAATAAATAAATAAAATAAATAAAAAGCCTTTTATTCTTATTTGTTACAGTACGTATTCTTAGTATGTTAATTGATTAGTATTAGTTATTTTAAATTAATTGTAGTGTTAATGTTGTTAGTTGAATTAGTTAATTAATAAGAAGTAAGAATCCCAGATTGGGTATAGGCCTCCTCCAAAAACTTCCATCTGTCTCTATCCTGGGCTATTTGATGCCAGTTGGGGCCGGCTGTTTTTCTAATGTCTTCTTCCCAACGCGTCAATGGCCTCCCTCTGCCTCTCTTTCCTTGTGGTCCTGTCCACAGAGTTGTTTTTGCGGTCCATCTCTGGTCTGTAAGTCTTGCTATATGACCTGCCCATTTAAATTTTAGTTTCTGTGCATAGCTCAAGGCATAGGTTGCTTTTGTTATGGCTCTTATTTTTGTGTGTGCTGATTTTGTCCATTTCCTTTACCTTGAGCATGCTTCCTTCGAGACCTCGTTGGCAGGTGGCTGTTTTGTGTTTCACCTTGGCCGTAAATTTCCATGTCTGGCATCCATATGTCAATCCCGGTATGAGGTTTGAGTTCATAATTTTTGTTTTCATATTTATGGGCAAGTTACTTTTAAAAAATTCTTTTAGACTCCAGTATTTATTCCATGTTTGTTGTACTCTTCTTTCTATTTCTATGTCGTTGTTTTTTCTGTCAAAACTAATTGTCTTTCCCAAGTAGATGTATTTATCAGTATATTATAATATAATACTCAAACGAAATAGGTTCCTAGTGTTCCTACCCTAAACAGGAACCAATTAATATAATTGTCAATATTTAGGCTATTCTAGAACTCATGCAAGTAGATATTATATAAAATATTATAAAATTCTAAACATACGTCATGTTTAGAATTTTATACACTGAAGCTATTAATTAATTTCTTGTCTGCTTGTCTATTTATCGGTTTAACTGTTTGTCGGTATGTCTGTTTGTTCGGGATTCATTTAAAAACTACTGGGATTTTTGATGATCGACAGCAAATCATTAAGCTGTGCGCTAGTTTTTAGACTGGGAATCCCGCGGGAATTTCACCGGGAATGTTTTAAAATGGCCAGATTGAAAAAAAACAATTCCAATGAGATTTTTTTTATCGATCGATAGCCAATTTAATCGAATAAAATATGTCATATTTTTATCCCGGGAATCCCGCGGGAATTTCAATTCAAATGTGGACGAAATCGCGAGCATATCTTAGAAGTTATAACGACGCTTGATATGATAAACGGTAAGATAAAAAGGGCATTAATTTTGTAACTTATCATGCACATGAAATTGCTTTTTAATCGGGACGTGTAGGATTCTTTATCGCCAATGTTAACTTAAGTATGGCTATTGCTTTACGCTATGCTAAAGAAGAAACAATGCTCTTGCATAACACACTCGTGTAGTAATTTTTCTATTTTTTCCCACATGCTTGACGAATATCATATCAGCCACTTACTTTTCTACTTCTCTCTTTACAGCGCTCTGGATTCTCCATTTTAGGATAATATATCATATACCTGGCACCTTTGTCCAAGGCAGAACAGGGGGTTTAAATATAGAAAATATCGGGATGTTAATTTCCACAGGATGGTGTCCTCACCGTTTACCGTCAACTTCTAAAGTGTCATGTTATTATTACTTTTACAGAAATCCTAGAACCAATTTTCGAAAATGGTTTTTGCAACTTTCGTATATTGGGACTTAAAAATAAATTATGGCTCCCTGTCAAGGAACTAAACGTGTAAAAGTCTGTGGTTCCACTAAAGCCCGACAAAGGTCAACGGTGGCGAACATGGACGTCCTTGTAGATGTTTTTTGTTGGATACAGCACAAAACTGGTTCGGTTGGTGTCAAAACACCGTCGAGGATAGGGTTGTTACTACTGGATATTCGCTTACTAAGTTCCGATTTAAAATTAATTACAGAGTGTTATGCATTGTTCGCATAAATTGCCTCATTTTCTGGGACTAAAAGTATCGTTAACTCTTCGTAGCTATCAAAGGTACGTATTTAAATATAAGTAAAAAACCGAGAGAAACATAACATTCAGAATCTAATTTTGTAGGATTTAGAAACTCTTCAGTGTTATGTTTTTACCTAAGCACTTTTAGTTCGTAGTATTCTTCTATGATGCATATGAATAGGCGTATTAAAAATAAAAAGACTTATTAGTTAATAACGTAACCTTTACTTAAGTATTTAACCTTAATAACTATACAGATATTAAGATATTTGTTGCACAAGTTTTCGTTCAGTACATCAATGTCATATTCACAATAAGTCCTTCAAATACATGACTAAATATAGATTTACTAAGTCTGATTTAAATCTAGCGGGTTACGTTCTTAGATTAAGGGCCGCTTGCATAATGATCGCCTTCAAATAATATTAGTTAATCATATAAAACTGCTTAAATACGTTTTAAAAAAAACGTATTGACAGTTCTTTAAACATATTTAGCAGCAAATTTTGCATTGTGCAAGACGCTAATTGTATTTAAGGATCTTAAGTACCTTTTGTGTTTCTTAAATAAATTTAAGCAACCTTATGCAAGCGGCGCTAAATGTTTTGTAGTAAGTGGCAATATATGTCAACCCTAAGATATTTTGGTGAATCAAAATGTAATTTCTGCCCGGCATTGTTTCGGTTGGCACTAAACAAAAAAGTTTCCATCGTAACAGCATAACTTACAAAAATAATGTGTTTTTAGATATTTTGTTTGTTTTGTGCAAAAATAAATATGAATTGATATTTAAAAATAGAAGCGGTTTTAGTCTCTGATACCTACTGCTAATACAATCGAAGCAGAAATATTACAATATGTGATCAAATATTGAGTGCATTACTATTTTACTACAAATGAAAAGAAATGACAAAAAGAACTCATAGGCACTACACGTTGTCTATTATTTTATAATTATAACTAAGCATAGACGTTGCGAAGCCTGCCTATTTTAATTTCAAAAATTAAAATAGTAGTAGTATAAGGTGGAAAATGTTGATAAAACTTGAAAAACAAAAATATTTCTCTTACTACAAAAATACACTTGTATTCTCCAATTTTCTTTCTACAGCTAATACTTGTGCCTTTGAAAGCATCTAATCGCAGTCGTATTGAAGCATGTGATATGGTGCTGGAAAAAAGATGCATATACCCTGGACTACACACCAAACCAACGCATCTATAATAGACCAATTAAAGATAACATCGATACTCTCATCTATCTGCCTCTATTAAGTTCTTGATTTCGAAACATATAGTCAGAAAAGAGTGATACACTTTAGAAACATTCTAGTTCTTTGGCAAAAAAGAAGAAAAATATCTCGTGGCCATAGTTTGTTGCGTCGGACCGACCACGGTATAAATTAAATTCCTTCTTATAGTCACCGATAACAAAAATGTAGAAAAGTAATGGAGAAAGGTCACGAACCTCGGGAGTGAGAAATATGTCAAGGAGGAAAAGTACAAAATTCTTTCAAAGACAATTTTATTGATGTTCATCATAACATGCATCGAGTAGTTTATAAAAAGAGGGTATTTTCAAATAAATAATACTTTAGTCACCTCTACGGCACCCTTCATTGTTTATGCATTGACACCCACTTAACTAATATTTATGATAGTCAAAACCTGTTTTGAACGGAGCCTTTTCGTGTTTTGCAGAGATAAGTGGTACTCTAAATAATGATATAGTTCAGCAAACACGCTGGGAGACTCGTTTCTTGACCCCACATGCCCCAGCTCTGTCCAGACTGTATTTGACGATAGGTTGTTGGCCTAAGTATTACTTTAGCCCTCAGTTGAATAGCCTTGGTAGCTTTAACGTAACTTGTCCTTGAACTAGTTCTGAGTTATTGAAAAATAATTTATGTATTTAAGTAATGCCTATTTCGGGTCCCAATTAAGACATATAAACATTCTTAGAAATGCGAGAACTTTCTACGAACGAAAATAAATTATGGTAGACGGATTAGAAAGTTAGTTTTTTGTCATGTCTATTTTCATGGATAGAATGATAATCGTAGAGATTGCTAATTATATTTGGTACTAGAAGTTGCCTACATTTCGATTTCACACGTGGCATTTAGTAATCTTCTTCCATGATTCCATAATCCACGTTATTGTATTTATAATCTGTTATTTGTCTTCAAAGTGTTTTATATCTCTTTGTGATAACAGACATATTCTAGAATAGTACTCGAAAGCAAATTGAAAAGTTTTTCGGATGCACAATATATCCTATGGTGTACCTACTGTTTAACATCTAATTCTCTCTTTGCGAAGCGATATTCTCTTACCCAAAACGAGTCCTAATTAATTCATCGATGCTTGAATATTTAAGAACTTAGTGAGCCCGTGGCATGGTAGTGGTTAAAGCACTCGGATGACGCTGTTTTAAATCTTAGCCGGAAAAGCCAGTTTTCTGACCTAAAAAGCTGTACATATTGTTACAATTACATCTTACTGATGTTGAACGAAAACATCGTTACTAAATCTTCTTATCGAGATAACCAATGTGTCAAACCTGATATACTAGCCGTCCTCCTAAAAATGAAAAAGCTCAAGCCCAACTAGTGGGACTTTTATTGGCTGTTGCGTAAATTTCCTGAGCGATTCATTGTCCGCAACCACGGTTTCTTATTAATGAGTTGGTAAATAAAAATTAAGTAGAAGACTTATTAGTTATTATATTTATTAGTGTGATCAATAATGTAGTGTACAGAAACAAAACTTAATAGATAAATTACATTACATACATTTAAGAATATAATAGAATTATAGGTCATATATATTTAATAATGTAATAGAACATAGCATATAAATAAAAACAAAAATTAATCAAAATGTATGACATTTTTGATTAATTTTTGGTTAAGTAGCAAATAGTAAGTATGTACAACAGTAACCAAAAAAAATAGAATACCATAAAAAGGATATTTTAAGATTTTGAAACGAAAAATAAGAATAAAAAATATAATGAAAATAAAAGATCAAAAGAATTAAAACATAAAACCAAAAAAGAATAATAACGAAAAAAGATAAGGCCGCATAAATCTCGTTCGTCCGGTGGTGAGAAAAAAATTAACGTTGCGGACAATGATGCACTCAGAAGATTCACTCATTATTATTATGTTAGGATTTTCTTTAATTTTAACTATTTATATTATTCCAATTAGCTAATGGATAATCTAATTAATACGACATATTACATCAATTAACAATTAATAAATATATTTGTGTAATTAAGTGTTACAATTTTATGATTCAGCGGGAAATCCATGTTGACATTGGCAATAATTATATAATTTAATACTGATTTGCAATGCAGGTGTTACGTCTCGTGCATACATGTAACATAATCATGATAATTAGGTATTGCGATTTAAAAATATGGCTGCAAAACACTTCTTTAAATATTATTATGTTAGCGAACGATGAATGCCGTGAATGACAAATTTATATTCAGAGGAAAAAATTGACTTTCGTCATATGTATAGATAGCTCAAAAAAAACTTCAATGAACTTTTAGTTTCAATAAGAGTTTTTTAAGAATGATGAACTATAGTATTCTTTATTTTTATCGGATATTGCTTAAATTGCTTCTCTATTTAATTCTCTCTCTTTGTTATAGGTACTTTAATGCGATCGCGATGACTCGGCAGGGGTGAGCTATTACATAAGTATGATGTCAAAACCGCTTCGTGGAAATTCTTTAGTCAGCACCTTCACACGGTCTAATCGTTGATTCACCAGTCTTCCCTTTTCCCTTGCCCGTTTTATAAAACAATACAATGGATCTTCCTCCATCCTATGAATGATGGACATCCAGGAATGACAATTTGCTAATTAAAATATACTATATGCTCGCGACTTTGTACACGCATGACTTGAGATTCCCCCGGAATTCCCGGAAAAGAAAAAACGGCAGCTTTTAAGTAAGAATGTAAGCTATCGTTTTGGTAAAAACTGTGTTGGAACAAGCTAATTTATATGCACCCGAACAACTTCAAACCGCTCCGGGATAAAAAAACACACACATTTTATTAAACAAAATGTTCTATCGATCAATCAAAGAATCACATTGCAATTCGATTTTTTTTAATGTAGCCATTTTAAGTCTTTCCTAGAAAAGAATCCGCTGGATTCCTAGGATCGAATCGATCGCATCGAAATCGGCCCAGTACTTTTTGCCTGAATCCCGAACAAACAGAATATCTAAAAAAATAGCATAATGTTCTCCATCGTTAGAAAACAAAATTGCACCGTATTCTGCATCGTTTATATAGATAGACTATATTACTATTAGATAGACTATACGACTATATTACTATAGTCTATTCCAGATTTTTTTATAGTTTCAATGTACAGAACGGCATGTTTAGAATGTAATAATATAATAAATTGGCCTCACTAACTGACTAACATATCAACACATAGACCAAAAAAATGTCCACTCGTGCGAATCCGAAACGAACCGCTAACTTCTTCTTTCCGTGCAGGGACGGAAAGAAAGAATACAATTTCCTGCGGCCCGGCGGCCTGTCGTAAGAGGCGACAAAACAACCCACAGCCAGGTGGTAGGGCATTTGCCCGGCTGGATGGCTACCACCCCTGGTCTAGAGTATGTCGCCATAACAACCTTGTGTTGTGTTCCGGCATTAGTGACCAGGTTCCAGGCTCCCTAAAGAGAGTAGCAGCGCATTCGTAGCACCTTTGGTGTTGCAAATGTCCATAGGCGATGGTAACCGCTGTCCATCAAGTGGGCCGTCTGCCTGTCTGCTGATCTCCTGCAATTAAAAAAAAAAACCTAAACTTCTTCTTCTATAACCCAAGTGACTTAAACCTGGTTGCTATATCTACTCATCATCCGAGTGTTAAATCCAATTGAGATTTAACACTCATTCAATTCGACGTCTAAGATTCCCTTTCCTTCTTTTACTTATCCACTTTCGCGTGGTCTGTGGCATCGTCCGTATTGAGGCCCAATGTATGGATGTCATCCTGCACAACGACAAGTCAGCATTTTCGATCTTCCTCTTCTACCTAGACCTGGCGGAGGTGGCCTGTCCAGACGTATTGTTCTCTACATAATTAGCCGCGTTTAAACCCTATAATATTTCATATGTCTACACTTTCGCAGAGGCTTAGATAAGTCGGTATTATAGCTAATTGATTTGCGTATTATCGATACACGTGCTTCAAATGCACTCTGCGCCAATGACTCACTGTAAAACTAATCGATTTTCATGTTATTCGATACATTTGTAATGCAAATATCAAATTGAAAAAAAAGGTAAGAAAATATTTATTTGCCAAATACAATAAAAATTACATATTAAACATATATCCTTATACATTTTATATGTGTGTATGTATCTTAAGTGTATGTAATTTATTTTTATTAATCTGTTTATATTATATGTTGCATAATTAAATATTTTTTTATTGCAGGAGTTCAGCAGACATGCAGACGGCCCACTTCACGGAAAGCGGTTACCATCGCCTATGGAATGTTGCAACACCAAAGGTGCTACAAATGTGCTGCTGCTCTCTTAAGGGAAACTGGAACCTGGTCACTAATGCCGGAACACAACTCAACGTTGTTATGGCGACATGGTGTAGACCAGAGGTGGTAGCCGTCGGGCGAATGCCCTACCATCTGGCTGTGGGTTGTTTTGTTGCCTCTTACGACAGCCGCCCCGCCGCAGGAAATTGTATTCTTTCTCCGTTCCTGCACAGATAGAAATATCTTAGTGCACACAACCCTGCCTTTTGCTACTCCCCTTCTCGCTAGACTCATAGGTTTGCTGGACCAAAACTCTTTTAGGGTTAAGCTTGCTTTTGTACATCATCACTATTCTATAAATTTGTAATTTTGTATAAAGAATAAAGAAACAATACAATTTGGTGGCTTTAACATCTTCATCATATTAACCTGCCACCGTAATTCCAACGGCATTTTAATTCAAGTCCTACAACTCGTAACAATATATTTAAGCTTTATGAACGAAAAACTTCAAAACATTTCCAACGTTATCTGTATGAGCGTTGTGTTTAAATGATTAAATATAATATACTTTATCTCATTCTCTCGCAGGCTTAGTCCTATAGATTTGTGTGTTTATCTCTTTTTAGTGTCGCTTTTTCCTTTCATCGAGTTTCAAATCACAAATATTCTCTTTATTACTTCAAAAACCCATTATGTTACTTTCTCATAAAATGTCGATTGAAACAAGTGGCGTTTCCCCTCTCAATATAGACCCTAGTAGTCGGCAACATTAATATTCCTTGCCTCCTATTTAGTGGCTTAGCTTTAACAGCAAATATTGGCTCTTGATGTCATATTCTTCACAGTAATTTATGAAATTGAGTAATATTAAGATTATTACATAATTATTATTAATGTTTTGACATAATTGAGACCTACAATGTAAGAACCAAATGTGTTTTAGTAAATAACATAATATTTATTGGACTGCCAACGCTGTATAAATAATGAAAACCCGTTGCGAAGCGAATATTCTTCATTCTGAATTCAAATAAAACAGCTCTCAAAGTTCTGCGTATATAAATCCCGCACTATTATGCCCGGTTTACATATTTCCAGTCCAGCGATCGAATCCAGCGCTGGATTGCTTACTGGAAAAATGTAAACCGGCACTGGAATGCATTGGATCCAGTTAGCATTCTAGTCCAGTAACTGGATTGGCGCTCTACTTTTGAATCCAGTGCGACTGATCCAGTACAACTGGAATAATGTAGACGGCTAATCCAGTGCCATTCCAGTGCTGACACAGTATCAGGTATTGGTTGTTTTTGCGGATTGCTGCGTCGAAAAAAGAATTTAAAAATGGTGCAGAAGTTATCTCTAGATCAAATTATTATTATTTTATTTTATTATTAGGTTGAATATTAATTGAAACTAAAGATAACAGTTCCTCAAAGTTTTCTGTTGTCAATCTCAATGCCAGTCTATATTCAGTGGTAACTTCAGTCGTTGCAAAAGCATTACTGACCCTCCATTTTGACCTCTTTCGCTGATCCAATTTCTCACCCAAATCCGTTCCTTCTCCTTAGTTCCTTATTAACCTCATTAATAACTTCTTGTAGCAAGAGTATTTGAGCACGTTTAAAACATTTTCGAAACTGATCTCTTCTTGAAATCATTGTCACTTAGTGTTCACATTTCAACGGCTTCTAAATAACTGGAATAATGTAGACGTTACAAATCCAGTCCAGCACTGGACTGGATTCTCGCTGGATCACTTGACTGGAATAATGTAAACCGGGCTTTATTCCTTAGGACGCGTTCCGTTAGTAGCTCACGACGCCCAAAACGCTCCGTCGGCCGTTCCATATGGCGGCTACTGTCGTTATGGTCGTGGCGAAATTGTCACTAATGACGTATTTATTTTCGATGACTCAGCGGTCATGACGACCCATGTCAGTCGTTCACCACAGAGCATTAATTTTCTCTAACGATTGTCGTTGAAAAAGGCGCGATTTTCAAATCAACATATTTGTGTATTTCATTGTTTATGACATTAACGCTCCATAATCCGTTCCTCTAGAGTTTACGATTGTAACGTCCACAAGCGAGTGGAACGGGAAAAATCGCAGTCGTGAACATGGTCGTAGTGAGCCTCTTGTGGATCGCAGCCTTAAATGTGTAAATATCCAATAAGTTTTTTTAGCGTTGAATTAAAAATTTCCTATTGTAGCTGCTAAATAGGAAGCAAAGAATTTTGTTTACTTGTATTCTTACAAGAAACACTTTTTTACAGTCGTAGAAATCCTTGTAAATTTGTTGTTACAAAACCATTTGAGAATCACGGAAGAACACTAGAAACAATTGCATAAATTTACAATGCAGTGACACAAAATTTTCCAGCCAGTGTTTTGTAATCTATTGTGCAATTTAGCACGAATGTCTGTCTGTCGCTCCCACAAATTTAAACACTTTATTTGTCAAAAAATATTGCTGGCCATTGTTGTGAACACTTTAATGTTTGTCTTTGATACAAATGTATCAAGGTCAGAAATATGTAATATTGTGATTGAAAATGATAATACATTCTGGTATTTCAAAATGTATGCGGCACCTGGATTACAAACCATTTGCTATGTGGCGTAGCAAATGTCCATAGGCAACAACATCACTTTCCATCAGGTCGATCGTTTGCATATTGCCTGCTTATATTAATGAAAAAGGATTTTTGAAGAAAATAGGTGATACATTATGAAAATTGTGTAATGACTTTACTTCAAACCGTAAATTAGGGTGTTATTTAGAAATTCAGTTAAACTTACAGGGCGTTCCATTAGCAGCTCACAACGCCCTAAATGCTCCGTTAGCCGTTCCACAAGGCGACCGCGGTCGTTGTGGTCGTGGTTAAAACGTCACTAATAACGTGATCATTTATGAGCATACAACGCTCACAACGACCCATGTCAAGAGGTGGGTCGAATAGCCGTTGTTTGGGTCGTCATGAGTCTCTAATGGAACGTAGCCCTTGAGAGAAGTAGACGATATCTTAATATTTAACAGTACGAATACCGATATCCAAAAATGGGTGCAACGATCTTCGTTTAAATATGAAAAAAGGATTAATATGTATTTAATGAAACAATTAATCTCATTTAAGAAATTCCCACGACTATATGCAAAAACTACAACGATTTAAGTACACGATATGTAACACTATAACGTCTACTTTTGCTATATTTTTTGGAGTTAGTCAAATTTTGCATATGAGATAGAATTTATTAATTGACAAATAAATATCCAAATGCCATGTAATGTAATCAAGCGGTTCATAAACTGTGATATTAAAAATTAAAATATACATAATTTTTATTATTTTAGTTTATGCACCGCTTGATTATATCAACTAATTTGATAAAATACCCTTATTTATGTTGCTTGGAAGAAACCGCTTTAAGCGACAAGAACACTTCTTTTTTTGCTTAACTATTATAATATGACAAACATGGCCTTCTTCTTTCTTACCTAAAGTATTGTAAAAATATGATAAAAATAGCCTTTTACTATGTTTCCTGGAAGAGATCGCTTTAAACGACAAGAACACTTCTTTTTGCCTAAAATATTGTAAAATATGATAAAAATAGCCTTTTACTATGTTGCCTGGAAGAGACCGCTTTAAACGACAAGAACACTTCTTTTTTGCCTAAAATACTGTAAAAATATGATAAAAATAGCCTTTTACTATGTTGCCTGGAAGAGACCGCTTTAAACGACAAGAACACTTCTTTTTTGCCTAAAATATTGTAAAAATATGATAAAAATAGCCTTTTACTATGTTGCATGGAAGAGATCGCTTTTAGCGACAAGACCACTTCTTGTTTTGCCTAAAATATTGTAACTCTATTTGAAGTTGTTTTTTATGTTTGCGTATAGTCAAACTGGCAAACTGGTCCACTTGATGCAAGTGGCTACCGTCGCTCATGGACATCTGCAACACTAAGGGAGCCGATGCGTTGCCTACCTGTTGAAAAATGTGTTTACGCCCTTTTGAAGAGCCCCATATTATAGTTGTTTATTTTGGTTACTAAAAAGGTCTTACCTGTTTATATACCGGAAAGACCCTTTTAATATATAACCGTATATCATATTAGCCAGTCGAAGTAACGCTCTTATAATAGTATCAGAAACAGAGCAGCATTTATTTTGAAATACATCTGATTAATTCAAACTGATTACATGATATTATTTTTTCAAAGTATATATTCATCCAGAGTTAATAATGTTAAAAGAACAAATGATAATAAAATTAGTATTTGATACTGTTACATAATGTGCCAACATTTTAGCTCAGCCTGAACGCTTAATTAATTTGCGAAGCCAAATTCACAGACAAAGTAAATTAGTGTTAGCTATCCAATTAAGTAATATATAACTAATAAGCGTGAATCTTGATTACTTAATTCCATTTAGCTAATATTTAACATAATATTTATCTTTTAAAATATGCTAAGATCGACAAAATAATATTTTATTTGCGTCATGTTTTTAACCTTGAAATCGGTCACGTCGCTGTTCTTCAGCCTTTGCTTGAACAGTTTTTGTTTGTCGGATAGCAAATGGCTATTAGTCCATTGCTGGTGTTTTTTTATAGTCATAGCCACCCAGATTATTAGAATATTTTATTTGTCGGTACTTCTCACTCTTTTCTTCCTCTCTTTATGCTGGTAATTGGTTATTTTTACTGTAGTATAAGTTCACATTTGATCACTCCAAGGATCATAAGGATGCTGCGATCTAAATAGCATCTATCTAGTAGATACCTGGGCAATTCTCATTGTTTGCGAGCGATTGTCCACCGCGCATCATTGGTAAGACATTTTTTAAAACTAGTGCTAGAATGTTTGACTTAGCGCTCATTCTTGTTATTAACGAAGCACTTGAAATGAGAAGATTCTTAAAAAGCTTATAATACTTGATTGCGGTCAATGATGCGTGCAGTTGGTGCGGGAAAATCACCCACCCATCTATTCACTGATGACTTACGAACAATCTGCAGAACGAAGGGAGCAAATTCGTTATGAATAGGACACATTATAGCACTATACGAAACCCTGGAATGGAGCTCTTTCCATAGCTTGCGTACATATATACGAGATATAAAAAATATTTTGGACCTTGTATTTATTCTAAATGTATAAATTGGTTTAAGTACATACATATTATCATTGGAATTGATTTTGCCTATCTCATTGTACGCCTTACCTACATAGCCAGATTAATTTAGAATTCTCTTCAAATAGGGTGCCTGGAAGCGATCGCTTTTATCGATAAGGCCGCCTATTCTTTTTTATCAATAAACTATTGTACTCGTAATTTTGGCCGTTTATTATTGTTTATTTTGGTGTGCAATAAAGTGTTATCTATCTTCTCATTAACTTCATTATATAGAGAAGCAATATAACTTGACATTTACTTCGAGTGACGTAATAATAAGTAGAAAAATGCGATTACCTTAACATCGATAAGTCTGACAGCAAATGCAGCAGCTTCAGGTGCTGACAGTCGTAGTTGGCAAGGCACTTGCGGCGCTGCAGGAGGTCGCACAAGCGCCAGCGCAAGTGCTGCGCCTGCGCCGGTGTTGCTGCCAAGCTCGACTTCTTTGGTTCGCCCGCATAATAGACTAGAGGTTGATCCTGTGGACAAGGACATTTATTGTAAATCCCTGGAATACCAGATTTTCGTAAAATGAGGTAAACAATAAAAAAAACACTTTTCATTTATCTTTTACGAAACGTAACCAGTGGCAAATTTTGGGATTTTACCATTGGCCCAACAGTGGACACACAACATGACGGTACCTTAAAAGTTCACGCACGACATAAACGATGTTGTCGCTGATATTCCAGATTTGAAATTGGCTGTACTTATTTGAAACGTTTATAGCGGCACTGATTTATTTGTACTTTTCACCCCTGCGGTACGGGGTGTTTTAGACCTTGTACTAAAATTATCACTGTAGTAAAAAGAGGCCTACTAAGCCCCATAACGTTTTAAAAATTCAAATCTTTTTTGGCTTATTTATAAAATAGTTTTCAATTTTTTGTTTTGTGTTGTCCGGTACTAAGTCAAATTAACTCCGTATTAAGGTAGGCATACCACTGTGGTTTAACAGCATATCTTAGATATATATTCATTCATACTTTTTCTACACTGAACCAAATTGAAGTTACGCCCTTCGCAGGTCGCACTACAGAGAAGCCGCACGGCGAGTGAAATACGTTTGGGGCGACTTAGACCCCGTTTGGCAGTGAATGAAAACGAATGTTAGTGATGAAGTTAGTTCCAAACTGGACATTGTTATTAGTTCTGTTATTGTAAATATCCACAGAGGACGGCAAATACATTTCGATAGGTGAGCCGTCAGCCTATCTGCAGCAGTAATTTATAATTTAATTAAAATTAAATTAGAAACTAAAGTAAATTCTGTTTGACTACTATTTGCAAAATAAAAAAATCTTAAAAACATTATTATGTATCCAAACTTCAGTAGTAATTAATATTGTGGCGACCGTGGGTAGAACTGCTCAGCAGCGTAAATCAGTTTTAGAACTTTTAGAAAGAACTAGAAATTTCTGGAAGAAAAAGACAAGGACGGTTATATTTAGAAAAGGATAGACGATAAACGAAAGAAAGAGATAGATAGATGTTAGAAAGGGATAGAAGTATAAACGAAAGTTCCCGAACAGAAGGTTCGAAGGAAGAGACAGAGATAGTTAGATGGGTTCTAGAAAATTCTTCCGGGTATATAAACAGCTTAAGGCGCGCCTACCGGGCAGTTTAGAGTTGAGAGTTGAGTTTAAAGTTAAGTTCAGTCCAAGACGATGAAGCAACAAGTGTGATACTAAAGAGTTGTTAGAGAAGATTAATAGAGGACAGAGACGAATCAAGTGGTAAATTTAGTGACAAGTTTGGTGGACAGATACGTGAAGGAAGTGTGTAACGTAGTTCGAGACAGGGACCAGAGGCGATCTACACGCGATAATATCGGAGGTGGTCTACGCAATATCGGCCACGGTATCGAGGGTGTGACAACTTATCGTCGGGACTGTGCATCGTTGGTCGTGTGTTTAAGGATAGCAACCCTACAGGGAGGTACTGCACGCGGCTTTGTAAGTCAATAAAAGCTTTTAAATTAAACACTGGTGTTTTCTTCCAATCCATAAGTGCGTACACCCGCTCGCACGTAACAATATAATAATATAATTGAACCTAATGGAACATTGTTTTATTTGATAGATCATTAGCATTTATAAACGTAATCATTGTATATCTTTGTTATGAATAATTTTAACCGTTATAGCCTGCAAACTAATATCTTGTAAAAATTTGATCTGAGAAAAAGTTGCATCTTGAAATCAACCTATTGGGTAGGCATACATCTAGGTCAATCTCGTGACGAATGTTTCATGTTTCAATATTATTTAATTTTTAGTTGTACCGAAAAACTTAGTTCGCTTTATGAATATGATGGAAATACTCTTCAGGTAATATTTGAAATTAAAAAGCTGAGAAATAGTATAGTTGAGTCGTTTTAAGAAACCCCATTTGAAGTGTCATATAAATACTGGGAACAAACTTTGTAACAGTACCAAAACAATTTATAATATCATAGAACACTATAATTAGCTTATTCCTTAAGAAATGTAATACATGACAACGTTACATTTGTCAACACTTTTTTTCTTGAATATTAGTGACGTGTTGTTTATACCACGGAAACTACGTCATGTATTGGGATAAAAAATATCCTATAACTGTTCCTGATATATAAGCTAGTCGAGTTTCATGTCGTTGTTGTGTCGTTTCTATGTCGAGTTTCAATTAAATGCATTCAGTAGTTTTCACGTGATACTCTAACAGAGACAGACAGAAAAATTAAAAAAAAAAAATACGATAAACTATTTAAGAGAACGATGCAATGAATTTTCAGAGTGAATAAAAACATTCTGAATTAAAAACATAAACTCCAGTTTTTAGCAATGTTGAAACCAGCTAAAATTAACATACGTAGGTACTAAATGCCCGCATAAGGTATATAATTTCATCATATAAATCCATTTATAGCAGGTAAGCGAAACAACCCAAAATTATCCTTCTAACCATCCGGCGATACAAGCAATGCGCAATCTCAAATATCACCTCTGCCATCCACCGTATCGTCATACAATATTATGTTTTGTCAGTATATATTTATATATACTACGACCAAATCTTTGAAATTTAGCATAAAATACAGGCACCTAAAACAGATGTGTAATTATGATATTATTGAAGTACTTGAAGCAGAAATTCTAAGGTAGCAATAAGGATCCACTGACTCTGCCTACTCCTGTGATAATATGGACCTATGTATGTGTGACAGGTAAATTTTGTTGAATTCATTTCTATAAGATATGACATAGATACATACATAACTATATAGTATATCCCCAAATGAAATGTCGTAAAATGAAATCAATTTTGTTGAATATGAAAAGTACACGAACAGTCTCTTGGAAAGCTCTGTCTACTTAGTATTTGAATAATTGATTAGTAATCGGATCTAAAAAGTAAACATTAACGACATTCGACTGTCCATCGCGTATGCACAGGGCAGCTTTTCACTACAAGCGACTTACGCAAGCTGGTCGCATTGCCGTTCTATAAATAGAACTGGTTTCTCGTCGTAATATGTCTGTTTACTTACATAGACGTTTTTGGTTTCTTCGTTTTGATTCAGCAAGCGATAAACAACTCCAAAAGTTTTAGTATAAAGTAGATTGGAGAGAAACACTGTTTTAAACGGGCTACCGTACTCAATAATAATCCTTTTTTTTTGTAGCCCTAAAGTCTAAAATCATTTCTACCATATCGAGTCGATACGACCTTTGATCTTCAAAAGTAAACTGATAATGTTGAAAACGCCAACCAGAGTGACATGGGTTCTGAACATAGAAATTCCATTGTTACTTCAATACAAAGTAGCCAGAAGCAATTTCTAAATGAAAGTTATGGCTCATTTGAAAGCGAGTAATAAGTAAAACTAAATAAGTTATACAAAAAATTGTTTCAGACACAAGTTTTTAGAAATGCGCGGAATTCATCATTCCATTGCTTGAATTTAATTCAAATTCATTTATGCCATACTTAATGTAATTAATTTTATAATAACTAATTTTAAACTAGTTAACTTTATAATGAGTATTAACACGAATTTTATGGAGAATTTATTTGCCTCATACAATTAATTGCGTATCAAAAACAAACAGAAATAAGTTCTAGGAAAATTTGACATTTCTTCAATGAGAGATTTACAAGATATTTTGTGCTTTTTATATATTATCACAATGAATGTCCAAGACGTTTATCTTTCTACACATTTCATATATGATTATGTTGGCTGTTTGGCAGGTAAGTCAATGTATGCAAAATGGAACCATATATAAATATACTTGACACGCAGTAATGGTAGACTTTTATTATTTAGATTACTTATAGATTATTATTATAATGATAAACAAATGTAATTTAGATTTTTAATTGTGTTGATTAATTAATAGTAAAAAATGTTTATAAGTCAATATTGTAATTGATTAATTGAATTGTCATTTTGCACGCCCAATCATGGGCCGAATGCATTGATACTGTAAAAACCGTCGTAATATCTCTGTACATGATTACCCAATAAATATGTTCCATTCTATTTAATTAAATTTTATAATGCTATTATTTATTCATCAAGTAAAAATATTTATTCAATAAAATAAGTTATGTATAAACGGTCTAAATATAAACATACAAGCATTGTGATTTTTTTTTATTTAACTATTATATTCAATTTGTTTACATTATAATAAAGTAAATATTGCTAATAACAAAATGACGAAAACATCGTACTTATTAACCATAAAACGTAGTTTCAACTACCTTTGACAACCGAGAAAACAATGCTATGGATATTTATGTAACAAATAATAGTTTTGAATTTTTTGATAGTGTTTATTTTCACCCGCATTAATGTCAGTGATAGTGACTGTCAAAATGCGTCTTATTTATAGCTTTAAAAAATAACATGTTAACATTTATGTTAGCGTGTATGTTTAGCGTCTTGCCATTGTCGCACCTGAAATACCGTATTAATGAATCTCGCCTAATGAGACCACATCCCGGTTCATTCAACCTACGTCCTACGACGTCACCAGGAGGGAGAATTATGTGCCAAAAGTCAGTTATCACTTTGCACTAGTTCTCGGCCGAGGCGACTTTTAAATAGACATCAAAACAAACATTATGATCACTTTAGAACATTGCGTAATGACCAGAGCTCTTTTGAGCAATGAAATTTCAATACTAAATCACTTGCAGAAATTTCTTTAAACTCAATATCGTTTTTTTTTTAAATTTCGTTTCTTGATCTTACACACATACGTAATTGACACGCCTGTTTCCCATTGGGGTAGGCAGAGACGGTGGATCTTGTTCGTTTACTTTCATATCCGTATTCTACAAATTTATTTATATTATATTTTATAAGACTTATTCTTCATTCATCATCGTTGTGTATACATTATATTGTTACGAGTTACGGGACTCGAATTAAAATGCCGTCCGTATTACTATAGAATTTATTAGAATTATTAGTATTCGCGATGCCCAACCCCACCATTCTGTCTGCTGAGGTTCTTAAAGTCAAAGCTCTCATATTAACTGTGTTTATCCTACCTTCATATTTATACCAGACCTCACTTATATATTTTTTAATAGTAGTATAGATTCGCGTTTGAGCATTATCTAGATCATAATAGGGAGATTTTCTTATAAGCCTTCGCTTTTGGTCTCATATGTGTTTTCGTTTGAAGCCAACATATTATTCTTTTTTTACTGCTGACGGCCCACGGATTTTTGCAAAATCAAAATGTTGCCGGCCTTGAATGGACTGAAGCCTGGCCACTCAGGCCGGAACATAACTCAAGGTTGTTATGTTATTCAGTACTGTATTAGACCAAGTAAATGTTTTTGGTCAGAACTAGTGTGTAGCTGGTTCGGTGCTTTTGAATATTGTTTTAAGCCTCTACGAAGTGAAATGGTGTTTTTGCTTTGTAGGAAATGAAACGACGCCATTGACCATTGAGTGTGAAAACGGAAGAGGATTTTATTTTTTTTTTCCATGACATTTTGACATAAGGCAACAGATACACTTTTTCGGGAATTTAAAGGCGGCGCCAGATACTCGCGTCGGCAACATAGTGTTTCAGCATTTTACAAAATCATTGCTGAAGAGGCGAGGTGGCCGGTAACAGTAACAATATATTTATTTTTCTTGACTAACGATGATGACTAAGAGAATCTTTAATTAAGTAATATTAAAATAAGTCTTCTTATAATTAAACACACATGACATGACTACTGTTTAATGCGTACAAATTGTTTGTTTACATTGAATGAGTCACAGAACAAGATAAGCTTCAATCGTAGTATGTAAAAAGAAATAAAAAGAAACAGTTTATCATGTGCGTCGAGTGGCGCAATTAATGGCTTCATAATTGCTCGGTTACACGAGGATAGTTAATTAGTACAGTAAGACTCGTCAAAAAGGAAATGAAAAATATTCGCTGATAAACAAGAAAAAATGTTTCAAGACACCAAATAAGTTGACTTATTAAAAACATATTAACCACCTGTCGTATCCAAACATAAAATATAGTTATAGACTGCTCAATGTATTCAAACGTTTAGGATATTGGTTCTACTCACTCTCTACTCTCCGCCATTTTGGAGATTTTGGCGGAACTGAAAAAGGACATTGTGTTGTGGAGATTTATTTTTTAAAATTTGTAAAATTACTCTAAAATGAACAATAGTAGTAGGATATTATTAGTTTATGAGTAGTAATAATGTGTTTTAAGGTCCACGGATGATTCAGATTCACAATTGGAACCGGTAGGAGGCACTAGAATCGGGTTCTAGATTTTATTTTTTCAGGACAGGACAACGGCTTCCGGGACCGCTAGTCTTATATAATTAAAAAGATATAACTCAAACACAACTCAATAATATGCTCATATGGTCTTTAAATTGCCTGCATGAGCATGAACCCGTGCCCTTAAGTTAGGGACGCGAGTGCGCTAATAACTTAACCACAGCTGTTCACTGTTAACTGTTCTAATTAAATCCAAACTAACTACTATAAGTACAAGCTATACCACCATATTATTGAATGCATAACTGAATATACGATAAATTACTCAAAAATTTGTATATTCATTATAATAATATTTGAATGAGATATCAAATGACGTTAGTTTATATCTTGCACTGAAATACCTGCGCCTGTGCAAGTATTTAAGCACGTGTCAGCGCGCATGTTGTGACGTTTACAAGAAAATTAATATAGCAAATTAACATCATTAAGATTTAACGTCTTTAAAATATGAATAAATAAGTTATTGGATAAGTATTAATATACAGAACAAGCTAATCAGCAATACATAAAATACATAATTATGCACCTATTTACATAATATTATATATATTTTTAATGTGCCTTACTAAAGCCCCGTGTATGTTTTAAGGATAATTATTTTATTATTTATATTTATGATAAAAAAATATATTGAATATTCAAAAGAAAGGTTGAAAAATTTCAGTTTTAATTAACTTATATCTATAAATAGCATGTGCTAGCGTACTTTGTTCGCGTTGTCTTGTCGACCATGTATTTGTTAGTGAATTGAACTGTGGCATCACAATAAAAGCGACTGTAGCGCCACCTTTTTGGCTATATTCCTCGTATTTTATGAATACGACTTAATTTATGTATCATCTGTGAGCTTGAATCTGTCGAATGTCAACCCAAAACGATGACGGCTAACAGGCGGATTTTGGTTCCTGCGCTTATTAGATTATCGCGCTTGCTTTTTAACTTTTGATGAGGACTGGCTTCCTGATGTAGTTTTTAAGTTTCATTTATTTTTTTATTCCATGATTACAGCAGTAAGGCCGATTTTTTTTCAGGCAGGAGAAATGCATTTCGCACAATACCGGGTTCTTTGCTAGGGATTAGACCCGAATTGATTATGGAGGCAATCCCCTATAGGGCTGGTAAACACTAATCAACCGGCTTGTATGGAGACTCGACACCAAACCTACCACCCAACTCAATACTCCACTAAAACCACCCTCCTCCCATGTGCCCGGGCTTATGGCAGAAAGAGCGTGAGACTTAGACCCTAGTTACGCCCACGCTGGGCAGTCAGGCAGATGGCCCAACTGATGGCAAGGTTTAACATCGCCTACAGACATTGTAATACCAAAGGTGCTACCAACGTGTTAACCATTCCACGCGGACGAAGTCGCAGGCAGAAGCTAGTCTATGTATATATTATATGAATGTTTATTTTTTACACGTTGTGTTCGCGTCAAGAAGTTCATACAGTAACCATGTTCACTTTTCTTTTTCTGTTTATAACTTCGTAAAGAGATTGTTTTTAGCGAGAAGGCAACCCTTTGTACATCATATATTGTAGAATAAAGAGATATATATCTTAAGCTGAATAGCCAGTTTGCGAACCTATCCCTAAAAAAACTTATAATTGTTGGAATATGCAAAACAACGCTTATAATTCTACGCACGACTACTGCTACAATGTTACTAAAACATAACAATAAACCTAACGTATAAACAACGCATCTAATTGGCAAGTCGGCCATCGTACTTCTGTGATAAAAGGATATATTTAGCAGCATGTTGTTATTATGCAAGAGATGGCATACACTTCGAAGTGACTGTCTGTATGACACGTGGAGTACCAACGATCTATGTTCTAATCGTATTGGAGGACAATGTACTTATAATGTATATGATAAATGGTTTGTAATTAAACAATAAAGTATTATTTTTATGCATAAGTATTAAATTGAAAAACACTTAGACATCTATGTAAATAGGGGAAGGGTAGCATTGAGTGCAACGCCAAGGCGGCACTGTAGTGCGTCTGGGATGTTTGCGGAGGCCCGTAATGACGGTTTTAAGGCGATTATCCACAAAAAATTCGCTTCGTTGATGCAACGCTTGCGCGACAGCAATAGCCTTCTGAAAGCTATTGCAGTTAGATTTGACTTCCCCTTCCAAGAACATTGTTTCGACGTTTTGTAAGACGAAGAAGAGTATCTCAGAATTGTTAGAATTCTACTTCTGTTTCGTCGGCCTCTGTGGTTGAGTAGGCTAAAGCATTTGTCGGTTTACCACACGCAACGCAATTGATTTGCGCCGTTATTTACTATGGTCTGGGTGTCTGAGATTGGCCCCAGAATAGTCCGTTGTATATTACCCATAACACAAGCGGAACTTGCTAATTTGGGGATATATGTGTGTTTGTTTTTATTTAAAATTTATTATTATTTCGGATGCCGAATGGTTATCTTCATTCCATTATGTGCATTATATTTTATTTATTTTTAGAATAACAATCATTGATTAACGTAAAACTGCGTTTTAGTGTAATTGATCCTTATCTAATAACGTTTTATTATACCGAAAAACGAGATTGGATCTTACGTAAGAAGAGGGAGGAGAGGAGGGTTCGAGAAATCTTATGTATCCTTACACGGGATAGGGGGGTCAAAAATTGACAAAATTAAATTAATTACTTAATTTATGAATACCCTAAAACATATATCTACTATTCGCCACAGAAGTCCAGCAAACGCGGCGTTGCAATCGCCGGACATATTCCAACTAAAGTAATTTTCTGCTTATCCGTACATCGCTGTATATAATTACTGAATAATAAAAACTATATATTCCATAACCAAAGCCGTAAATTATTTGTTGCTACTTTACTATTAACTGCCAGTTTTAGTTCCTTTATTTTCCGTGCGACTTCTTTCGTGGCACATATAGTATAGACATAAAGTAATCATAAGTACTTAAAGTAAATCTTGAATTCGAAAACGAGTTGAAATTTAAAATAACATACGTCAATTCATTGAAAAAGCAAACAATTAGCACAACAGCTAAATAAATAGAGCCTTTCAATGTAAACTTACAATGTTACACATTTATGAGCGCTTCAGAACGACTTGAAGTGTAAATAATTACATTTTTACATAATCTCACATGATGTTATTAATTTCATAATAATACCGATTACTTATTGCATTAATGCAAGCATCATCTTTTTGAGTTATGAATGTAGTGAATAAAATAGGTAGGTAAGTAACAAATATCTATGTTACAAATATCTATAATTTATCAAGGCGTCTGTCAAAGAAACTACAATGTTGCTGAGCTACACTGTGCACAGACGAGGCTGTCTGATGCACGATGGAGCAAATTCCTTTGCCGGCAATTGTAGCCAAAAATACTACTCAATAGTTTTATATTTGTATTTAATCGAGTCATAATTTAGTTGACAGATAACTTTGACGAATGAAAAATACGACTTTGATGGCACAATAATAGAAAACTCCGTTGATTCATGCGAGAACGACAAATTCAAACGGGAATTGTGCGATGCGAAAAATGATCTACAACTACATATAATAAATCACTACCCACATCGCGGAATACCACCAAGACGACGTTAGAGCCAAGTGTGCCAGACAACGGTCGTGCTCGTGCCCTAACTGTCCCTATAGCTGAGAATGGTCTCATGGGAACAGACATGGTCTACATACCCACTTGTCTGTAGGCCTATACTTGTGGGAATATACCATCATCCGGGTTTTGTAAACACTCCTAATGGAATTGTTATATTTAATTTTCTACAGAAGCTCGTTTTAATAAGTACATATATTATTTTGAGATATTTATGTGCGACTTGCAACAACATTAGGTATCGTCCACATCAGAATGATTTTCTTTATCAGATCAATAAACGTTGCTTTGCAAGATCGCGGCGTATATATCTTCCAATGTGAGCAGGTCTCATCTTTATGTCTAATATCATAGAATAATTATGGACCTCTCCTTCCTTTTTTTTAAACATGGGTTCGCACGACTTTTTTGCCTAGTCAGTATCCAGTACTTATTATAAATTAAGTTTTAAGTAATCTTCAAGCAAATATACACACGACGAAAGTCAGATCCAAGTAATGGGAGCCTCAGCCAAATTGTAGATATGTGGTTGACGCCTAATAAAAATATATTAGGCAATAATACAATTAATTGGTGTTACAATATTAAAAGACAAATAGATATCAACAAAATAAGAACAATTTTTGTCTTAAAGATGGTTATAATATGAAGAAGAAGACGTATGTATTTTGATAATTTTTTGCTTTGTTAGAAATCAGGCTTTAGATTTAGATGATTAAAATACAAAATTTTAACTAAAATATTAAGAGGAATGTTAAGCAAAGGAATTTAGTCCATACAGCCTTGTCAGATGTATTGTCTTCAATACTCATAAACTATGAATATCCTAAAACCATCAATTTTAAGAATTATTACATTAGAAAATAAAACTGCACAACACAACATTACCTTTCAGGTAACGCCGAAAACCTCTTCGGAACGGAGCTTTAGATAATATCGAATATTCTCGAATTGGACAATTTAGCGATTCAATGTCACGTAATAAATCATAGCGTCATTAATTGACCTGTAAATGGCAATGTCAATTGAGCTGAAAAGTATTAAATGAGATGAAAACACCAGTGATGCGTCCACAGGGTTGGCTCCCGACCAATTCCTCAGTGAATACATAACTTCGCAATGTCGTATGACAGTTCCAAACATTTGCAAGAAAATTAGGAACAACACCTAACAACATTTTTATAAGCGAACCGGTTGCCAATAAGATATTCCTTTAACCAGTTATGTCTAAATCAAATTCAGTTACGGCGAGCGCTGTTTTTGCGAATATGTATGTTCAGTGACTTCCAGTAGATTTTTTATATTTTTTTATTGCACGAGTTTAGCAGACAGGCAGACGGCCCACTTAATGGAAAGCGGTTACCATCGCCTATGGATATTTACAACACTAAAACTGTTACAAATGCGCTGCTGCTCTCTAAAAGGAGACTGGAACCTGGCCACTAACGCCGGAACACAACTCAAGGTTGTTATGCCAACATACTTTAAACCAGGAGTGGTCGGGCAAATGCCCTACCACCTGGCTGTGGGTTGTTTTATCGCCTCTTACGTTAGGCCGTCCGGACGCAGGAAATTGTATTCTTTGTCTGTTCCTGCACGGATACAAGATAAAAATGCTACCACAATATAATAATTAATATATTGTGGTATAATAAATTTAAAAAAAAATAAAAAAATAAATAAAGATAATTCAGCACAATTTGATTGGTTTTGGCACATTTGTCCAAATCTCACACAAATTCACGGGCACAGCGTTCGGTTTTATTTCTGAATTTCGCAGTCAAAAACAAAATTATGTTTTTATTTCTCATATTATAAAAGTTCGCTTGGAGTTGTCTGATCACAGGGATGAAAACAGTACTGGGAAACGATCTTCCCTGCTGTCAAAATGTTTAAAATACCAAAAATAGGTTAATACTTGCGACTCATGTCCTAACATTTTGACAGACACTTTTAAATCGTAGGATAATATAATTGTAATAATAAATACCTCAGGCTGGTAGAATGCCACAGAAAAATACTTTTCGGCGTAACAAGATAAAAATCTTTTCAAAAATTTCATCTTTCGCCTTAATCTACGTCTGTAGAAAAAACGACAATAACAATAGAAAAACTGAAATGTTGACTATAGCTAACTTCAGGGTGTCGGTTTATCGTGACGGTGTGCACCGCATCGTAAAAATTTACTCTCATCATTTTTCCCTAACGCGCCAATAGAAGTATTACTTCAATAAATTTACTTGACATTTCATATGTGACGTATTGAATGAACTTATCAGATTTAGATATGGATTTAACGCCTGACTTCATTAGATAAGTAGTTGCTTGTGTAACTAATCAGTTGTTATTGATTTTCCTCGTATTCGAATTGAAATGCAGAGTGGTAACGGATGAAAGGCCTACTTAGGCATTCGAATTATTAGCGCCCTAGCTACTAAACAGATCCTTTTCACCTTTCCTGTAACAATCTACTACCACGATAATAGTGAAACAGAGCCTTATATATCAAGTGGTAGTCGGCGATGAAAATGGACAGCCCTCGATGAAATAAAGCAAGCTACTTAACTTCGGAATATTGTCGAGGTCATCAATCAGGCCAATTTGCGGTTGTACTGGAAAATAATCAAAAGCGTGTATAGTCCCATCGTTATAAAATTGGCAACTCAAATATAAATATTTGGAAACTGCGATTTCTTAGGTTCGGAAACGGAGACAACCATAACCATGGTGAAAACAGTCGTCGTTCCAATCAGATGGACTCAGCGGAAGTCCAGCGCTGGTCGATAGACCAGCATTATTCTGAAACTGATGCTCCATTTAGGTCAAGTGCTGTTTTTAAGTTTATATTTGCTAGCACTTAGTTTTATATTAGTTTAGCTGTCATAAGTAAAATTATTGTCTTTCTTTCGGTCACCGGAGTAAAGCATTTTGATAGATCTACTAACAATAAATGTATACTAGATGTAAAATTATTAAAAGTTCATCAGGTTTGAATATACAATCAGCTCAGAATCGTCTCAAGATACGTATATTTTAAAGAACATGTTCTTAATCTAATCGAACTTGTCTAATCGCAACTTAAAAATGACTTCAGTTTATGTCAGTTGCTGAAAAATTCAATTTGGGGTGCATTCCAAATACTCACAGATATAATTACTTAGAACATATTGAGAAACATAAATTAAAAAACCAGTATTAAATAAGTAAAACGTGTAGTCTAATATGGAGAAAAAATGTTCTTTTTGGTCAATAAGCAATTAAAGATACGCATTACCTATAATGGTGTCTTATGTAGGAGCCTATTGTGCAGAATATTTTTAAATATAGGCGTAGTAAATCTGGAACTAGGACTAGAAACTCTACCACGGCTCCTTCATTCTTTTCTGCTTGTTCTGCTTCTTTTTTCATTCTGTTAACTAAAGTGTTTGCAACACTGGTTGATAGAATAAAACAATGAAACAAACAGTCTACAAATCATGTAATGTAAATGTTCTGATCCAAGAAAACGGCCCTGGAATTTTTATTCTTGCAAATGTCCATAAATACCTAACTCTTAAGTGTACACTACACTCGCATAGAGTTCTCGCGAGAACTTTTTGTGTTCTCGTGACGTTCTCGCAAGAATATGGAGGGCAATCGAAGTCCTCAGTATAGTTCTCGCGTTTAACGACGCGAAGGTAGCGGAGGAAAAATTGAATCTATAGGTATACCTATTCGTAATATACAATTTCATGCTTTATCTTCGACATCTTACAGATCTATGGTATCATCGCGTATATTTTTTTATGAATGAACTTAGAAATTCATTCACAAAAGAAAATGCGACAAAATGCTATAATTTGTGAAAGCGTTTTAAAGCAAGTGTAGAAACAGAAGATAATAAAATTCTAGATGATCGACCAATGCGCGATCATTACAAGAACCAAATCACACCCTACATAACTGTTCCCATTGGCGTCTCGTACACTACTGATATAGTGAGTATATTATCTATGCTACTGATCTGATACGGAAGTTCTCGCAGTGTGGCCAGATTTGAATTGAAGATTCCGCTCTCTGCCTGGATATACATTATGCTAAGTTATTAACAAAACAATAACTCACTTTTTGTATAGACGTTAAATAAATACACAGAAAACAAAAAATTACGTGTTTTATTCGTTAATAAGTAGACAGAAAGAAAGACACAAGGGCAAGTATTTCCGGGTCCATCCTATTTTTATTGTGAGAATACGAGAAAGACCCTCCACATTGTCAGATTCTCGCGTTCTCGCGAAAATGAGGACAACCTTTAACAATAGATGTAAACACAGCATTTATGAATATGTTTACGTATAGACATTGTCGTTTGAAAGGCAAATTGCCAGTGTCACATTCAGACAATCTGTCTGCACACTGAGACAGCAAAAATGTATTAACGACAAACATTTTGTATGGAAATCACTCACCTTGTGATCAAAAATAGAACTGTAGCCGACGCGACAATTGCTAGTCTAAGGCCCGAATTCTAGAACAATACTTATGCGTAAACCGACACTTAGGATGTTAATCGGTAAAATTGAAGTATCGTGCAACCCTGTACACCATAAATAAATCTGTTGGGAGTTCCGAGTGTGTAGAATTAATTTCAAAATGAGAAAAGCTCATTAATATAATCGGCCGTGGTGGGTAAATAATCTATTTTTTTTTAGCGAGGGGAAATCCTATTAAGGACTGAGGGAGAAAATCGCGGCTAGTGTGTGGGATTCGCCAGGTCGGGGTGGCACTCGTAACTCACGTGCTATTACCACACCGCGGTCAGAGATACCCACTAAAACTTCTCTTTATTCTAAGGTTACGGGTACACTAAGGATCCACTGGCCCTGACAGCAACTAGATCCATACCACACTGAACGACTCTGTACTCCATACTCCGTCTATACGACTCACATGCATATTGACGTTGGTTGTACTGATGGCAAAAAATAGTGCAAGAAAAAGTAGTGGGGAAATATCACAACTCGCGGAGAAGAAGAATCGGACCAGCTGACCCTGGAAATGCAACTTCTATGTCAGTTTAAGTTAGATCGTTATAGTCTTATATTCCATTAGGGACTCACAAAAACCACGTTCACGACCGCGATTTTTCCTGTCCACTTGCTTGCCGGCCTTACAATCGTAACCCAAGTGGAACTATTCGACTCGCCTCTTGACATGGGTCGTTGTGAATGTTGTGTTATGGAAAATGATGACATCATTAGTGATTTTTCGTCACGACTACAATGCCCGCGGTCACTTTTTATTTATTTTATTGCATGAGTTCAGCAGACATACGGCTCACTTGATAGAAAACGGTTACCATCGCCTAAGGTGCAACAAATGCGCTGCTGCTCTGTTAAAGAAGACTGGACCTGGTCACTGATTCCGGAACACAATTCAAGGTTGTTATAGCGGCATATTGTAGACCAGGGGTAGTAGCCATCCAGTCGGCAAATACCCTACACCTGGCTGTGGATTGTTATGTCGCCTCTTACGACAGGCCGCCCGGCCCCAGGAAATTGTATTTTTTCTTCGTTCCTGAACGGATACAACCTTGTGGAATGGCTGACGGAGCATTTTGGGTGTTGTGAGCTACTAATGGAACGCATTGATTAAAGTAATCTGGATTCGATTCCACGATAATTATCACAACATTAACCTCTTATCATTCAGAACATGAAACTTAAGTTTTCCTATATTTTTCCTACAATTAGGTATTATTATTGCGCTACTAATTACTGTATTTCTACATGCTAACTAGTTTAACTAGAAATCGATTGAACATACAAGCAAAGGCTAATTTACTATACACAATACTGGTATTTATGAAGTACCAGGGTCACATAGAGAACGTTTCAGGCATATTTGATTTAAACGCAGGGCTTGAACATCAATACAGAGATAATTCGAATTCATCAGATCCGCTAAATTATGCATTTTACAATAACCAAATACAAATTACATGTTTCCGCGTGAAAATTATAGCTTACTTTTGCATGGATTTAAGATATTATTATAAGTTATAATTACGACGTTTTATAAAGAATAATGATCCAGAACTTGCAGAAGAAATGATTAAATTTGATTAAAACATAAGGAACACATTGTATAGTGTATATATATATATATATATATATATACCGATCCACCTACCGGTTCCAATTGTGGATATAAACCATCCGGGAACACAGGCAACAAACAAAAACAAAATCACCAAAATCGGTCCAGGTGATAAAGGGATTCTAGAACCTGATCTCAGCGCTACCTACCGGTTCTAATTGCGAATCTAAACCATCCGGGAACCCACTCAAACACACAAAAACAAAATCACCAAAATCGGTCCAGGTGATAAGGGGATTCTAGAACCCGATCACAGCGCCACCTACCAGATCCAACGGGATAAAAAGTATCCTATGTCCGTCTCCTGGTTCTAAGCTACTAGCCCACTAATTTTCAGTCAAATCGGTACAGCCGTTCTTGAGTTAAAAATAGTGTAACTAACACGACTTTCTTTTATATACATAGATATAAAACCACGTCACTAATTATCTTGAATGAAAATCAAATTAATATGACGTATTACTAGTATAGCAATCAATCAGGCTTCACAAAATTAGAATTGTAGGTAATTCAAATTAATCACTCATTAATCAGTTGGTTGAACAAGGTATCAGTTTACGTTTAAGTACCCAGTACATGTCATCAATTTCACTCGTGTTTATTGGAAAGCAATGGCAAGACAGTGACTGAGCACCTATATTGGTTCAATATTAACATTGGCATGTTCTATATAAAGACTGATATCGAGGCAGTTTATGATATTGCAGAGTGATTGGTATCAAATGGTGTTATTATTATGTATCTTTTTGAATATAAGTTATCGCCAAAATGTCTGTTACATTATCTATGCTTGTTAAAATATCTGAGTTGCTTGCTCGCTTAGGTTTTATGAATAACTGTGGACCCGGTAGGCGTTGTCCTGTCCCAAAAAACCTAGAACTTGATTTCAGCATCACCTGGCGGTTTCAATCGTGAATCTAAACCATCCCGGGTTCACTCCAACACATACACATAATTTCATCAAAATCGCGTAAGCTGTTTTTTTTATTTTTAGCCAGACTAACGAACAGCTATTAATTTTTATACATAAGAAGATGATGACAGTTGATTGTTTTTGTTAGGATTCCAGATATGTTGGCAAGACACATAGAACTGCAGAGTCCAGTTTCGATACAACTTTGCGAAACAGTACGAGTCCAATGAGTCAAGAAGACTAGTCCAAGAGAACCTCATTACATTATTCGTAGTTATCAGAATCAGGTGGGTTTCACGTCTCGATGAGGAAAAATCACTGCAGGATTATTACGTAAATATTTTGACGGAACAGAAATATATTGTAGACGTAGATTACACTATCTTAATATTCTTATCTAAAATCAAGTTTTATAATGGTTTTATTAATAGACGCTTATCACTATATATGTTGCTAGTCAATGATTGTTGGCATTTTAAGCCAAATTATGATGGATCGATTTTTGATCACAAATTAAAATGTGATTTTAATCATAACAGACTCAGCTCCACCAGTCGTGGCTAACATGCAAATTATGAGAGAATAAGCTTAGTCAAATATAATAATATCTCTCGTGTATCATGAAACGTTATTTGCTACTGAATTGCACAAGGCATGAGAAAAGTAGCAAATACCTAAAGGAGGCGGATACCCTTTCATACATTCTTGGGACCAGATTGTAAAAAGAAGACAGAGTTTTTAGGATTTCTCTTTATCATGTCAATATTTTTGAAGTGATAACTTCTTATGGTACGTAACGCGTTACGGCACCAGTCTGTCTGGCTTCCCTTTCTCTCATGCAAGTTATCACTTCTGCCGGGCGTCCCGAGACATACGTTTTTTTTAAATAATAGTAATCGGTAGACATACACATATTATATTATTTCTCCAAATGAAACAAGTTAAGTTTGTGCTATGGGTTATAATATATAATAATAATAATCGATCCGAAACGAAGTAAGTAGGCAAAGGCGTAGTCTGCTCAACCACAGTCTGTCAATTGTATGATTGTAATGGGTTTAGTTATTTTGAATTAATTAATTATCTGGTGTAAGTGTTTTCATATCATTCATTGGAATTGATTCCCATAAATCGATTATGGTAATCGATAACTCATTTTATTTAGGACCATATTTTTAAGATTTCTTGTCTTCCAGATAGAATATAGGGCTGACGTTTTCATTTTGTAATAGAAAAATTTAACGCTGTTTTTAAGCCATATCTTAACTCATTACATTTCTTTCGCTCAAAAGTCCCCGTTTTCTTTACATTGTCGATATAGTTCGGAGAGTGCGACATGGAACTACACGACTTGTTCCCTATTCGTCATTTTATCTAAACAGACGCGCTACGGTAGAGTGGGCTATCTTTCCGGAGTCTGTCAATTGATACAATATGAAAGTCACGAGTGAATAGGATATTTCGTAAGTCAAAACGCAAGTCAAGCGTAAAATGATAGCATTGATCGAAATGAAGACCGTTCTGAAGAGGGTTACGTAAAAGATCATCTTCTGTAACTCAAGCGTTTCTTTGACCTACTGGTTAAGTTGTAGAATAGGATAGCAATATCATCCACATAAGTCTAATTGCCATACATATTTTTACTTTTTTTTAACTATTACTAACATACTTAATTTGTATTTAGGTCTGTGTTGCCACTACATAAGTTAAAATACTTATTACTAGAATTTCATAACATCAAAACATACATGGCAGATAGTTACTTAAAAATTCGGGCAAGTGCGTAACAGTCTCCAAACTGTGAACGGTTTATGGACCCATAAAAACATTAACTAATGCAAAAGAAAATCAAGCTTTACATCTAATTTAATCATGTGCACAGGACAAGGCGCGAGGAATATATGATAGCAATCATCTCCCTGAGGTTCTGCAATCAAAGTACAAAAATAACCATAAATCGATCAAATATAATCTGAAAGACTCTATATTGATTCCCAAAGCGGACCATCAAGCTCACATGTGCAGTCCTGAAACTAAAAGAGAACCAAATACTAGAATGATGTTAACCCCGGTTTTATTATGGATCCAGAACTAAACAATAGAATAATGAAAACTTAACAATATTGTGTACACGACTCTCTGCGACACGAATAAGAAGTTTCTGTGCCACAGTCAAATGTGTTTCTAATGTATATGAAGTAAATCTCAAAAAGAACTGTATCATTACGGATCTTGTCCAGACCAATTTTCGTCAAAAATATGTTTTTAGCAGAATTTTAATTTTACAGTTTTTATGACTTTGACAGCAAATCTCGCCACGTATTGATTTCATAAAATAGTAATAATTATAATCCGTTCAGATCTGACGCGATACTACACACAACTATATATCCTGAAAAATATTGACCGAATATTCCCTTGAGTTTTAATTAAAAATTGTTATAGAATTTTGATATTTACGACATACTGCTACCGTACTACATTTTTCTCAGATCGCAAAGTCCGAGTCACTGCTTAACTAATTTCCTAGATATCTCATTAACCATAAAAATATATCTATGATACAAACCCTACCAAATATGTACATTGCTAAAAAATGACAATCAAATCAAAGATCAAAGAGTGCGTTCCAGCTAGAAATCGGAACAAACACGCTCACACGCCACCGCGATTTTCACAATGACAAACTCGAGAGGAGTTGTTTATAGAACGTATGTTATTGATGAAACACAAAAATATGCTCATGACGCAGTTTGAGCGTTTTGAGTTTAACAGCGGATAGCACTAAAAGATGCCTCGATATGTCAAATATTTACATCGATGACAGCATAGTTATCAAATACACTTCGAAACGCAAACTAATAAAAAACATCACGTTCCTTTCCGACAAAAAAATCTATAGCATGCATGATCTTTTCGAGTTTTCACTTCATAGTCGGATTTTAAGGAAGCGGAAACAATTATCATGGATAAACAAAAAAAAAATTAAACTTAACTGTAAAATAGAAAACTAGAATTAAATACTAAAACTAAATGAAAATAGAGAGCAAATTATAGATAAAATATTGATCCCAAACCACTATCATCTACCGGGAACGTCCCCAAAACTCTGGCGGCGTTACCACGCTGAATAGCAATGCCTTACCCTTTAATGCATGTATTTAACTTAAAATGTAAATGTGAATTTGATTCACGAGTTACACTATAAAAATATATTTCTGATTGCTACATTACATTTTCTACCTTAAAATAAGTTTTTGAATCCTTATGTAATTTGTAAGTAAATAAGTAAATTTATTTGGATTTTTGTTTCTTACTCGATAATGGCTTAAGACGTAAGGCGTCTAAGACCATATAATACTAAAGGCACACAACGTCGAAAGTGCAGTGCAAGCGAAACAACTTTTCATTGATAACTGATCAACAATTTACCAAAAAATATCATAATCTTCACGTTGTGACGTAACGTAGTTTTTTCGTAATTTTTTTATAGTTATTTTAAGTTAAGAAGAAAAATCACCAAATGACCTCCAAATTAATGACATGAAACATTACTCTTCGCAAATTCACCGCTTTGCATCAAGTGTGCAATCTGACTACCTGCTGAACTCATGCAACCAATAAAATTATTGGTAGGTAATGTAAATTTTTCGGCGTTAGTAGCCCTGAGTTCAAATGATTGTGAATGAACTCGCACGGTACTTACTCTCTCGCTTTATGGTAAACATTGTTCCCATAATTTTACATATTGAAACAACGTATACATAAGTAATATCAACTGCAGTAGTTAGGCATATTATGAAGAAAAAATGTCGTAACACATATAAGTATAACTGCACATATGAGTTACTCTCATAATTATACGTTACGAAGTGCTTTTCATCCGTCGTAGTATTGGATTCAAGATGTCACGATGGGCCGTTGACCTGCTTCAAGCACTATTGCCAGGTGCAATGTTTAGGAAAACAGAACCAGAATAATATAAATTAATAAAAAAGGCACAAAAACATAAATAACTCTTAACATTTTCGAGAAGACGTACCAATTTTAAAAGTTAGATCGGACGCATATGGTTACATAAAATAATATTGTAAATAGTAAGGTAAGCACATATAATATGTACTACCAGTACAATCACAAAGTAAAAATTTTTAACAGGTTAAACTTTAATTTTACACTACCGTGAAAAAACTTTAAAAAAATGTAAATTATTTGATATTTCACGATTTTATTATTCTTAGAAGCTGTGCCCGCGATATCGTCCGCGTGGAATTTTCTTTTGTTACTTTTTATAACATCAGCTATCTGCCAATGAAAGTCAATTTGGATCAGCAGTTTCAGAGATTAGCCGGAACATCCAGACAGACAAAAATTTTCAAAACAATATTTTGATATAAGTACCTACTACTATATACTTTCATATATATTTAGTAAAAAGCTGTTATTTTGACATTACAGAGACTTTAATTAAAATTAAATTTATAAACCTGAATTACTGTAAATATACTTACCAAATTAATTTTAATTTCACCTGAAGTAACTATACTTACTCTTCCTCTAAGCAATGAGTGTCAATAATACACTATATAAATGTATGCTATGTATATAATCAGTCATGTTACATTCATAACAAACTTTATTTTATAGACTTAAATGTTACAGATATCTTATAAAAGCACAATGAAGATGTAAAAAAAACATTTAATAAAATACTTACCCAATGGGACTATATACACAAGAAGAGTAAACACAAAATATCTTTTCCACATTATTCTAAAAGTACCAAAGAACACTCACAAAATATGGACAAAAAGACATTCATTGTATAAAAACTAATAGTAACAAAGTTACCACTATCACTGAGTACACATAACTTGTTTATAACACATGATGTGTTAAAAACTGTTGCTTAATATTCAGTTGTAAAGAGTAATTAGAGGTTTATCGAAATAGTTATAGCACGTTCGTTGGAGATCGAAATGAAGCGAGCATTTTGGCGCGAAAATGCGACGCGACTTCCCTCGGTAATGCTGCGAAGCGGACTCGATCACGACACGAATGAACAACGCGGTCGCGTAAATTAAAAGCAATGGCGGCCAAGTAATCGGCTGCGCCGCATCGCGTCATCGAAGCCTTCATCTTGTTTCAAAGCCTCCAATAACAAATATAATGAAGCCTTGAATCCGGGAGACCTTATTTGTTGCTGTTTCTGCTCTCTGAATGCCTTCTGATTCTGACACAGCTTGTTAAACATCATTTGTCGTTCGTTTTTGTAGCATGGTTCAAAAGTTTGACGAAACCGAATGATGAAAAACGACTGAGAGTAGAGAGTTATGCTGATCTGTAGAGTAGAGAGCAGCTTCATTCGATTGGTCCCGTAGTCTGTTTCAGCTAATTTTCCCATGGCTTTCTGTAGTACCTTATCTTGCTGATTTTACCACGCCATGGGTCACTTTGGGCACGAAATAGAAATATTTATCCTTTTCCACGCTTTGCTTCGTAGAATGTGGCCATTCTTATATATTTTTTATTACCTACTAGAGTTTACCCACGGCCCTGCCGGAGGTCAAACTCTAGTGCGTACCTCTTGTTTAAAGAATAGGCGTTAATTAATACATGTTAAATTGTGTTGGACTGGGCGTAACTCTGTTCTAAGTCTCAGCCTTTCCTACACAAAAGCGCGGGGCACACGGGAGGAGAGGGTTTTTAGTGGGTAGTGGGATAACTGTTACTGTGAGTCGCCACACAAGCTGGAGTCGATGGCGGGTGGATTACTTTTGCATGTAGTAATGCCGCCCCCGACCGATACGATTCTGATCCCTGGCCAGAACCCAGTATTGTGCGTAAATCGGTAGCATTTTCCCTAGCCTTAAAAAAAAGGTTAATACGTGTTATATTTTTATGTTAGGGCAATTTGCCCTCGGAAGATTTACTTCATTTTTTATCGCAAACTATCCCATCTCTCGGTATTAAAAGTAGCATTTTCGGTATTCAGACAGATCGAGTGGTTATTGCATTTTTTATATAGATTATATTTTTATATATCTATCTATAAACTTGAGAAATGATTGGTCCTCCATACAAACTTAAATCCCCTATTTCTATTCTGGTTTTATTTATAAATCCCCGCGTATGTCTCTGTAAACTACACAAACGACCAAAACTACAAAACCTACCGCAACTACCAAAACTACCACAACACCCAAAACTATATACTCCGTTCAGATAACTCGCAGGGGTACCAACGATCAAAAACATTAACGATTAAAGCTAGAATCAAATAGAACTCAAATCGCGATATTCCTAGAAAACGCAAAAAAAAAAACGTTTTGTAATAATGTCTATTTATAACTTACAAAAATGATATTAAGTGATGTTAATTATTAGAAATTGGTAACCCTGCGGGTCAAGTTATTGTGAACGGAGAATACCCAAACTACCAGTCAGAACTATCGAAATTACTGAAACTACTAAACTACCAAAACAACCAAAACTACCACAACTTCCAAAATTACCACAACTACTAAAACTACTGAAACCACCAAACACCAACAAGTAACAAAGCTACATAAACGACGAAATTGACAAAATAAACCAAATGACGAAAATGAAAACAAAATACAAGACGGGAAAATTGAATATGACAGTTTGACTTGATAGAAAAATCGGCCCTTAAATAGATATTCAACTTTTGAGAGATTTGGAAGAATATAAGGAGAGAAAGGAAATTGGAAGAATCTGGAAGTGGTGGATATGCCCAGTAACGTAGGGTCCTGGGCGGGCTCTTTAATATAGTTAATCGAGGGACCCGCCCTAACTTTTCACGCAGAGACTTTCAAAAATATTTTCAATGTTCTTTTTTCATTTTTATTTACTTGGAACTTTTGCCACATAGGCATGTCCACCCCATCATCTCCTAAACGAACAATAACTTATATATTAACTAATGAACTGGCTAACAAACTTGCCTTCTTTGAGGCTGGCTCTGCAAGAATTTCTATAAAAATACCTACATCAAAACGATTCAGTCCCGACTCCCTCCCTCATTGCTGTTCTCTGTCATCTTTATTTGTGCTGGACTCCATTAAAAGATGTTGATCAATGAATATTGTTATGATCAATAACCGTTGAGCAGTTTTTGATAATGGAGTGTCTACGATTTTTTTAAAAACATTATGAATAGTACATCTTTACGGAACTCTTCATAGTTGGTGGACCGACACACTCTTATCCGATTGGTTTTTATTTAAGTTGAAAGATTAAAGGAAGAGAAAGACTTTATTGGAATGGACTGATTTGGACTATATAGCGTCATGCACTAATTACTCGTAAAATAGCATTTATTGCTAACTAGTGGCCCTAAAAATCAAAAACCCTATTGCACCGTCACCTACCGGATCGAATTGTGAATGTAAACCATCCCGCCACTCGAACACACACACACACACACACAAAATTTAATCAAAATCTATCAAGCCGATTTTGAATGTTAGCCAGATTAACGACAAGCAATTGGTTTTTATTTAAAAGGAAATCATATTTTTAAGTTTCGTAAATATTTATTTCTTTTAAATTATATCTTTATCCCATCTTTTGTACTGTACACTATACTTACACTTTATGCAAATCGCAGTAAAAAAAGATTTTGAGAACATTTACACGACTTTTTCATTTAATGTGATTTTCACATTATCTTATAATATAAGTTTAAAGATTTAAGCCAATAGATATAACAGAAAGGACTTATTTATACTATGTATGATGATGAGATGATGATATGATAGTGAAGTGATGATGATATATAGTAAGTTAACAATGTACTTAACTATGACTCACATGAAGCATTACAAAATTGATAATGAAAAACAAAAATACTTATTTTTTTAGCCTTGAAAATAATTAATTCGTTATAATTGTGTCAAATTCAAAAACAATGTTATTATTACCCAGTTTTTAAGATTCTATGTATGTATGTCTCTTGACCAAGTGGCATAAATATGGCTCGGACTTTTGTAGGGCTTACATAGGGCCTTAGAAAGGCCAACACGTAGAGACCATGTGATAATTTGAATGTAAATGTGGCGTGATTTGTGACACTGATGGACGATTATCCCTGTCTTCACCATATAAAAATGCACACAAGGACAAGCCCCCGTCAGTGTAGGAATTTTGTAGGAAATGAGAATAAGGTACCGGGCTATTGGGATGAACTGCTAGTGGAACTAGGGATCTTAGCTATGAGGATTATGGCGTCTGCTCGTCGCAATTTTCGGGGATTATGGAAAAAATCGGCAGGTTACTCGCCACTCACTGCATGAGCCTTGGGATTGGCGAGGGCCAATATGGGTTTGAGTGGCTAAGGGGTGTCGAGAGGTGAGCTGCAGGTTCACGCAAGGTACTTTCGACGTTATTCCGCTTAACATTTCCACCACTGGAGTTTAAGTCTTAGCTTTAGCGATCTCCACATTATGCCGGCTGGCCAAGGCAGGCACAGAGGCGCAAGCTTTGCCTTAGCCCCTGGAATCGGGTACCAAGTGTCGCTATACGCCTAAGTATTTGCCACAAAGCCCTCTGCGGGTGTATTATTGTTAAGGCTTGTGTTAATTTGGGAAGTTAATATTTTATGTTAAACATTATAATATGGTACAAATACAGTAATAATACAGAGGGTTGATAATCAGTTAATCACAATTTAAGTTACGCACTTACAGTTTTATTCATATCGAGTTTGAGTAAGTTTGTAGCATTCTTTAAGAACCACATAGAAGTATTTAAACTTACTCTAACTCAATATGTATAAGACTAAATTTCTAATTCACACAATCTTATATATAAAATTCTTGTTTCACAATGTTCGTTCTCATACTCCTCCGAAACGGCTTGACCGATTCTCATGAAATTTTATGTGCATATTGGGTAAGTCTGAGAATCGGATAACATTATTTTTCATCCCTCTAAATGTTAAGGGTAGTTCACCCCTAAATATTTTTTTTTCATTTTTAGACATTTTTTATGATACAGCATTAAAAAATACATACAACCCTAAATTTTCAATCCTTTACAATCAACCCCTATTGTTAAAAGCGATATTAGTATTTTATAATTTTCTACTGGGATGACTTAGATTTTAATTTGAATCAGGTAGATGGCGCTGCAATCGGGGACCATAATTTAGGTGTTCTTTTTGGTGTTGTATGTGTTGAAGTTTGTCCCGGAATGGTTTAAATAAACGATTGGACCCAGTAGGTGGCGCCGCGATACTCCTAAACGCTGGCCCGATTTTGATGAAATTTTTTGTTTGTTCAAGTGGATTTGAGAATAGTTTAGATTAACATTTGGTCCCGGTAGATGACGCTGGAATCAGTTTCTAGATTATATTTTAAAGGCAGAGCAACGTCTGCCGGGTCCAGCTAGTATCTATAAAAATGTTTGTATTGCGGATGATAAACTCTCGATGATTGATATTTGAGAGCTATCGATATTTTTCTAAATCATTCCTACGGGCCAGCTGTGAGGTGGCGGTGGAAGTGGTTGGAGGCGAGATGAAGGGGTACCAGGGGCAGGGTCTCCAAATTAGGTATTTTTAATCATTTTGTGGATAGGGAACATTTGGAAACAAGAATTTCGTGGAGAAGTTTTGGTAAAAATTTCTGTGCTGGGGAAATGGGGTATATTTTATGCCCCAAGCCTTACTCAAAATACCATGAAATATTCTACCTAATATGAAATTGATGATAAAAGTTAAATCCAAAAAGTCTGTATATGTCGGGTTCACTCCCGCCGGGAGCGGATGACACTCGGAGTATAATGCAATAGTAATCTGAAATGTTATAATCAAAGTTTATTACACTAGAATTATTACAATTACAATATTAAATACAGCACAATAATACACATAAATATTAGGACAACGCCGAGAGTCGTCTCCATGCTTGTCAAGTATCGAGCAGCAATATGCCCTCAAGAATACTGCGATTATCGAACAGTATTATCGACCACAATACACACATATTCAACTGATGAACGTGGAATGACAGTTATAGACTCGTAGACTGCCGGTTTTAGACTGCTCCTCCTCTGCCCGAACACCGCGTACTTAAGGTCCTCGTAACGCGCCACACTGACACCATCCGGTAATGCTTTGGCACTACTTCAATAACACCAACTTCCGCCATCCGTATAACTTCCAACTTCCCGTTACTCCATTTCCGATATCCGTAAGCTTGATAATAAATGTTTCTACGTTGACATCCGGTTATACGACTACCGATTACTACATTTGACTACTATCGTCATATGATTACTTTATAATAACAAATACTATTCCGACATATACAATAATTGCAATGTTATTGATTACATCATGTTACATGTCACTTTTGTGTTAATTTAATTTTAATTAACAATTGAAATTTGAAACCTTCTTTTTTTTAAGTTGGTTAAAAATAGCAAAGTTTTTGGCTTCTACAAAATCTTTCAATGTGTGTGGTCCGACATACACCCTTGCCCAATTTTTTCATCCAATGATATTAAGGGGAAGTTGGTGAAATAAGATCATTTTGGGCTTTTTTGGCGGATATAGGCAAATTCGTAAATTGAATCTGGCGTCCCTGCTAATGTCAATCAAATCAAACTGCCAACCAACCAACTTTTTGTTTACTTTTAGATTTTTGTTAAAAAAGTTGTAAATTTAGCTTAATATTTTACTTTTATGTCGTGTACAATTTTAAACTTCCAATTTAGTTTCTTTCGACATTACAGTTATAGTACATATCCTTTTTAAATATCAAAAAATGACTTCAAAGAAAAGTATGTTCAATGTTTTTATTGGATGTTGTTCAAGTGCTTTTCTGATGGAAATACTAATGGCAAGGACTCCAAACAGCGCGAATCTTATCACTTTCCTACAGTTCTTTTTTATTGCTGTTCAAGGTTTCATTGTAACTTCGAAGTTCGGAAAGGTTAGTTTACTAAAGATAATCTGTATTATTAACTTGTTATTATGATAATAATTTATGTGTAAAACCAGTGAACCAAACAATATTTTATATAACTATAATAATTAATTGTGATCATTTAATGGAAATTGTTTTTAAATTACTTTTCTTTTACTATATGCCATTCCCTTTCAAATATAACAAGTGCTGATGATGGACAAGGATAATTCAATATTTCTTGGACTAGTCTGGCGGGTATACCAAATCTTTCTTTATAAATGGGAACAGCCAAGACCAACAGAGAGTCATAAGTTGATATTATTATATCTGATATATACCTAAATATCTCCTTCAATTTAATTATAATTTTAAATTCTGAATAGGAGGGTATAGTTATAGGGTGCATTTATTTATTAGGAACAGATCTAACCTTTTTCAATATAGTTTAGGACCCAAACAAAGCTTTAGCCTTTATGGTTATTTTTTTATGACTACCTAAAATTCTTTTTATATCTCAAATTGCAACCTGTACCTATACCAGGAGTCACCAATTAGTTTCACTTGGGGTCCATCGCCATCGCGGTCTATACAATATTTTATAGTTTTTTTTTTATTAAACAAATGTAATAACGGAAATAGCAAAGGTATTTTTACATATCAATGAGAAAAATGACATTTTTTCGCGGTCCACACAAAAAGGGTCGGGGTTCCAGATGCAAACAGCAGTCCACCATTTGGTGACTCCTGACCTTACCAAAAATTCTTAATGCACATACTAAATGAAATGATTCAATGTAAAATATTTCAGATTGGCCCTAAAATACCATTAACACAGTATGCAATACTAGTAGCTTTATTTTTTGTAACAAGTGTGGCAAATAACTATGTATACGCTTTGCATGTGCCTTCTACGCTGCATATGATTATTAGGTATGATATGATCCTAACTAATATTATAAAAGAGAATATGAGTTTGTTTGTTGAGCTTGACTACTCAAGTCATCCTTGTATATGCAGGTTATTTAATAATATGAACAGTTTAGACATACAGCATGACTATACAAATTACTAAAACTATTAATTAATTGTGTTTTACATAATATTTTCTTAAGTTTTCACGACTTGTATACATAATCTAGTGTTTTACCCTGATTTTTTTATGTATGTTTGCTTGTAAAAGACCATACATTTTGGTATAAGAACATCACCCTGTATAATATAAGTATTTTGAAGGTATCAGTTGCTGGCAAGCTTAATAAATAAATAAAAAACGGACTCACTAAGTTTGTATACATATTCTCAGTGGTTCTTAGAGGTTGGCAAGGTGTTGGTGACATCCATGGTGTTGCAAATATCTATAGGCAACAGTAACCACTTTCCATCAGGTGGTGTCTGCCTTTTTGCGTACTCCAGATAATAAAAAAGGGGTGTAGAAAATGGAATGGAATGAAATCACCATAACTACCTTGATTTATACTCCTGCATCAGTCCCCAGGTTCCAGTTCCACGTTTGTGGCTGGCAGCAATTTTGGTGTTGCAAATATCCATCACAACCACTTTCCATAAGACAGTCAATACATCGGCTGTCTCTTAGTAAAAAAAACACTGAGCCATTGTGAAGATTAGAAGAAAATAGGTTATTTTGTAATATTCATTACTCTTAATTTCCAGATCAGCATCATCCCCAGCAAGCATGCTAGTCTATTGCTACGCTAAGAACCAAAGACCAAAATTCAACAAAGCAGTTGGTTCCATTTTGATAAGCGTCGGTGTAGCTTTAGCTATGTATGGTGGGGCACCTATGCTTGACCAAAATAAGGGCCAGTTTATATATTGGTGTATTGGAGTTACTATACTTTTAACCACCTTGTTTACTGGAGCATTCACAGGTCTACAGCAAGAGTTATTGTATTCCAAATATGGCAAGCATCCTGATGAGGTTTGTTCTTTAGATAAGCTTATTTGTTATTTCAGTCTGCCATTAGCCAAAATCCAACGAGAATAATTGTATCTACTTATGCAAAATGGAACCAACCCACATACTGACAGTTTAGAGAAAAAGCCATTTTTATTAAAATATTGAAAAAAATATAGATACATTATTTGTATGCAAAATTTACTTTATTTACCCACATACTGACAATCAAAACTGTCAGTATGTGGGTTGGTTCCATGTTGCATAAGTAGGTCCAATTGTAAGTCAATTATTATGTAATACAGGATATGCCCGCAATTTCGACCACACTTGACTTGAAATTTCAGTGGGATTCCCGGGATACAAGGTACTACAGCATTTAAAAAATAATGTAAGGTATCATTTTAGAGAAAAGAATGTCAGAATAAGGTACTTTTTATGCAACTGAATGACTGCAAACCTCTGCCGGGAAAGTTCCCGGGATTCCCGGGATAAAACGTAGCGCAGATTTTAAGTCTAAGAATTTGCTGTCGATCAGTGAAAACCGCATCGAAATCTGCCCAGTAGTTTTTACTTGAATTCTGAACAAAGAGACAAACCAACAAACAGAAGAAATAAAACAAATTACATCATGTTCTCCATCGCTTATATAGTGTATTCCAGATATTTTTTTTAATTTACTTCACTGTACAGACGTGAAACATTTAGAATCTTATAGATTTCTTTTATGTAATAATAATGTAATTGATTTGCATCCCTATGATGTGTTCCATTTTAATATTCTTGGAAATAAACAAATTTTCATGAAACTAGATTATTTGTTTGTAAATGAATTTTACACCTGTAAGGTGTGTGTTGGAAGAGTGAATATAGTGGCATAACGATCTAGTATACATTGTCCTTATTTTTTTATTGCTTTTTAGTTTATTTTTTTCACGAGTTACATGGCTAATAGCAGAGCTATATTCAATTCGCCAAGTTACGGCGTATTATAACAGGGATGACTACAGAAAAGTTTTTTTCCCAAAAATTAGAAAAGTTACTATGGGTTAAGCAAGCGTAAGTTTCACTGATGACGTACAGTTAGGGTTCCCAACTATTTTTGAGAAAATAACGTAACGTTCTCTTTTAGGGGTAAAATAAAGAATTTGGAAGGAAAAAGTATTTTTCATAATTTTACTTATTTCTTCTCTTCGAGACACTGCTTCTAGCACACATTAACTAACAACTTTTCATTATCATTAAATTTTTGGAAGCTATCTTTACATTCCCATTTATATAAACAAACAATTCTGTATTATTAAATTTATAGATGTCCAGTTCCTTTCTTCTCGCCATTTTAGAAACTCTTAGTGAAAGCTATAGTATATCATAGTGTTTCATTTTACGCATTAGAGTACATATTTGATATAGAGTATTTTCACATACTTCATTTTTATGCAAAAGTATATATACCAAAAATTAAATAGGATACGTTATTATAATGTATGGTTGGCAACCCTACGTACAGGAGACTCTGGATGTCAATCTATTCAAAGAAATCAGTTAACTTTTGTATTTTTTTTCCAGATGCTTTTCTACACACACGCAATTCCATTACCAGTCTTCCTGGGGATGTATCGACAACTCAGTGACACTGCTTTCGAACTCAAATGGGATATTTGGTTAATAATCGCTTTAAATATTTTATCTCAGTATTATTGCACACATTCCGTTCATAAATTGGCAACCAAAGAATCATCTGTGACAGTCACATTTATTCTGACACTGAGGAAGTTTGTTTCTTTATTGATGTCTTCAATAGTTTTTAAGAACAGTTTGACCGTTTTCCACGTGATAGGGACAATATTTGTTGCTTTCGGGACTTACGTATATTTTGATTATTTTACTGTGAACAAACAGAGGCCTGTTAGTATGAAAGATAAATGATTTTAAGCAGTTTAAGTTAAACATCTCTATTTCGAAAGGATTTTAAAAGTGAACGTAACCACTTGGTTCGCGAGGCACTTGGGCTTTTAAGTATTTGTCAATAGAATATTGTTTATAATCTAACTGAGCACAAAAAATCGGTAACGTATATGTGACTCAACAGATCATGAATGGCATACAATATAAAGTTCTACATTTTGTTCGAGGCTTCGCTAGCGGAACATTTTGAAAGCAAACATCCACAGATTATATATTGCCTTAAATTTTTATGTAGGCGCTGTTCGCCTCCGGAAATTTCTTTCAGTCCCGTCAAAACTAGGTCATGTTCTGTGCTAAAAAGTGTTTCTGTCCATTATATACTAAATTCAGCAAAATTCACTTCAGTTTTTCCATGAGACCATAACGAAAAGACAGTTACGTTTGCATTTGTAGTTTAAGTACAGTATTGATAGAACGGCCTCTTCAAAAAGGGATGACCAGATACCCAGTCTCAACGAAGTAAGCAACGCATCTGCTCCCCTAGTGTTGCAGATGTCCATGGGTGACGGTAGCCACCTTTCACCAGGTGGTCCGTCTGCCAGTTTGCCTATTAGCAAACATAAAAAAATAGATATATTAATCTAGGCCTCAGAATAGAAAAATTCACCAACACCTTTACAAATGGATGTTTAACTTAAAACCTTTCAATGGGTATTGTCGACTGAAACATTCCAAGCAACTCCATTGACTGAAGATATTTAGATGAAGAAAATGGTATTTTACATTCTTATTCAGGGTGTTTTTTAAATTTTATATGGTAATAGGTTTTAAATAGAGGTATTAAGTATTTACATGTATGTAAGGCGAGTGACATGTATGAATTATAATAATATTAAGTAGTAATGAAATGAGGTTGTAATGAAAAGGTTGTGTTAATCGCAGACACAGGGTATATCATAAATTAAATTAAATTAAAAACTAAAAGGTAAAATGATTAAATGTACAAACAACACATAGGAACTCGTACATTGGTAGCAATATTTAACAATCGAGATCAAACTTGAACATGTCAACTAAATACCTCAATCAGTAAATTGTATGGGGTAGTAATCTCATGTTCACAGGGTACTTTTATAATATATTTTGGAACCTACTGTGAATGTTATTTTAAATGTCGTGGTGGGGTTTCATCTACGATAATATTAATATGTATACGCCGTTTCACGCAGATGTGGCAATGCATGTAATGAGATGTTTTTGATAATTAAAGACGTCACATATTTACTATAACTACTCAGTAAGGCGTTATTTTTAACGCTTTGAGTAGCACTCACAGTCCACATATTAACATTATCGCAAGTGTGGCCGCGCCATTATAATGATTTATGAAATTATTGTGATAGGTTTTTACTGGGTGTTTTTATAATTATATTGTTATTAGTTTTGATATAAGAAATAATATACAGCAGGTGTTAATAAAACATAATATGTAAAGGTTAATGAAGTTTTAATGAAACAAATCGTTTAAATACCACATTATATTTACGTCCTTTTAAAGCTATGACAAGTATTTGATATCCGTTATGAAGTAATAAATTTAGCATTATCTACAACTGGCTTCTTATCTTAGTAAAAAATATTAAAATCTTAAAATGGTACAGTTGCCATAATGATTACTCATAAACACTATCCACAAACACTTCACACTTACATTATTATAATTATAATAATCTATAAAATTTGTCCAATAATACATTGTTCTTGTATTCACTTAGAAATCCATCTTAGTATCTGAAAAATAAATAAAATATATTAAGCGCAAAGTTAATTATAGGAAATAATGCAAGAAGAAACAAATTTAATTAGGGCAATGTAAAATACGATTTTTTATCGTATTTAGAACATCGACTAGGGAGTGGAATTTAAAACCAATCACTAAAAAAATTTCCTAGTTCAACTTCAATAAGATGAACATAGTAATAAAAATACTTAAAATTTATATACATATATTGATATATAAATTTTAAGTATTTTTATATTTTTTTAAATTTAATAATTATAAATTGTAACGAAGCCCACTTAATTAATCGCAATGATTGTATTCAGAAGATAGACTTACTCCCATCTAATGAAAAGAGATATGTGTATTTGTGCCAATAATGCATGATTAGCTGCTAGTTCTTCATAACAGACGTACAATTAGAACTTCCAAATCGAATAATTGACATTATACAAAAAAAAATCGAATAATTCGCTTTTATCCGAATTATTATGTTATGCGACAATTTTCGAGTATTTCAAACGGAAATTAAAAATTCGAAATTCGAATCGAATATATATATTCGACTCGAACGACATTCTCATGCCCCTACAAAATATGTGATATCAAGCCTAGGGAGGGAGGACTCTGAAGAATATAACAAGGGGGAAGGTTCAAAAATCATGAAACTGGTGTGACGTAATTTGTGTGGAGTTTATGTCAAATTGTAACGAGTAAGACGAATGATAGTAATTCACCTGTTCTTGCTGTCGGAGCGGCTGCGTCGGTCGCGCGAGCGGGAGCGCCGCGGCGAGGGCGAGCGGCGGCGCACGGACGGCGACCGGCGCGGGGACAGCGACCGCCCTCTGGAGTACGAGCGCCGGCGCGGGCTGCGGCTACGAGATCTGACGGACCGGCAACATTCCAACGTTTCAACAATACAACAAACATTCATACGCACCTGTTGCCTCCCAATTCAGAACTTTCACGGTATAAACACATGCTAGCGAAATTTATTCCTTTACGAGTATTTTAATTACTGACATCGAATCCTTGTTCAACATGAACAGGGCATTAAATCATTAAAGCAAATTTCCCTGGAGAATTACTTGAAATATCCAAATCAACATTTTTTCTATCTATTATTATTTGGTTAATCTCAATTTTCATAAAGTTTGCAAGTTACTAAGTTTTTAGATCTAAATTGTTTTTTGAAGATACCCCGTTTATCCAAATTAGTAGCATAGCGATGTAAAAGTAATATGAAATCGAATAGTGTTTTATTTATTAGCAAAAAAAGTTCTGAAATGAAAGGCTACTCCTGGAAGAGCTGAAATCGAGTAATGGGCCAACTCAGTTAAGACATTTAATCACATAACTTGAACAGGTTTGGTATATAAACATTTATGGTATTATTAAATTTGAAGGCTTCTTTCAAAACCATAAAGAAGTCTTTAAACTTACTCTAAGTCAATATGAATAAGGGTATATTTAGGGGTCCAGGGACATTAAGATCAAACTGTAATTAAACATTAATAAGAAACAGTGTCTCACTGAATACAGGCCCAGACAACAATATTACAACTGTCTAAACAAACAACAACAATGTTTACTTCTCCACTGTTTCTACTTCGTGCCATTCTGTTGACGCAGGTGGCACTCTTTAACCTTCATAACTATGCACAAATGTACTCATACCACAGAGTGGTGGTACTTTAAGCTTAATTATTTACATATAGTATACATCCCTAGAAACAGCTCAAATGTCAACACAATAGGTACTATTTACTAAGGTAAAAAAAGGTATGGTTTCTAAGTATAGGATTCAAAATGTACCGAGACAATGGTGAGCCTGCGGTGGTTGACCGTTGTGGGGCTGCTGTGAGGCCGAAGGGACATAATTGAGGCGAATCCTCCGTCGAACGGCGGAGATCGGAAGCTTTGTAAGAATCGCTGTGACGCGGGAGGAGGCTGATCGTCGTCAAGCCGTATTTCTAACTCGTTGGCCCGCTGACGACGGTGTGTGCAGACATTCAACGCGACTCGTGTCCGAGGCGGGTGTGACGCGGGACTAGGTGACGGCTGTGATTGGGGCAGTTATGGGGACGCAGCCGTTCGCTTCGGCCGCGCGCAGGAGTTTGGTGAGCCGGCCGCAGTCGGGCGGGACGTTGCGAGCGGCGTTCGCGGATGTCATATTGGTATACGAGCCGTAGTTGTGGTGAAGAGATGTGGTGAGGTCGGTGTGTTGGTGGTTGGTTGATATAATGGACCTGCAAACGTTCCAACACCCACCACATTTAATATCTCCATTTCACATCGCAACATTCACTGTTGGGCTGTATTGCAAGTTAATAATTAATTATTACTATTATGATTCTTTTCTATTCAACTATTAAAAGCTATGATTACACATTCACTGCGCTGTTATGGTATTTAATAGACTAGAATTTTTTTGGGGGTTATTTTTTTTTTTCTAAAAAGCAAATGTGCTATCATCAAAAATTAAAATAAGCGCATAACAGACTATAAATGAATATCAAGATTTAAAAAGAAACAACTCATACCTGCGATCTCTTCTAGAGCGACCATTAGACATCTCGACGCGGATGCGAGTGCCACAGCATCGCCTATAGGGAAAGAGAATAATTAAAATGAAGGTTGAAATGTCATCTTACCATCTTTGATTTTATGCCTAAAAATAGGAAAGTAACTTGCTAAGGAAACATTATCCTTTGACAGCTTTGACTACAATAATAATAAAGTACTTAACATGATATTATTAAGTAGTATGACTCTTTAATATTTAATTGAAAGGGATACTATAAAAGTTAAAATGTTCCCCATTTCCAGACAAGTACTACTTCACAGAAAAAAGTAGCACATCTCAGTCTGAAATTGGAGGTATTGTGATCTAGCACACTTATGACTCAAGCGTTTCACATTAAGAATGAAACGGATCTAAGGAGTGTGCATGGACTGCCAGAATTTAATAATAATATGTATGATGCCTGTACATCTGTCTAGTTGATCTTGTTCATATTTGTATGGTAGAAATATAAGAGATATTGAGGAATTTTACTTTGCAAATTAATGAAAATTTTCATCCAAATGAGTGGTGTAAGTCTACAGCCACACTAGGCTTAGGTGGCAGCTTGGAATTTTTAGTTATAATTTGCATTTAAATGAACAGAATGTCACAGCTAATTTGTTTGTTGTGTATAGTTGTTGCTATATATTTAATACAAATTAACAAACTCAATATCCTTTTTTGAATGCATCTGTAATGTTTGAGCGCTATTTAGTCTTTAATGTGTTGAGTATATTCATTGGCTCTAGTGGGATCTTGGACATATTTTTTCTGTTTGTTTTCAAAACCTATTTAGCAGATTCACAAATTAGGGTGACAATATAGGATATTCTCAACTAAATGCTTTTATTCGATTTTAGTGCTAAATAATAAAAACATCGCTTTGAATTAGTTATTATAATGTTAAAGTTCATAATAATAAACAGTACTGTCACTTTTTTTACTTTATGACAATGATAGGCATAAGAAGAAAAAAATATTAACAATTCAATATGTGAATAATATCGATTTTATATAGTTTGAATTAGTAGTATGTCAACCTACTAATTTTTATTTAAAAATTGATTTATAATTTACTTTACTCTATTTGCTGCCTTTTTAAATCCATTTCTCTTTTAATTATATGAACATACTTGTTGAACAACAACATGTCGAAAAATCCATATCAAACAAAGGTGTTTTGCGACAACTTGTGCTGTTTCAGTTATATGATTATTTTTATGTTGACTAGCTTTCTCATTGGACATCGATGCATTGCTTAACTTAAAATTTTGGCAAAATCCTTTATCTGAATTTTTGGGTGTGATACAGATAATCGAGAAACAAATCAATGATAACTTTATTCAGAGATATCCTTACAGTATATTTATAGCCACAAGGTTGTGAGGGGTGATCGAAAGTCGCGACCAGTGACTTAAACAGTGAGTTGGTTGGGTTGGGTTAGTTAGTGTTTAGACCAGAACCGACAGGACACCATTTATTCATTGATAACTATTTAAATGGTGGTTACAGATCGATAGTGACATTCGCTGACCGCTGTCATGGCACACTTGCTTTGCTCGCTAGTCTTGAGGGCTTTAGTCTGAGTTTTAAGACTGTATTAAATGTTTATTACATTGACCACTACCTAACCTCTGCATTTCTCGTCCTTAGACATAAGAAAAAAAGTACACCATTTTGAAAAAAAAAGTAGTTATGTTTACAAAACAAATCATATCTCAAAAACTGCATGTCATTTAGACCTGGGGGTTGCAGGAGGGAGAAGTACTCCTCCCCCTTCCACCCTCCGCCCCCGACTACTTACAATTCAGTGACCACTATTGTAAAGTTGAACCCAATTTGATAACTTTTCCCACAGTGATTACAAACTACAAATAGATCGACATTATTAAGGCTACATAATTAATAATTTCTGGATGTTTGAAATGGAATTGGGTCAAGTGAAATCAACATGGCTGCCAGAAGACGCATCTTGTGCTATAGAGAAACAATCAATATGTGCAAATGCATTAATAAAACCATTATAAATTTTACTTACGTCCCATCTAAGCCACGTACTGAATCTTCCGCATCTCGAGGATCTTCAAACTCGACGAATGCAAATCCAGGCGGATTTCTGGCCACCCATACGTTTCTGATATTTCCGTACTTAGCAAATATTTTTTCTATTTCATATTTAGAGGCATTGGTACCAAGATTTCCAACGTAAACTTTGCAAGAAAGATCCCATTCTCTGTAGCGCGACATCTTGATGATCTTGAAAAAAATCAGACGTGTTAAATACTTAAAACAGACGCCATCTTGTCGTTGTCAAAAAAGTGAGAAAACATATTTAGCATTATTTTAAAGTTATATACTTACTTATAAACAGCGAATCGGCGGTCCTAAAATTTATAGATCGAAAGAATGTATTTTTTAATAAAAACACCTATTTTATATACTTTACACGTTTAAGAAAACCCGTGTAATTATAGCTCTGACGGACTGGCACTTATGAATGAATGTATGAATGAATTAGAAATTTGGAATGAATAAATCTCATACAGTCGTGTTGCCAACATGCTAATGATAGAAAAAGGGCCGGTTTCTACATCTTACGACCTGTGCACAGCGTTGCCAGATGACCATGTCAATAGGCTTTTTGAGAAAATGGGGTTTTTTTACAGTTTTTACTTATTTTAAAGGAGAAAGAAAAAGCAAAACCACCGTCGTAGCGAAAACGTCACTGATGACGTCATCATTTTCGCTCACGAGGCGATCACAACGACCCGTGTCAATAGGTCCGTTAAATAACCATTCCACTTGTAAACTCAAGTGGAATGGTTACGAACGAATGAATTGAATTATTAAAATGAACTATTGAATTGAAGTATGATTCACTACTAGAATATAATCCTAAGATAAAGTAATAATACTTTATTATAACTTAGATATAATAATTGTAGTGATGAGAATTGTGTTTGTACATGAATTATTGGTACTTAAAAAATCTACAAAATTTCTCTCAACAAAATTTTCCCCCGATCTCCCCCAACGTCGAAAAAATCACTGAATTTGCAGGCCATCCCCCCATCTGGCAACACTGTCTGTGCATTTCTTTTCTATGGGAAAAATCACTCACCAAGAAGAAAAGAGTGATATATATCTTTTTGATACAAAGATATATATCACTCTTTTCTGATAAAGAGTTAAATATATAAAATATTTAACTCTTTATCTTTCCAATGAATAGTGTCAGTGTCAATTGCATACAAGATGAGTTATTATCTGTGAGTGACCTACTAGCAGAGCCGACACGCGTACCTGTGGCAACGCAAAACAATATAAACAAAAAGTGAAGAGATATAATAAAATTAATTACATCAAAACAAAATTACACCATAAAACTATAATATTACGATTTATTTTGGCTTGCTGTTATATTCGGTTTCCTCGTTCACTTAGTACGCATGCGCAGTGCGCGGGCGAATCGTTCTTCCTCATCACGTGGAACAGGCATGAACTAAAGAGTTAAAGATATAAAGACACATTTTGAACGAAAGTGATATACAGATCTAATCACTCATCGCGTCGGATATATATCTTTTGAGTTAATCACTCAGGAGTTACGCACCTCTATTTTCTATCCATTATAATTTGACATAAGATCCATAATCCATACAAGTAATGTCAAAATTCAACTGATGGATTTGTAAGGCAAGTGATAGATAACATTTAATTGTACACCGATACAAAATAAATGAACAAAATCGGTAAGTGTAAGACCATGTTCAATTTAACCGAAAAAAATGTTATTGCATAAGTTGTAGATTTTTTTATCACATATAATTACAAAATATTATCACAACAAAATTTTAACTTGATGTGTTACGGGTAGGTTGCTAATGTACTGTCCAATTTGAAAACCTGCCCGTAAAACTTCAAGTTAAAATTTTGTTGCGATTCATTTTGTCACTTGTCATTGCGATTTGATTTTCCACTCATCCGTTGCCATTCGTTTTTCAACTTGTCCGTTGCGATTCGTTATTCCACTTGTCCGTTGAACTTTTCACTTCTAATATGTGTCCTAGCACACATTTCGATCTTTCGCAGGTTTACTGCAAATTATGATTTGGTTAGTTACATTTTAATGGTGTGGCTCGGAACATCCCACTTTCCGATACGCAGAACGCGATTTTAGGTATTAGAGGGACGAGGTCGTCGGGGGATGAGGTATATTCTCACTCGTTTTCTCGTTTACGGGACTTCCCGGCGCTCGGCTCACCAGGCCTGCTACTTTAGAGCTTTCGAAGCTTAGCGCTTTTTGGGCAACCCAGCTCCCAATTTTATTAAACAACTTCCAGCGCAAAATATTACGCTTTTTATAATATACAAATATCTAATTAATTTTATAATAAATATATATGAATATCTATACTAATATTATAAATAGGAAAGATAAGATTGTTTTTTTGTTTGCATGAAGAGGCTCCGAAACTACTAAACCGATTTGAAAAATTCTTTCACTGTTGGTAAGCTACACTATGCCCAGGTGACATAGGCTATATTGTATTTACAAAAAAAAAAAATAGGAATCCTTACTAAAACTCCAATAATATAACCTAAGGTGTAAAAAAATACCTAAATGCGAGCACGCGATTTGCGCCAACTATTGATGATAGAATAAAATAATGTACTACGACTTTGCAGAACACATCATTATTTACAAAAAGTGTCGCGACAGCATATGTCTAACTATTATAGTTATGCCACAATAAGTGTTCTTATAAAAAAAATTAATTAATCCTTATCAAAATAAATTACTTCATATTCAAGACTGCTTCAATACCTTTATATGACTTTTTGAATTATTCAATTCGTACATTCCATTCGAAAGATATCACGAGTTTAAAAATGTTAGTATTAGAAAACGCAGCCGTAACGCTTTTTCATGAGCGAAAAATGTAAGACCCCGTCTATATAGAAGTTTCACTTCAAAAAGTTCTGATCTGTTCATAATAAATATATTCAAATGTCCTCTATAACTATACCCCACCCAGTGAGAAGCGAAAATAGAATAAGAGAAAAATATGAAGCAAAACAATTTTAGCATTTTAGCTAGACGTGTCAGTTGGGGAGTTTCTTGCCGCTTCTTTTCCTTAAAAGCAATAACACGTTGCGAAGCAGTGTAGAAAGCTAGGAAGTAAAATTAAATTTTAACCTATATGTTTGACCTTCAAAACATGTTCTCCAGTGGAACTTATTTTGAACAAAAACTTTTGAATTTGAATTTTAAGGTTTTCTTTTCTCTGCTCGAGATTATGGACCATTTCGAAGAGTACAAGCGCTCGGTGCTCTTCAATAAGGATTTCTTTCGATTTCCTTGGGATTCACTCATCAGATCTTGGTTTGGTAACCATGGGACCACCTCACAGTCTAATTTTTGAATAAAGAAAAATTGAAAATAGGTCAAATTAACGGAGAAATAGTGTAACGAACATCCATACTAATGTAGAACCTCCTCCTTTTGGAAGTTGGTTAAAAGTAATAAGGTTGTAAAAGCAAAATGTTCCCTGTTACTTGGCGTGGTAAATAATAATGCGAGATTACAGTTGTGATTATTTTATTTAGTTTAGATACAAGCTTATATAATAATAATAAAATTATTATATAATAATTTCTTAAAAAGAATTTGAATACCTTCAAAAAAGAACGAAGACTTTATTTGAATAAATAGCGACGTAAAATACATTATCATAATATTTTGAAACTTGAAGAATTTGAAATTGAGTATTACAAAAAATATAAATTTTAATATATCTTCTAATAATATACTTTAGTACGCCCATACATACATGTGTTTTATTGAAGTAGCTTTATCATACAAGTTTCACTGGATAACTCTATACTATCAAAATCGTGTGCGGCACATTTGTTCACGAACGTTCTCCTTGAGAGTTGAGAGCGCTCTGAGCTCTCTATATATAGTGTATCATCTATGGCTCTGAGCTCTAACTTACGCGAACACCAAAACAGAGTGAGTGATAGTACATTTTGTAGAACACGCGTTTGTGCCCCGCTATGATGATAATATGGCCACTATAGCTAACTTTTAATTTTCTTTTTAGCCAGGGAATAAGCATGATTGGGGGTCTACCATTTAGTGGTACAAATCCTAATCTACTAATATTATGTTCCATGTAATAAATATTAGTGAAATAATTCTAAACTAAAGTAAATATTATAAAACATCAACGAAAAATAGACACATCAAATTACATAAAGATTTATTACTTTCGTACTATAATTAATTACATTAAATGCGAAATATATGTAAGTATGACATTTCAAAAACATCTAGAAATGTTTAATAATGATATTTTTTTTAAATAAATAGTATAAAATAAAGTCTTTATTTTAGGTATAAAACCCATATAACAATTATTAGTACAATAGTACAATTCACGGAAACTAAATCTAAAACATTTAAAGATATATCAGTATTGATATATACTAAGTCACAATTTATGTAACTCACACATATGGCCGGTTCCTATAACTTACTATTCATTCGCTTTCCTTACCATCAGAGCGGTTGAATTTTGTTATTACGGAGCTTATGTCCGATTCTCACTGACACTAAAGCAAATGAATGATCTGTAATATGTAGGAACTGGCCATTAGTCAACACTGTATATTACTGGCTATGTGATGCGTATGTCAAATCTATACACCCAGACAATAACAAACATTACAAAGTTCGTTTGCTAAATTTACCATTCCAAGAATCGAATTCAGAACCTCCGCTTTCTAGTGAGCTAGACCGACAAAGATTCATCCCAGTAAACAACAAAGGGCGTCAAATTTATTTAATAAATGAATATAACTACAGTTCACAACATTGTCTAGCGTTGAACTAGTGGCAAACTACAGTTACTCACTGACTTGCTTTAAACTTGCTTTTAAACTGAATTTTGAAGCAGTATTTATGTCTAAGTTAACCCTTTATCATCATTTGTATCTATAAAAATTCAGTAGTTATCAAAGTAATCAAGTTTTTTTTCATAGTATAATTTGCCTTTCTATGGCTCAGAGAGCGAGGCATGTGCATTCTTTTGCTACGCACCATATTTTATATCTATTTGTAGTAAAGTAAATGGACTTTCATCTTTCCTCTCTTCTATTTCATTATTCCTACTTATATAATACTATTTTAATTTCTATTGATGTTATTCTATATTCTGTTACTATATGTGTCTTATTTACTACAAGGTATATATTATTTTCTTTCAACAGTGTTGATTTTGATTTTATACTTATGATATACTAATTAATTATATATATCTACAAGTACATAATTATATATCTGCATCATAAATTATTTACTTTTTTTCCTACTTACAACATGTTTTGACCTACTGACTCTCAATGAACTTCTTCATCACCAACTGTCAGATGTTAGCCTGCATGTTGTATGTTCCCATATCCCTGATATACATATATTTGGAATTATATCGCGCGCGATCTGCAAGCAACTCTACTGATTGTCTTGTTACTTTAGCACAGTTTCTCTTACTGGAATATTACTTTAGCATGGATTCTACTACTTGGCTATTACTTTAGCATGGATTCTATTACTTTAGCATGCTCTTCTTACTGGAATATTACTTTAGTATGATTAATATTAGTTGGCTATTACATTAGCATTGGTTTCTCATACTGGAATATTACTTTAACATGATTTATATTAGTCGCCTATTACTTTAGCATGGTTTCTCTCACTGGAATATTGCTTTAGCTTGATTTCTATTACTTGAGCATGATTTCAATTAGTTGGCTATTACTTTAGCATGGTATCTCTTATTGAAATATTACTTTATCATGATTTATATTAGTTCTCTATTACATGGTTATCTATATTGCATGGTTTATCAATGGAATGTTACTTTAGCATGATTTTTATTACTCGGCTATTACTTTAGCACGGTTTCTTTTATTGGCCCTTACTTTATGCATGGTTTACATTACTTTACATGGTTTCATTATTTGGTTACATTATCAATGTTTCTAAAATATTTTTTCTGAGAGTACAATATCTAAAGCACAAATTATCACTCGAATGCGATGCTCGAGTGTATCAAGGTACACTTTGGATGGTAATCAATAATTTTCCTTCCATAGCGAAAACAGTTCTTATTCCCTATCATGTTTAAGTTTCAGATGTGATCTCAAATAGCTCTTAAACGCTGTTCTGTAATCACACAAATCACACTCATAGGGTTTCTCCCCTGTGTGTTTGCTATGTAAATGTTCATTTAAATGTCTCTTACTGACACATTTCTGTTGACATATACTACACGAAAAATCCATTTCACTACTATGTTTTAACTTTAGATGTTTTCTTAAATTCCCATTATCCGCCGCTCGATGATCACAGTAATCACAAACATATGGTTTCTCACCGGTGTGTACACGCATGTGTCTGTTCAAATGGGCGTTAGTATGAAACTTCTTTTGACATATATGACAGGCAAAGTCCTTTTCCCTTGTGTGCATACACTTCACGTGTCTCGCCAGACTTCCTCTCTCCGACGTCCTATAATCACACAGGTGACATACGAATGGTTTCTCACCCGTGTGTACACGCACATGTCTAGTTAGATCAGCCGCAGTAACGAAATTCTTTTGACATACATGACACTCGAAATCCTTTTCCTCTCTGTGTTTAAAGTTCAAATGTCTTTTCAAAGTGCCACTGTCTGATGTTTTGTAATCACATAAACCACATTCGAACGGCTTCTCACCAGTGTGTACACGCAAGTGCCTTTCTAAATCTGTTTTCTTGAAAAATCTCTTTTTACATGTATGACACGCATTCTTTTTATCCTCTTCGTGTCTAAACTTTCTGTATGGTTTTAGACTGTTCTTATCTAATAATCTATAATGACATTTAGACGTGTCCACTCCACTATGATCATTATGAATATGTATGTTTATAGATTTTTTTGTATAACACTGATATTCACATAGCTTACACAAAAACAGTTTATTAGTTGTGCGCTTCTTTTTACTACCATCGTCAGTAGTATTATTTAAAGAAACATTTTCGTCAAATGTGCTGCATATATTTCTTTGCAGGTTTCCAATATTATCGGATGGCAAGATAAATTCTACTTCACAACACAAAGTCTTATTTGCTTCATTGACTTCAAACGGGTTTGCTGTCTCGTGTACATCTCCTATGTTGCATTTTTCCACTTTTATATCTAAAAGTAATTAAAATGTAGCTAAAATCGACAATATATTAAGTTTGTGAAATATTCACTTTCTAAAGTTGTGAGAAGTATTCCCATGATCGTACTATGGAGTGGATTAATTTGGAAATAACTCAAGAACAGAAGGACAAATGTACTTAAGCAGGATCCGTTAACTAGTTTAAGAGAAGTGTGGTAGTCCAGATTAAACATTAACTTCAGAGTCAAGTACTCAAATGACATGAACAGTTTATTCTGTCATCTGTATGTAAGACTTTACTGTATGTGTTCTATGCAGTTGGACAATTAATTTTATTAAAATCAATAATATTTCAAGCATAGGTACTGATTCCCACATCAATAGACAGATAGGTATACCTGTGGGATATTATAATAATGGCCCATAAGCATCCAACTCTTGCGCTCGGGCCTCCCATTAAGGGTATGGACAGTATACCCGCCGCACTTGGCTGGCAGGTTTGACACATCGGTTATTTCGATGTGCAGGTTCCATCACGATGTTTTCTTTCACCGTTAATCATCACGTGGTCGTTATAACCGTATGTACATTAGGTCAGAAAACTGCCTAAATGGAGCATGCTTTCCGCCCTGAATTTTTACCCGCGCCCTTAAATATGGGACACGTGTGCTCTAACCATTAAACTACTAGCTATTAGTCGCACATGACTACTTTTAGTGACTGTTAATTATATTTTGGTGAGGAATAAAGTGTAGGTACAAAGTTAGAAACACTTACCTATGCCATGAGCCTTATTTAAATCAATTTGAATTTCTCTTTGCATCGTCTTCTTCAGTCTCATTATTGGTATGTGGTCTTCATCATCCGAATGTATTCCTGTGTCAGCATTTTCTACGTCGCTTTCTTCGTGATTGGATTCTGAGGAATCTGTGTAATGTAAATTAATATTTCTATAATAAATCTGTAGAAGGGTCGAGTTTTTATAATTAATCTAAAAAAAGGAAAATAATCAGGGGGTCTAATTCGGATACTTTTTATCTGGGTGAGTGACGTCGTTTCCGGTGCATAGACGAAAATAGCGAAAAAGATGGTGCTGCGATTGCGTTTTTTTGGTGTCTGATTGCAATTCCTTAATATGTCATCGCCATGGCAACGCGAACGAAGTTACGCTTTCCCTGCTAGTATATGTATTATACATAATTCTTCTATACAACGGCAGATGGAAGCCCACTGCCCAGTCTTACAGCATATGTTTTAGTTGTGTATACTTCCAGGGCCGGATTCAAACTAGTGCCGCCCTGGGGCACCGAAGAAAATGCCGCACTTAAATTTTATTTTAATAGTTTTGATATCTTATTTTTTAAGAATTAGAATAACTAATTGATTGCAGGAATTTTATTATATATAATAAATAAATATATATTATTAATATATATTATATTTATAATAATATATTATTGGATAATTCTGCAATTTAAAAAAAATCATTCATCAATGAAAGTTTCTGTTATCAAAAAGACATATATAATTTGAAAATATTTTTAATTCTTCAAAAAAACTACATAAATTTATCAATTCCAGAAAATAAAAATATCAACTTTAATTTTTTCAAACCTTTATGGCAATAACTTAATTAAACTATTTGAATAGTTTTTACTTGAATTTCCTATATATAAAATTTTAATTTGATACACAATACTTAAATTATATTTCTTGAAAGATAAAATGTTTATTTAAAAGAATTAGTTAATTATATATTGTATAGAATTTTTTTCTCACTTTCCAAATTTTGCCGCCCTGGGCACTAGCCCCGACTGCCCCTAGTGTAAATCCACCACTGTATACTTCTAATGCTTTTAAAATTGTAATTAAATTTTTCAATATCACTCATTTAGAGCTTTATGGGTTTGATTTCTGGCGTGGTAAATATCCTGGGTCTCATCATTGCCAAATTAGTAAATGAACACTAAGTCTTTGCAAACCATTAAAATGTAATTTTAATTATGTCTGTCAACTTATAAAATCAACTTACCATCTTTCTCCATTTTGATATAGACATCATTATCGACTTCTTTCTCTTCTTTAACTTCTTCCACTTCATGTGTATCGTCCTGTATGAATTCCAGATTAAATTGCTCTTCAAAATCATAGTTATAATCAATTTCATATGTCTTACTGACTATTAATGATACCAGTTTCTTTGATTCCTGAAATAATCAAGGAAATCATTACTATTGAAACTATTTAAACTTTACCACCTTTCTAAACATTTTTCTAGCTTAAGGTCTCATAGGCTTACTTCATAACCATTGTTGATGACATATTTCCTGAACAACTCATCAGCCTTCACAGCCCTTTGCATCAATTGATATGATCTTCTTAACTGTGCATAGCATATGTAGCAGGCATGGAGATGTCTCCCATCGCTGGCATCATACTGAAATATACAATAATACAATTAGAGGTAAAGGAATATGTTATGTTCACATTCAAAGATAAAAGATAATCCAGAACAGACTTAAATCTAAAGTAGAAGATATACTTCAGAATGTTAGAAAGCTGAAGTTGGACACGACAATAGAGAATAAAGAAAATAGACAATAAATACTGACAGAATAGAAACCCATAGATGGAAAGAGAATAAAAGGATGATAAAACAGAAGATCAGATATGTGAATTATAAAGGGTTACATGAAGAAGGATTAAGGTCTGGTCAAACAACGGACGTGACGTGACCGCTAGTCGAGCGCCGAACGCGACGGCTCTATGTGACATATTCTACATTAACTAATATATAACTCTTTACGTTCCGCCAGCGTCGCGTCGCCGTCCCGTCCCGTCCGATGTTTGACCAGACTTTAATGGGGCAACAACTGTTTGGAAAATGTTAAAGATGAGACTTATAATAAGTCTTTACTTATGAAATTGCCATTCGGACACTGGCCATTTATAGTCAAAACAATTTTTGTTTGGCTAAGAATTCTAATTTCAAATTAATTTTATCTTCAAAACATGGAATTCTTTGATAAAACTACGTTTTAACGGTTTTAAGCGCGGTAATTTTTCCACCCATTTTAATATATATAATTTTTTTTAGAACTAGCCATGTTTGCTGAAGAGTTTCTTGCGCCGCTTCTTCTCTTCAAGGCACAACATGTTGCGAAGCGGTAGTAAATTAGATTCGGCTCCCATATAGTAAATAATATCCATAAACAAAATTAAAACCAAATAATTAAAATGAACAAGTTGGCGGTAGGCTAAATAAAACTTTAACAATACACGTTAGACAAATGTCATCTTTGTCGTCCGTGGCCACGGCCACCGAAAAGCGGCTGAAACGCCAGATAAACCAAAATCAAATAAATAACCGCGCTTAAAACCGTTAAAACGTAGTTGTATTCTGTATACAAGTCGCGAAAACTTAAGACAATATTATGGAATTCTTTATTCAAAATTAGTCATTTGTTTATTGATTAACGTTACGTTTTCTTCATCATTTGAATATTTTTCGACATCACGGATACGTTAAAATTCGAGTAATTATGGAATATGGGTACAGTTATAATCAAAGTGGTTTATGTGGTACAAGTGGCCGACAAACGTTTACGAACACTACAATCTAACGCACCACCTGTTATTGGTTTCCCCGCTTCCGTTCTGGAAACTTCGATTTGAAAAATGAACCTCGTGGTTGTCCGAAAACTTTGGTCGACAATGACGAATTAAAGGCGATTTGGAAGGTGATGATACTCAGTCTACGGCTGAATTAGCAGCAGCTTTCGACGGTAGTGTCAAAACAATATTGGTCTATATGCGTCAAATTGGCAAGGTAAGAAAGCTTGACGACTGGGTGTCTCAGGAACTCAATATCTGTAGAACTAATGGCAGTGTGAACTCTTTTTCCCCACTTGTTGAGGACTACAATAACATATTTGACAACATTGACATATTTTCCTTTTATCCTGAATTATAAACAAGATCATTAAAGCACTTCACAGTGCGCTCAAGCTAATGGTTGCTGCTATTCTTTAAGCAATTTAGTTTATTTACTATTTACATTAGAGTTATAGAGTGGCAATTATCTGTTCTTTCTAGTAAAAAATCTTACGAAGGGCTAGAACGTAAAATCAGTTTAATGATAATTATTCAAAAATGTACTGAATTTATAGCTACTTTTAGAGAGATTAGCATTTTCCTAGAAAATAGTTGCAGAGTACTGTTGCGAATATATGAAAACCGCGAAATATTGAATTATAATATTTATTTTTATACAAAATACCACTTTAACTCACTTTTATCTATTTTAAAGGTTTTTATTTTGACGTAAAAAATCTGCTAAAATGTAACTCCATATCATTCTTTATAATTAACATAAAGAGAAACCACATCAGTATAATTTAAAGTTCAACCAACGCATCAATAGATGGCGTTGTACAATATCGGCAAATTATGACAACGCGATGACGAGTTCTTAAGAGCAAAACATCAAACTTGAGTGATAGCAAAATTGAGTCAATCCAGCTACCACCTCCTCTGCTGTGCATCTAGATAGCTTCCTTTTTGGAACTATTCCGGAACTCGGCACTCCCTTTTCCCCCCTCACGTGTCGTCGTAACTGCACAACAAGAACCTAGAACGTGCAAATCTCCAACTCACGTCTACCCTGTCATACTCCGTCGCAAAACAACGCAGCTTCTGATCGATATTTGCTTCGGTCCCTTGCCAGCCCTGCATCCATACAGGTAGGGTAAGATACTGCAGCGTGTAATTTCCATTTTTAACCGACGTGCCAAAAGGAGGAGGTTCTCAATATGGCCGGTAGGTTTTTTTTATGTATGTACACAGATTACTTTGAGATTTATGATCCGATTTACGTGATTGTTTCACTGTGTACTTAAAGAGGAAATAAAGAATTATGTTATTCTTTTTTAGTTCGATGCGGATTAGTTGCCATTTGGTCCCCTAAAAATTAAACATACTTTGGCCCAGTAGTTTTAATTTTATGAATATTTTTTATATATAATTACATTATATAAATGTAATTTGTCTATTCTTGCTTTCCAGGTGTGCCACGGAACCTCACCACAAAGAATATCTGTTTCAACAGTTAATTATTATAGTACAATATTACTGGACTATTATTTGAAACATCAAAGAAATTTAATCTACTCTCCGATAGATGGCATTGTCTTTAAATTGACAGTGCAAACATTAGATCAACATAACTATCCCAGGTAGCAGCCATATTTATGAATTTGTATGCCATCTACTACGAAGCCCGCCAATCGCATCAACCTTGTCGGGACAATATAGTGTCATAGTATTCAAATCATAGTACTGAGTTGGTGTGCATAAGCTGGAATGCATTAATACAGTACTTATGTTACTTAAGTGTTGAATTCATTATATCTTTATTGTGATTTCATGAATAAGTGAGTGATTTGTTCTTTGCCCCAACTGTCAGACTGTCTCCACAATCAGCTGGGAAAAAGTTAACAACAAATAAAGAGGCAACAAATCGCGAACACTATCAAAGGAGGACAGAAAACACAGTCAGTTACCACATCACCCATACTGGTTGTATTACTATAGCAGGAATAAAGTCAGCTAATAAAATGACTGTACAACTCTCTAACGACCAATTCGAGAAATTATTAGCCAAAATTTCTACTGCACGTACTGGCTCTTTTACTACATGCCATTATACTTATGATGGCAGGAAAAACACAGAAAGTGTCGAAGCCTTTCTAACTGCAGTAAGTGTTTTTAAACATATAACAAGAATGACAGATCAAGCAGCCTTATATGAAATCCCATTGCTACTTAAAGAAGATGCAGGAATATGGTGGCAAGTTGTAAAATCTTCAATTGGGTCTTGGGATGAGTTTAGGGATGAATTTCGCCTTCAATTTGCACCTAAAAGAGAAACCTACTTGATTTACGCAGATATTGTTCAGGTGAAGCAGGGGCATGATATCCCCACTGATGAGTTTATTAGAAATAAAAGGATATTGTTTGCTCAGTTGCCTGGACCAGCACATACTGAAAGTCAACAACTTGATATGATTTATGGATCATTGAGATTAGAAATAAGAGACAAAATTCCCCGCCACAGTATCAAAACTTTTGAAGAATTAATAACATTGGCTAGAGAAGCAGAGTATATTATTAAAGAAAAAAGCCTCATTTCTGAGAAGCCACAAAGAAATAGCACCAATGCAAAGGTAGCATTTCGTAGAATCAAAAGGTCCAAGTGTTGTCACTGCAAGAATTTTGGACATACCATAAAACACTGCAAGATGCTGACTTTTCACAAAAATGTGCCAAAAGAAGTCATAAAAATGACAACAGTAGAAACATCCACTCAATGTCCGTCTCCATCTGTACCAAAGTTCAAATGTTATGGCTGCGGTGCTCCTGGTATAGTGAGAAGTAAGTGTTCAACTTGTCATGCGAATAGAAGACTACAGCCTATGCCAGAACTTGGTTTTAATGCAATAGGCATATCTACCGATGCCCAGTAGTCATTGGGTTATATTGTTGAGATAGATGTTGAAATTAGCATAAATTCGAAAGAGAAACTGTCACACATTCTCTTGGAATTGTACTGTTCTCTAACACATTATAAATAAAGTGGAGCACTGTTGCCAGAGGAGTGTTTATTTTAATTAAAGACTTTTTTCATTCATCATCATTTTTTCATTTTTCATTTCATGTTGATGTTTTTTCTGTCATCTGTGGAGGATTTATCAATAGATCATATTTAATAAACTACAGAGATTAGCCCCTTATATATAATAAATTTTGAAAGTCAAGCAAACTATTCTAATGTATTTACCTAAGTGAAAATAACACTTGAGTTGTTTATTCATAATGTATTGTGTACTATGTTATATTACTGAATCACATTTTAAACTTTTGCAGTACAATAACTGTTTGTTATTATGTAAACATGCCTTTCTTTAGACCAATAAAGATTTATTTTTAATTTTGTGAGATCTTAATAAGTATGTACATAAATCATTGTAAACTTATATATATAGAATAAAGTTCTGAGTATTTTAACTTATGACATAGCAATGCTTTTTAGAAAATGTGATTTGCAGAGCCACTTACATATTTACAAAGAATGACTCATAATTTTTGCTGTTATACATTCTTATCTTTTATTACTAACTGATCAAACATAATAAGCATCTAGTTGTTTCAGTTTGTACTACTGGTGCATTTGTTATCGTTTGTACATTAACATTATCTTTATTCTATGAATAATTATCTATTACAGATATACAACATGCAAATGCTTTTTTCAGTAATAAATAAAATATAATCAAAAATTGGAGCTACTTTTTTTTGCTGAAGAATTAGTAATTCCTAGAATTGTCATGCTTATAAATATGTTATATTATGGGAAAATGGCCATTAGAACTACAAAATACAGCAGTTTGAAAATAGATCTATCTATTAACTAAAGCTAACACAACTTCCAACTTTGACATCCTCTCTGGTTTAGATATATCTGAACCAATGCTTCAGAGAGTACTTTAGGGTTATTAGATTAGAACACAGGATCCATGCCTCATTTTTCCAATGTCTGGGTATTTTTTGAATTCGGGCCCATAATTATCTTTTAAAATAATTGCAATTTGAGTGTTTCGAAATACTATAGGTGGATCAATTATAAATCACATTAGACTACAAGATTGCACTAATGTACACAAATTAGATGTAGAGGAAGCATTTATAGTGAAAGTAAATTAAATACCTTGGCATTTGTTAGTCTTTCCCATGTTTCTTGTAAAACGGTGTTGGTAATAATGTACGTGCGCTTATCACTGCTCAAACACAGCCTACATATGGCTATTAGACTCATTATTAGGATTTTTATCAAGAGACACGAGAGCAAGTATTTACTTTCTTTTATGTACTACTTATATACAAAAATAAAAAAGGATTGTTGTCTTTAGACTTGGAAGACACGGCGCTTCCCCGGGTGTTAAAACTACGAATTAATTGGATATATTATTTACTTAAAACGATCATTGTTCTAAGATTATTTCCAAATTCTCATTTTATTTATTTTACTTTTAGCGAGCCTGACAGACAGATAGATGAAATAGATCTACAGACTACAATACATTGTAAAAGAAAAAATAAAAATCGAGCCAGTGCTGCCAGGTTGGATTGACAAAATTACAGTGTTTTGCATTTAAAATTGCAGTAGATCGGTAGGAAAATACAGTAAATCTTAAAACTCATTACAGTATATAAAAAAATACACTTTTATTAGAACTATCAATGTATTTAATAATCACTATTATAATTTACATTACAATTCGTTAATCAATATCTGTATCACTATCACTTAAGGGTTCATTTTTATATAATTTGTCCGTTAAAGTCTTCATCATTTTTTCATTTGACTCCTGACATCACCTTCTGCTATTTTAAAAGTAATACTAATTATACTACAATTAATTACAACAATGTAGCCACTATTTCCAAATGAACTTATAAACTTACTTACTATTATTGGCAACATTACAAGGGAAGCTTACAATAAACAAAGACTATGCTAAATATAAACATCTCAATTTTCTCAAATAATAGTCATCTATAATCTGTTCCCCGTACTGTGGGAATTCCCCGGACCAAGATATAATGCTTACTTGAAGTAGAACACAGTGCGGTTCGTTTCACGCAGTGAATGGTGAATCTACTTTTTCTTTGGTGGTTAATATTAAAAGAAACTACGTTTTTCGCTGTTCACTGTATACTGTATAGCTGGAATACAGTGTACAGCAAAAGCAGTACAATTACAGTAAATCTACTGTAATTACAGTGCACCTGGCATCGCAAGATTTGATTTTTTTACGTTTATGGTTTGGAATCTAGGCTTTTGAGATTCCATTAAATTAGTTAGGGGGGCAGGGGTAAAGCCTGGAATACACATGCTACGCAGTAGCAGATAATTTCACATAGTTTCCAGCAGATGCTACTTAATGCTTTAACGATAACCATCTGGTATGGGAGTATAGTTGAAGAAGTGTCCAGCTGTAAGCTGAAAATACATACACATATACATATATACATAACTTCACCCCAGGTCCCTTACGGGGTAGGCACGAACAACAAAACGCCATTCAGGCTTATTCTTACACACCTCACTTGCTTCTTTGACATTCATAGCTCTTGTCATGCACGCTCGTCTGTTCTTAAGGCTCCTGACGTAAGCTGAAAATAACAGTCAAATATTCATCCATAATAGCGCTGATGTAGACAAAGTGTATGCTTTGAATGTATCTGTTTTAGACATATTGAAGTATGTCGAGTTAAGAAATTTAATATCTTTGGTGACTAGAGTAGTTGGTAATAGTTTACAATTGAAAACGTCAACAATTATTTAGGCAGAAGTGATAACTTGCGTGAGAGAACGTTGAGCCAGACAGACTAGCACCATAATGCGTTACGTAATGAAGGTGTTTACCCTCCCATAAGAAGTTATCACTTCAATACGCTTAGGCATTTTTTAATATTTAATTTTATAAAACTAGAAACATTTATAATGCTCTTTAATAGTACTACGCTAATAGCTTTTGGAGCTTTTCTCAAAATTCACCTTAATGCTAATGTGCAGCCACCCTAATTTAATACTTATCAATGGACACTCTTACATTGTGATCTATGTTGTGAGTCTCTACATCTCTTCCTATGTAGCCAAGGACTTGTCACAAATGTAGCACTCGTTAGGGCTGAGGCCCTAACTAGCTCTAAATGCTAAACGCACTATGTTAACCCTAAACACTTTGGAAGGATTTACAAAAATACCTCAACAATTTAAATTAAATTGAGTATATTTGTTACATATTTATGTATGTATAGAAATCGATTTTTTACACATTCGTATATTATTCGACTAATTTATATGAACATCTCTATTTTTTGTTATTGTCACTATTTTTCAATTTTTCTTGTCAAACAGGTGATTGTTTCTACGAAATCTGAATAATATTCTCGAAAATTTAACGAAAATCTGAAATAAATCGCTCGAAAATGGACGTAGTTGGATTGCTAAATAATATAAACGACAAGTCGAACATGTTTGCTGTGAAAACCTGGACATCGGAGTGGTCCAATAGTTTTGAAGAGAATCAAGTTGGTATTGATTTTTCTCGTATTTTCAAGTTTTCTTTAAATTTATAACTTAAGTAGGATGTATTACCAGTTAATCTGTTCTGCTCTGTATGTATTATTGTAGCATCCGTTTTCAAAGTTAGGTAATGAAGGTAAAATTCTGTAGCATGTAATAATAGAAATCTGTATCCTTGAGACCGGTAGTATTGTATTGCGTATAATCGGATTTTGTAGTGTTTAAAAGGTCATTGAAATACCAATTTTTTGAATGACGTCCACGTTATACTTATCAGTCATATTTATCTGTCTATGTATAAAATTTATCTTTTAAATTTCCATAGGTATATCAAAATTATCTTATAAAAACACAGTTTTAAAAGTTTTGAATTAGCACACTTACACTAAAGTGGAGAAACTGAGTGTGTAGCCAATATAATTGACTTGTTATCATAGTTCTTAAATGTCATCATATATTTGCATTATATCATTTTCAGTTTTAGCTACAATTTTGGAAATGTAAGTTCTCAGGTGTACATTATCTAAGGTTCTCAGTTTGGAAATCCGCACACTTCTCAGTGATAAGTTTAATTCCTGCTTAAGGGGTATACCTCACTTAGCTAGCTGACATAATTTTATATTGCGCTTAATAATATAACATAAAAAGTACAAAGAAATTATGGTCTGCCAAGCCAGCCATCTTAGACTAGTCCGGTGGGGATATACTGTGTTTCCCTCCCACAATAGAAGGACTGAGCTCATTAATTATTATTTATAAAATAATTATAATTTTTATTGTAGTAAAATTTTTAAAAGAGTCCACTGGAATTCTTATCTTGATTTGTTCAATTTCCTTTTATCTACATATAAAAGAATATGTGCCTTAATTATATATACAGATAGAGCTAAAATAAATTTGAATTCTTTGAAGTTTTATTTAAATTTAAACTAAGGGGTAAAAAGAGTTTTTTATCACAAATTAAATAACATTAAATTTTAACAAAGAGCTTAATACATATTAAGCTCTTTGTAGTTTCATTGATTTTCAAATCACAATGACTCTAAAGAAGATTCACTACAAAAAGTTATGAATGACATACCTCAAAACTACACTCAACTACTATTTTGACTAATTGCTTGCTACATCTTCTAAATCTAAATTCCGATAACAATAAAATTTATGTGAAACTACTATGAAGATACTGAATCAAATGCAAAAAAATCATCAAAATTGCTTCAGTAACTAAAAAGTTACAGAAGTCAATCACTACAATGTTTTCTACTAGATTTTTGTATTTGTAGATATAATTTCGGAACTAAAAATCTAATATCAATTAAATTTATATGGTATCATTCTGAAACAATAGTAAATTGAACACAAAAGAATGACCAAAACCGGTTCAGAAAAAAAGTTATGGTTGAAATACTGCACACAAAAATTACACACTGCAGTCTGATTTCAAGGGATTTTCTGCTATATCTTCAGAATCCAAACAACTAACAATAACATTTATACAGGACCTTTATTGAGGTTTGCTGAATCGAACACAAAAAGAATCATCCAAATTGGTTCAGATACAATAAAGTTATGGCTGAGCATATATGAAGCCGGTTAAAACTCTGGACTATTTTTTATCCTGGGTATCCCTCAGGTGTTTTTCTGGGAATTATTTAAAATGGTTAGAATAAAAAAAACAGAATTTGTTGTCGAAGTTGTTTATGTCTACCGCGCAAGGGACCTGTGTATGTATAAAATTCAAACAATCTGTCATATTACATATTATTATAAAAAGTGTATCAGTTTATTTCACTGTTAAATACCCTATTGGCTGATAACATAATATAGGCCTTACTGTATATTCTCTCATCACAACCAAGATGTCAATGACTGCATTTTATTATGCATTCACATAAATGCCTATTGAATAAACTGCCTTTGTGCAGGACACAGCTGACATTTCTGCCTTTATGTCTGATTCATCATTATTCAATGGGACTTTGGTCACATTGTATCTTTGTGTCACAGATAAGGATATGAATAATTATACCTAGCTGTATATATCTATTTGTAGAAATGTCTTATTTGTACAAATGGTCAATAGCCATTGTTCTTATATATAAATGCGAAAATGACTTTTTATGTTTATTTCTTTTTCATCTTGGAAATACATACCTACATATACCATGGGGGTAGGCAGAAACTATACATTTCCACTTGCGACGATCCTGACAAAAATCTGCCTTCATTTACTGTCGTTAACTTCTTCATACATTTATGTTTATTTGAAATGCTTTTTACTTGACCTCTTTTATACCTGCGATTTGATCATGATGTGTATGTCACACGTGCAGGACCACGTGTATATGGCCTTTATTACGACGGGAAACCCGAATGAGGGCCATCAACATTAAAAACAACATTTAAATCATTATAAAATAGTGTGTATTTTGTAATTTTACAACACGAAATTATTCGTTTTATTTTCATCACTAACCTCAAATTTCGTCTTTTAAAATTTATTGTTACGTGCGAGTGGGGTACGTACGCACTTAGAATTGGAAGAAAACACCAGTTTTTAAGAAAGCGTTTTTTATGACTTACACAGCCGCGCGTAATACCTCTCCGCAGGGTTGCTCCTTTACGCACGACTAAAGGTGCCATTCGAACCTGGGCTGCAGGCTGCGGATGCAGGCAGCACATGCGGCGGCTGTGGCTGCACGACTGGTTTTCTATGTAGTAGTATAGATATCTGTGGATAACATTCCGAACGCGGCTGCGGCTGCACGTGCTGCCGAGCCTCGGCTGTAAGTGCTGCTGCGACTTGTCGCCGCAGCCGATCGCAGACTAGTAGTGCTGCGGCTGCAAGCCGATCCGCGCTTAGTTACGTCACTCCAACCTTATTAAATCCACAATAATTCCTAAACAGATCGTCATTATACTTCAAGTGTTTCTTAATTAGTGTTGAATAACTTCCATCAGTGGGTCTACATATTATATAAGGACGTGTGGCTACTCTTCTCTGGCTCGTTAACAATGACAACATGTCATCATCATCCTCTTCGTCTTCTATTAAAGATATAACATCAAACTATTCTCACGACTATTCCTCACGTCCGACATTCTAAAATATTGGAAGCGACTGGCCGCCACCTGCTGCCTGCCGCAACACGTGCAGCCAGCCTCGGAATCACTCCCGGCTGCGAATACAGGCAGCGGCTGCGTGTCATGTGTCTGCTACCTGCATCCGCAGCCTGCATCTGCAGCCTGCAGCCGAGGTTGGAATGGCACCTTAACGATGCACTGTCCCGACGATAAGTTGTCTCACTCACAATACCGTCGGCGATATTGCGTAGACCACCTCCTCCTAGTGCAGTGCTCACCTCCGATATTACCTCATGTAGCTCGCTTCTGGTTCTTCCCTCGAACTACGCTACACACCTCCTTCACTTAACTGTCCACTAAACTTGTCACTAACTTCACCACTTAACTCGTCACTGCCTTCTATTAGCCTTCTCTTCCAACTCTTTAGTACCGCACTTGTCGCTTCGCTGTCTTGAACTCAACTGAACTCTAAACTTCCCAGCTGGCACGCCTTACGCGCTTATATACCCGGAAGAATCTTCTGGAACCCATAATTTCGTTATTCTATTATTTACTATCTGTCCCTTTCTAAATATCTAATTATCTCTTTCTTTTCCTTCCCGAACCTTCTATTCCAGAATTTTCGTTTGTTGTCTATCCCTTTGTAACATATATTTATCTCTTTCTTTTTCTTCCCGAACCTTCTATTCTAGAAAATTCGTTCATCGTTTATCCCTTTCCAAAATATATCCGTCCTTGTCTTTTCCTTCCAGAATCTTCGAACTTTTGCCAAAAGTCTCGAGGTCGGCTTACGCTGTCGACCTCCGCCCCCCCCCCCCCCTTAATGTATCACGTACTTTATGGATGGTCCCTAAGGTGGAGAGAGCATAAAGACTCACGAAGATTATAAAGATGTTTTTAATTAGTTTTGCCTTCACAACATATGCTGATAACATCACAAACACCTAAGCAAACAACTTTTAAATAAGTTTTATTTGGTAAAAATGTATTATTAGTGCGCATAAATATCTAGGTCAGTTGTTCAAAACCGGAAAATGGCAAACTCATGGCAACAAGTTTTAATTCAACGTGACCCGCTTAGAGATAACGGTTTTTTAATGAAACGGTGGAATCATGTAAATTAAAATACTTAGATTAAATTGCAGATCTAATTAGGATTTTTTCCTAATTCTACTAAAAAGCAATCATACAATATTTAAGTTGAAAATTAAATACTATTAAACTATGCCACAGTTAAAAGATCTGCATAAATAAACATTTAAATTCACAAATATCTTCTTTACTAGAAACTAACGAGTCTTGGCCTCCGAAATGTGAATACCCCACTCCTTTCTATTCAGCGCTGCCTCCTGCTAGTCATATGCTCGCACAAATCAGCCTCCACTACGTCACTTCAGCGATATCTGGACCGGTACCAACTGGTCGCCGTCCCGTGGGTCTGCCCAGATGGTCTCTTTTCAGCTCGCTATCCTCCCCTATTCTACGAAGGTGGTAGAAACCACGCATGGCATATGCAAATTTTAATTCTCTATTTCACCTTTTAGAATTGGTTTTCAGTCAAAAGGTAGCCCGCTTCCTCCAATGAATAGGTGTACAATCTATCTCGGCCTTGAATTTTTTAATAACTATCTTTTCAATTTTCAAAGGACTGGAGAAGAATTGACAGTGTCACCATCTAGTTTGTAGAATTTATATTTTCTTTGGGATTTAATTTTAAAAGGCCCTTTATCCTTCGATTCTTCTTCTACGGGTTTAACACAACAGTTAATATTAATCCAGAAGGTTGTATGTAGGTAATGACAAGCAGTAAAAAACTAAAAATACCTTATATTTTATTTTACCTAATTGATTGCCAATGCCAATTTATAAGCTGGCCTGTTCTGAATAAAGTAAAATATTTCCTAATTCTTAAACAATGAAATAAAACGTAAATCGTTATCGCGAACAAGGCTATTTTTATATATAACAAGACCTTGATTAGGTGAGTTTGGTCCACTGTTGATGTAGGAAGTGGTTTTCTGCTAACAATGTTATGCTAACGAGACGCCGACACATACTGCCAAAATTTTACGTAACACTTCACGCGTATTTTATACTTGTCTTATACTATGATATTATTACACGTTTTCTATAGGCAGGTTTCCGAGATATCGCGAAAAAGGTGTTTTCACCCCTTTTTCCAAGATGGCGGCCGCGGGTTAAGGGTGGCTACCCCACAAACTTGAGGTTAAGCTTCTATTGACCCCACACATGTCCCAAAAATAAAATTGCGTCCTCTAAGAAATACAAGGCTCATGTAAAATTTCAATGGACTACATAGGTGGTACACCGCCGCTTTGGTCCATTGTACATTAATGGCATAATGTGGCCTAATGATAAGGGTAAATTTGCTATTCAATTTATAGCGGCCTTGTCATTATCCCAACAGAGATAAACGTCTCTCTATATCATAACAATGCGTAATAACTACTTAATTTATTGTCTTGATACTATGTATTATATTGTTATCGTATTTTCCAGTGGCGTGGGTTTTAATTTCGAATAGGGTAAGCCGGTTGAAAAGCATACCATATAATGCAAGCGCTGACTACACCGCGGTTGAGAAAACATCTAACACTCAGTGTACATTGTTACATGCCGACCAAAGTGAATGCACACCTGCAGTTTATTACCTTTCCCACTTCTATTGTTTACTTTGTGTTTAACCCGCAACTTGTAACAATATTGTATTTCAATTGATGTATTTTTAATTTTGCAATCTTACCGCATATTTTGTAACAAAATCCGGTGTCCGATCGGGCTATGAGTTGCTATTTCATCCAATGTGTGCGAAAAACCGCCAAGCGTTAGAGATAGTTATACAATAATAATATAAAGGCACGAATGAAAAACGTAAGCGCCAATAAATTCTACCTTTTGCTCGCTAGTTGAGTTATAGAGACACTAGTAAATTTTTATTTTATTTTTCGAATGATGAATTAATGCATGGCAAAACTAAGTTTAACTGTTTAACAATAAAGTTTAAAATCACTTAGAACAAAGTTGTTTTGATTTTCTACCTCGTGTAAAAAGATTCTTTAATACCTTTTTTTTAGTTTAATATTTATGACAAGCGTAGTGGTTATATCCTCATTGTTTCTTATTGTTAATCTCAGCGTTCGTCATTGTCAAAATTGCAATATTCTTTTTTCACGTTTGTATATTTTATAAACGTGGCAAAACGAAACATTTGTTAAAATGTTGGTAGTACTGTTTCTTGTCATCGTGCAAGCAAAAGTAGACTTTACGGTGACGAACCCTACATTGAATAATATAAAGCTTTCATACCACAATAACTGTACATCTGCACATTTTAAACCAGTGTTTTTCAATCTGAGGTCGCGACGCTTAGGGGGGTCGCAGAGCCTTACTCTGGGGGTCTCCGGCAAAAGGGAAAAGGAAATTACAATTTATACCTCGTGCTTAGGTACTTTTTAAGCTGAGCAGCTTCTGGCAAGAGTATAAGTCCCTAATAATGAATGTGGGTAACACAATAGAGAAAAACATAAACGCAGTCTTATAAATTACTAACTTTTTGTCTGTCAAAATTTTTCAACCTGTAAAGGGGTCGCGTATTCAAAAAGATTGAAAAGCACTGTTCAAATCTGCCTTGTATTATATTTATATTCTTTGCAAATATTAAGTATTTTTCGACAACATTGAATAAAATGGTGAATAAATGTACAATGGTGTATTTTTACATGATATTTGCTGAGTTTATCGCGTCTCTATGAATGTTTGTAGTGAACAAGGACATGTTTACGATTTACAACAATCATCTGGCAGTCGTGCGTGCGCGCAGGCCAACGGGGGCACGTCTTGCGCGTCACTATTGTGCAATTAACTCGTGGATAGTTTTCGAAAATAAAAACATTTTTAACACAAATCTGGTGAAAAAGAAAACGTATATTCTCTTGAATTAAACGTTATTTTTGTTTGTGTAATTATGAGTATTCTTTTCGCGGTATGTTTTCAATTTATGATTTTTATAATAAAGGCTTTGTTGGTTGTGTTTATAGTTTTTAATAATAAAGAAAGAACGGATTTATAATAATCTGATAAATATTGTGTTTCCAATTATAACAATACTGTGAAATACTTATCTGTTGTTACAGTTATTGTGGTCGTTCTGCGGCTGTCTTCTGGTGTCGCTACTGGTAGTTTTCTTCTATTATTATAAACGATGGAAAACAAAAGGTGTGTACATACAATATTTTAAAATTCTAAACATGCCGTGTCTGCCGTTAAAAAAGACTGGAATAGATATAAAAGATGAAGAACACGATTTAGTTTTGTTAGAATTTTTGTGTGTTTGTCTGTTTCTTCTGGATTCACGTAAAAACCACTGGGCCGATTTCGTTGTGGTATTCGCTGATCGAAAGTAAATTCTTGAACTTAAAATCTACGTTACTTTATATCCCGAAATCCTAGGCAATTTACTGGGGAGACGAGAATTTAAAGAGGCCAAGGCAAAAAGAATAGCAATGCGAAATTTTCGCTTATCTATAAAATAGTATTTGTTCAGTAGTTTGTTTTACTAACATTACTTATTCCGTTTATGGGAATATCCGAGATTCATGTATTTCCGTACAAAAAAAACCAATCACCCTGTTAAAAATAACCTTCGATTTTATATTTTAGGACTTTATCTTTAATCTTTGTTTCCAGTCTAGGTGGACATAGTTTTTTTTATTGCATGAATTCAGCAGACATGCAGACGCCCACCTAATGGAAAGCGGTTACCATCGCCTATAGATATTTGCAACACCAAAGGTGCTACAAATGCGCTTCTGCTCTCTTAAAGGTGTCTGGAACCTGGCCACTAATGCCGGAACACAACTCAAGGTTGTTATGGTAGCATACTCTAGAGTCTAGACCATGGGTGGCCATACCACCTGGCTGCATGTTGTTTGTATTCTTTCTCCCTTTTTGTATGGATTAAAAGTCGCACGCAAATGAAAATGTAAATATTCAAAGTCGTTTCAGAGCTTTCAGGCGGCATATCCCAAGGTGCTTCGGGGGAGCCGGCGAAGCGCTTCCGGAAACGGGACAAGATGCTGTTCTACGGCAGACGTATGCTGAGGAAGGTCAAGAGCATCTCGAACAGTGGCCAAGGTCGGAAGCGGCGGGCGGTGATGAGATTTGCGAGGAAACTGTTGCAGCTTAAAAAGGAATCCGCGCCTGAACAGCTGAAGGTACATTATAATTCATTTTAACTAGTGTTACGCGATGTGCATCACAGCAGTTATGAGAACCATAGAGTATATTAATATAACATAGACAATCGTCATAGATAATAATATGATCCTGGCAACACTATGATATAATTGGTATTTTTAGCAATATTGTAATATTATTATTTTGTAGGGTAGTTTCGTAGTATTTTCGTATAAAAAGGCGGTGAGGCGTGTAGACGGGGTTCATTGCTTACTGTGTGGTGTGAATAGTCACACCAAAGGCTGGACAATAAAGGGGAAACTCTGCCCAAATAGTTAATATTTGGTATCTTCGGTACTTTCTGACCCAAATCTCTGCAAGGCTTTTAACACTAGTATCTTCTATCTTAAGAAAGCTCATGTGAAAAGTACTTTAAATACCCGTATATGTAGAGATTAATAGTGTTGTTCAGGATCGTAGCAGGTGGAAATCCATCGTCTCTGCCTACTGCTACCCCAATGGGAAACAGGCATGACAATATGAATGTATCTTTTTTCTTCACAGAGATATTTATCCGGCTTTTTGCTTGTACATTGCCTGTCATCGTCCCAAACGGAAGAACAGCGCTAGTCCTTGTTGGCTAGCATTATGCTGAGACTGGGTTCAATTTAGGACTTATTTTGTTTCTTTTTCTAGTTATACTACTGTTTTTGTCCTAAATAAAATATTTTTCTTTCTTTTTTTCTATCATAAGAGGTGATGAAACAACCCACAGACAGGTGGTAGCGCATTTGCCCGTCTGGATGGCTACCACCTCTGGTCTAGAGCCATCATCATCATCAGTGTCATTCGAGCGTTAAATCTCGGTTGCGTTCGGAGCGTTCACTCCGACGCCCAGGGTCCGCTTTTCTACTTTTTCTACTTCACTTCGCGCGGTCTTCAGCATCCCCGTCTTGAGACCATTGGTACGCATGTCAACCTTGACAACGTCAAGCCAACATTTCTTGGGCCTTCCCCTTCGACCGAAACCTGGCGGAGACGGCATGTCTAGACTTTTATTCCCCACATGATTAGCCGATAGAGTTGTGTTCCCATATCAGGCTTAGTCCTCCCTTTCGAGGCCGGTAGCACAGCGATAGCACCTTTGGTGTTGCAAATGTCCATAGGCGACGGTAACCACTTGTCATCAGGGTCCCAATTCTGCTACATATTTCAATGTCTTGGCGTGTCGAAGATATTCAAAGCATGATTCCATTGCAATTGTGTCAAAAATTAGCATTCTACTAAATTCACAATATCTTTTGATATCGGCACGGCGGCCTAGTAGTAGAATCACCATTAGTAGAAATGAAATCAGTCTGTCTGCAATACTCCAACAATTAAAAATGTTCTAACACAAATTAATTATGTTCTTTTGTGGCTAGATAACTGTTGATTTTGAATCTCTTTCAACACCTTGATTTCTGCACACCGCAAATAATCTACCTTGACCACTTTGGTCGACATTAAATTGAATCATTCAATCGCATTGAATACCGTCTTGTATTTACTTTCAGGTCTTTGTCACAACCAAATTGGATTGAATTTTGTTAATCCGTCTAGTGAATTCTTACATTAATTTTATTGTATAATACATTTTATTCTGTACTTATTATACTTAGTTGTTTGTAAAGGCAACAAGCTATTAAAATTTTTCATTTCAACCGTTGTTATACGATGCATTACCTTCTTATAAATATTAAAGAGGTCAATAACACTAAGAGCATTACTTTTGCAGTCTTATTTTTGTTTTCAACTAATTAACGAAGGCTTCTCTTCAATGCCTTAAAATAACTGAAGTTAAAAAGCAATATTTTAAGTAACACATATGTAGTTTCCTCTTCAGAATTTACAGGTCAAATATTTAGCCTTATCTATGTTCCGCCTTGTAAGTTAATTGAGCCAGAACTACTGTCATTTATGCAATTTAATTTGAGCAGTTTTTATTTATGGCGTGAAGATCTATGAAAGATATGAGGTAGGAGTATAAGTGTATACGTAATATAAACTTCGCAGATATTTTAATGAACGAAACCAACAACTCCCAGATCAGAGATAAAGTACGTAAAAATTATATCAACACCTATACAACTTAACAGAGAGCCCAACTATCTGGTGTGTGGGCCAGCGTAGTCTTCGGGCTTGAGTGTATCTAAAAGATGGAGATAGATGAAATAATCCTTACCCATAACATTGTGGACATCGTAGATCCAAAAATAAATGTCACAAACTACATCCAGACTATAATAAACTATTTGCAGATTATACAGCATCTATTGCTATACAACTTAACGGAGAGCCTGTACGAAGGGGAGTCGCTTGGGTCCTTTTTAAGCACCAGTGCAATATGTTTTTGGGTTGTCTGGAAAGGATCGCCTATAAGCGATAAGAGGATACATTGATCTAATCATTCGTTGTATCTTATCTACGTTGTTGCACTAATGTGTTGAACAATAAGAGTTATCTAACTTCTATGTTGTATTTGATGTTTTATAATAGTGTCATGTTTACTTTGTAGACACTTTTTTATTTCGTGAAGGTAAGCGCTGTTTCGTATCGTGACCAGCATTATGCTAGGCGTGATACGCTTTTAGTACAAATCTCTTCATGTTATTATCAACGTTCACTATTAGAACACTGTAACTGTTTTAAATGATTTTTTAAATTTCATTTAATTTGATCTAGATATATCTTCTGGTCCTGTTTCGTGTACCCTTGTCATACCGCTCAACTTATATACCATGGCTCTTTGTTGAGTTTATATCCGTGCAGGAACAGAGAAATAATACAATTTCCTGCGGCCGGGCGGCTTGTGTTAGGAGGCGATAAAACAACCCACAGCCAGGCAGGGTATTTGTCCGACTGGATGGCTACCACCCCTAGTCTAGAGTATGCCGCCATAACAACTTGAGTTGTGTTCCGGCATTAGTGAGGTTCCAGTCTCCGATAAGTAGCAGCGCATTTGTAGCACTTTTGGTGTTGCAAATGTCCATAGGCGATTGAACCCATGATACTTCCAGTCAGAGACTGTCTTCAGTTATTAAGCTAACCGCGCCGTTTAAACTTGAAACTTTAAGGAATATTATATTTTATTCTAATTTATTATTATTATATATCATTTAGACTGACGTTGGTTTATGCAAAATATTCATGGGAAACATAATTTAACCCTGACTTTTGTTTTATGTTAATTTCAATGCCGTGACTTTAGATGTTTTTGAAGTAACACATACAACCAGCTTGGTTGATTCGCACCTGAATGCTAAATGTATTTTGACATTAATGTTTGTTTTTTTTTAATTTGCATTTTTAGGTATGTTTAATCATGATAGTCGAATTATCTAAGCTTGTAAGAAATATGTAATTAATATTTGCAAACGTTTCACAAGAATTATAAATAAACAAATTACTTATGTGATCCTCAGTAATCCTTAAATAAATGTTAGAATCTGTTAGAAACTGAATTTGAGTATAAATCTTGCTATTTCGAATATCATTATATTGAATTAGTTGAGCCGTGCCCATTTCGCTGGCGTTATTAGAAAATATTATTTATAACAATCAAATATGGCCTATGCCACTCGGGAATAATATAGTTATCTACTGTTGAAAGAATTTTTAAAACCGGTTCAGTAGTTCAAGAGATAACTTCCTACAAACAAACTCTCAAACTTTAAATCCTTATAATATAGTATAGAATATAGGTTATGAGAAATTAATTTGTTAAACGTAAAACGATGTGAGTAACTCACCAATAGTTCCTGTTCAAGTGCTTTAAATTATTAGAGTGCCAATTGATGATGGACACCCTAGTAATTAATTCAAAACATATATCTTTCCCTTTTTTTGATTTTTAGCCATATGATGATTAAAAAAAATGAATGAATGAATGAAAAGTCTTTATTGGTCATCATAACTTAAACAATAACAATGGGCGACCTTATTAGTAGCAGTAGGTAGGAAATTCTTCAGTCTTCTCAGTGAAGCTTTCAGTAAGGTGAGGCCGCCAAGACAGTTTTCCTTCAATTATAATTCCTAAATTTTTAACAGAGTCACTAATTCTAATGTGCACACCGTCAAGCACAACAAGGGAAGCGAAGACCAGTCAATTATGGAGACTTTCTATCACAGTCATATTCGGAGATAATATGACTGTGATAGAAAGCAGTTATCGTCGCCTATAGAAATTAGCAATACCAGAGGTGCTGCCTATCTGCTGCCGACCTTGAAGGGGAAACTGGAACCTGACCACTAACGTCGGAACATAACACGTTTGTTATGGCGGCATACTCTAAAACAGGGGTGGTAGCCATCCAGGCGTGAAACCCACCACCCCTACCACTTGGCTGTGTTGTGAATTAGTAATATTTTTCCGTTCCTGCACGCAGAAAATGATAACTATAATATTAGGTGCCGATCATTTAGTGCTAACAATGATACATTTTACCATATCTTAACATCTTTCAGGTTCTGGAACCACCAGCTGAGTACCTAGAAGAAGACTTGACCAGTGACGATCGAGTTCCACCTGACGCCCTGTACATGCTGCACAGCATCAGGGTATTCGGCCACTTCGAGAAACCAGTGTTCCTCATGTTGTGTAAACATACGGAGATTTTGAACTTACCCGCTGGCTCCTTTTTATTTAAAGTTGGTAAGTCAACAATTCATAACTAAGCATCAAGAATAAATAGATATAAATACAAAGGTTTCTATCAATGAATTAATATCTTTATTTGCAAGAATGTAGTTTATACAGGTGTTATACGATGTAGATGCACAGTACATTCTACCACATAGTGGTGTACAAAATGAATTAAATTTAAAATTAAATTAACATAAGTATTCTAATAAAAAAAATGTGTTTTCGATAATATATAAGCAATTAATATGAAGAGAAAGAAGGAAGGTCTAAGTTTAAATTGTCTTACTTGCATAAATATAATACGATGTTGAAATAAATATTATTATAATAGAAATACTATTGTCCCGGCTATAGATAGCCTAGTGGACTGTAGGTTAAGGTTCGATTCTTGCTTGTCGGTTATTTATGTGCACTTCGCGAACTGTATAGTGGAATCCGACGGACTCACTGATGATGCGTTCTTGAGGGTCCTTGACGGCCGGCTGTACTTTTACATTGTACATGATAGCACACCTGTCACGTTTATTAAATGTCTTTTTATTTAGGTAATTATAACGTAGGCACAAAAAGAAAAAGCAAAATACATGGCACTAGTTAAGATCATATATATAGGTATAGACATAAGGCACACACTGCACATACACTCGCACTCACAAGACCAGCATGTAGCAAATACACTCTACATTAGTATAAGTTTAGTATTAAAATTAGAAATAATACCCAAGGTGTTTTGTTTTTTCCTTAAATTGCTTTAGTTTTAATTGATGATAGAATAAAATAATCTACTACGACTTTGTAGAACACATCATTATTTACAAAGTGTCGCGACAGCATATGTCTAGCTATTATAGTTATGCCACAATAAGTGTTCTTTTATTTAAAAAAATAATTAAGATGCTGCCCCTAGGAAAGTCTCTTTATTTGTATCTTGGTACTAATCCTTATCAAAGTAAATTACTTCATATTCAAGACTGCTTCAATACCTTTATATAACTTTTTGAATTACACACACATAACTTTTTGTCACACAATAACAAAAATTAACAATAAGCGTGTATTAACTCAAAAAACTGTAACAGTAATCAAGTTGTAAAAAGGGTATGGACCTCGAGTCCGTAGTATTGTTGTTAAAAAAATTCTTATTATACTGAGATTATTAACGCCGCCGAAATGAGGCACATGTCCTTCTTCGCTCGAAGCCTCGGAAGACTGGGTGCATGCCAATTACTGGGGGCTGCCAACAATGGTATAAGCTCCCTTATGCTATAGTTAATAAATAATCTTTAGTTTCTTTCACTGTAATTGAATTTTATTCCTTATTTTAAGGCGATACCGACGAGAATGTGTACGTAGTTCAAAACGGCCGCGTCAATGTGTACATCACGAACCAAGATGGCAGCAGTCTCTCACTCAAAGTGGTCAGAGCCGGTGAAAGTGTCACTTCATTGCTGAGTTTCACCGATGTACTAACGGTCAGTGCAGATATTATTGTACATAATAATACCACTCAATAACAAAACCCATATTGTCACAGGTAACAGTGAAAACCTCCTCACTCCACTATCTTGATAATAATTAGCAGTCGGAGAATTGAAATATCAAAAAAAATGAAAATTAAGATACACGCAAAATTTAATTGCGTCTCGAAAGAAATTAGTACTGTCTGTTTCTACAACTCCACACAAGTGTAAAGGTCTATAAAGGTATATATAGGTCTAAACAGTTTTCGACCTCAACATGAATATAGCAGCACTCGTAAATAAAAGCTAGTGAATTTCGTTGTTCATCTGTTGACAGTTACTCACCAAAGTTTCAGCTATTTTAGACGCGCGGTTGTCATGTAACAGACGTTTGAGTGAGTCGATGTCAGTGTTTATGAAAATAGACAAAATCGAGTATCGAGCTGTCATTACGTGTCATTGCAGGCAGTGTGTGATTCGAAAGAGATGGCATGCGAGTCCGGATAGCGGCGGACTGCGAAAAAATCTTCCGTCTCAGCTCTGCGCATGCCATTTAGAAAAACGTAACGTTTCGAACTTCAGGGACGCAATTAAGTTTTGCGACTTATTATATAAACATTTTTTAAATACTATTTTACAATATTATAGAAAGTTTTATAAGTGTGATTAATATTTGCTAAGTAATCATTAACACTGAAATATATATGCCAAAAATGCTTTATTATCTTTCAAATTTATACTTCGAGATATTTCATATGAGAATTGTGTTTATAGAAAGAAAACCTCTACATGCACGAGTCTAACTCACACACGGCCCGCTTGTTTTAAAATAAAAAAATATTTTTCTTATTTCAGGGTCATTCGCAACCGTACAAAACTGTGAATGCGAAAGCTCTAGAAGATTCCCAAGTGATAAAGCTACCAATGCGGGCCTTCCAAGAGGTTTTCAAGGAGTACCCAGATATATTTGTTCGCGTCATACAGGTATGACAATAAACAATAACATGACTATTTTATTTATAATGTCATATATTAAAATAGCGTTGGAATAATTGAAAAGTAGATTGTTACACGAGAGGCGAAAGGGACCTATTTAGGCATGAGTAGGTTCGATGGTTCTCGTGCGTCACAAGCGTAGTGGGGGCACTAATAATTCGAGTGCCTAAATAGATCTTTCGCCTTGGGTAAATACTCTGATTTTGATTTCGAATATGAGGAATGATATGAATTTACACAATTTCGTAAATATTATAGTGCTATCTAGTGCAAATTTAACCCATTATTCTTTTTTTACTTTAACTGTGTTCTTTTATAGCTTATTGTAATGTTGCAAGCTGATACTAATCCTTTGCAGGTGTCTTATTACCCCTTTGAATTTAAGTGATTTATTGTTTAGCGCTAATCTCTTTGTTCACGCCGCCGTAAGACGTCATAAAACCTTCTTTCCTCTGTTGGTATTTCATGCGAATTCTTGGAAGCGATTAAGCTGACCATTTAACAATTTCAAAAACCAGTTGGCGGCATCTTTCTAGGAGGCCATGTCTGATTTACAAATGCATGAGGATCGGACACTTGGGAAATGAGCCAGTCGTGCTCTGACTGCGAACGAGGCGTCGCACTTTCGAGTATCTTATAACGACGAGCTTTGCGCAATTTATGTGATTATGATTTTCTGCCCTACGGTTTGGTTTTGTTGTATTCGGATATACTTGTAAGAATTGTGAATTATATGTCTGTGTACTTCTAATAAACTTTGTGATAATTCTAATGGCAAATTCGAATTTACATCGTACAAATCCCCTGCAAATTCGTAACAGTAATAAGTAGGACTATCAAGTAGACCACAGTTACCTTAATTACCTTCGAGATGTTTTTGCGTTTGTAGTATTAGCGTTTGTATATTTACAAGACCTCTTAACTTGGAATTTAAATTTCCTTGAAATTATAAATTGTGCTGAAAATTAATATTTATTATTTTAATATCGTTTAATCTTATTATATTCATATTAAATACCTACCTTTAAAAATATATAGGTAGCTACTTAATATGAAAATGTAAATCGCCCCGAAGCTAATTTATCTCTGTGTAATCTTATACTAATATATAAAGCTAAACAGTTTGTTTGTTTGTTTAAACGCGCTAATCTCAGGAACTACGGGTCTGATTTGAAAAAGCTATATATCATCACGCTAAGACCGATACGAGCGGAGAAGCAATGAAAAATGTTTCAAAATTGGTCTTTGAAAACAAATTCCACGCGGACGGCGTCGCGGCACAGCTAATATAGAAATATGTTTTTGTCTATAATGTCCAATTATTTTCGTTGATAGATCATCATGGTGCGACTGCAGAGGGTCACTTTCACAGCCCTGCATCAGTATCTCGGTTTGAGTGCTGAATTGGTCAATCCGGTGAGTGTTTTTCTTTATCGCTTTGAATCTGTTAGCATGATGTATATATGTTCATTGTATTTATTTCGTTATTAAGCATTGTCCTTATCGAATAACTTTATAATTTTAATCCGTGCAGGAACGGAGAAAGATTACAATTTCCTGCGTCGGGGCGATCTGTCGTAAGAGGTGACAAATCAACCCACAACCAGGTGGTAGGGTATTTCGCTCGTCGGGATGGGTACCACCCGTGGTCGACATTATGCCGGCATAACAATCTTGAGTTGTGTTCCGGCGTGGCCAGGTTTCAGTCTTCCTTTAGAGAGCGGAAGCGCTTTCGTAGGCCTTTGAAATGTCCATAGGCGTCGGTAAATGCTTTCCAGCAGGTGGGTCGTCTGCCTGTATGCCGAGCTCATGCAATAAAAAAAACTATTATTTCAAATAGAATTAATTGTAGAAATTGATCTTATACTAATATATAAAGCTGATTTTTGTTTGTTTGCTTGAACGCGCTAATCTCAGAAACTACTGATCTGATTTGAAAAATTCTTTCAGTGTTAGGTTGGCCCAATTATCGAGGAAGACTATATATCGTCACGCTTAGACCTATAAGAGCGGAGCACCAATTAAGAATGTTTCAAAATCGGGTTTTTTTACTATTCCACGCGGACGCAGTCACGGGCAGAAGCTAGTTAGCCTTTTTCTAGCTAGTTAGCTAGAAAAAACAAATTAAACATTTTTCCTTGTTCATTGAGATTTTAACCATAAATAGTTTATTATTCTTTCTTCGTTCCTGTACGGAAAAAAAATAATCGAATGAGTGGTTGCTTTTGTTTACGTTAGGTATATCTCTAATTAAGACTGCTTTGGTTCGTATAGTATGTTCTGAGCAACCACTTGGTACTAACTTCAGACGGGCCACGACTCATCGGCCGTACTATAAAATATGTACTACGTGCTAACGTTGAAGGAACATATTGTGGCGACTATATTTTATACACGCCGACAAAGTGAATGCGCACACCTGTAGTTTATCACCGTTCCCGAATTTGGACTTCTTTTGTTTACTTTGTGTTTAAAATGTGTTATTAGAAAAAACATCCTATGGTTTTTGTATTCGTTTATGGCCCAAGGTGTGCAGATTCCATGCGGTCGATTGTTGTATTGTACAGCATAGTATAAAACAATGGCCGAATGCAGGTATGAGTCAGTCAAGCGAGGATTACGATACAAGCAAGACGTGTACACTCGATAAGCTATATAGTGACGGATTTTGCGCGTGTTATTGAGTTACAGTTCGTACAGGTTGTGTCCAGGTATATTTGTACCTGTGTTATACGTGTTTGTATAGTTCTAATAAATTCTATAGTAATTGCAACGGTATTCTTATTCGAGTCTCGCACTCGTAACAATATTTTACAATTAATGTTTTTTTTTAATTTTGAAATCTTACCGCATATTTTGAAACAAAAGCCGGTGCCCGATCGGGTTATGAGTTGCTATTTCATCCAATGGGTACGACTAACCGCCGAGCGTTAGAGATAGTGATACGGTAATAATATAAATGCACGAATAATAATAATAAATGGGGAGCACTGAGTCCAGCGGTGGGACTCTTATGGGCTGATGTTTTAATTTCATCTTCTAGGGCCGTGAGAAACGTCGCCCGACGACGGTGTCCTCGTCGCCCGGCAAGAGCGGCAAAGTGGTGGTGGTGGAAAGCGGCACCGGCGCACATTCGCCGCACCACTGCGACAGAATCGCACCCGATCACTTGGTATGGGAGTTTTGTTACTTTAATATTACCTCGCATGATTTGTGGTTTTACCCAGTTTGGAGTGTGTTTATCAATTTTAAGTTTAAAAAAATATTCTATGGTCAAGTAAATATTTCGATTTGAGTCAAAGTGGGGGTCTTTGGCTGATGTCATACAGCGGACTGCTTGTGACAAGTTAAGTGTCATATATGCGTCACTCTTTATACTATGAAATGTAGGGTAGTTATGAATATTTTGTCCTGTATTAAATACATCCACGAATGGTCTGTTTTGTGTATCATTTAATCCTTCTTAAATACCAAGCCATAGTAAATAGGTCCCTGAATATTTATCAAAGGAATACTAAGTATGACAGTCCATACCCATTCCAAGCATTTATTTGACTTTTGACAGCTCGATGACGGATCCATTAGTAATTTCCTAATACGTTACCGACTCGATTTGTCATAAAAATCGACTTCACTTATGTATAAGTTATGTATAATCATGATTTTTATTTAAAGTTTAATTTCAAATGTTGTTCGATTTATTTATGTATACTGTCGATGGTTTAATATTCTATACGTTAATTGACTTACAGAAAATCACTATGATGTCACCTGTCAGATTTTTTTTTATTTTTTTATTGCTGGAGTTCAGCAGACAGGCAGACGGCCCACTTGATGGATAGCGGTTACCATCGCCTATGGACATTTGTAACACCAAAGGTACTACTAATGCGCTGCTGCTCTCTTGAAGGAGACTGGAGCCTGGTCACTAATGCCGGAACACAACTAGGGGTTGTTTATTTTTTTTTATTTTTTTTTTTTATTGCAGGAGATCAGCAGACAGGCAGACGGCCCACCTGATGGACAGCGGTTACCATCGCCTATGGACATTTGCTACACCAAAGGTGCTACGAATGCGCTGCTGCTCTCTTTAGGGAGCCTGGAACCTGGTCACTAATGCCGGAACACAACACAAGGTTGTTATGGCGGCATACTCTAGACCAGGGGTGGTCGCCATCCAGTCGGGCAAATGCCCTACCACCTGGCTGTGGGTTGTTTTGTCGCCTCTTACGACAGGCCGCCGGGCCGCAGGAAATTGTATTCTTTCTCCGTTCCTGCACGGATAAAATATGATTATAAATTATAATTAAATAAAGTATGATTATTATGTAATTTGTTTTATGTGGGCTTTCCTGTCAAGAAATATGTAACTCGATAGACGTGCAAATTTCAGAGTAAAATAAACGCTTGGAAACAGTATAGTCGATTTATTTTTCGCGTTAACAAAACAAAAGAAACTTTTTATTACTGGTCTAAGTTAGCAAATAGATCTGGGTAGTTCACGAATGAGAGTAAAGAATGAGCTAGTTCCCAATATAATACGAATGTGTCATTCGCTCAGTAGTTTAATAGTACAGTCGGTTCAATTACCGACACAGAGCACTATTTCATGTTAATATGTGCTGTGTAAGTAGATCTTTGTCCCTGTAAAAGTATTATATCCTTTACTGTTCATAAAAAACCAGTAGTGGGATTAAATATACGTGTAACGTTTAACTTTATTTTTTCTAACATGAAAAATGTTTAGCTTGCACAAGTGGCAATATGAACTAAAATTCCGAAGCTCCTGTCGCATTAGCTCGCACAGACTCTTGAAAGAACTAGAGCGAACGGAACTAAATGAGTGTTCTTTGAAACAAAAGTGCTTTATCTCCTTCTTTTTAGTGAGCTGTTCCGCACATGTTTATTAGCAACTAGTTAATGTCAAATAGACAACGTCGTATTTTGTATTGCTCAGTTCTGGCGGCGAATGTAGGCCTTGAATTTTGCCACGGGCTCAAACTAAGATTTATACTTTTAAAATGACTATTGAATTTTGAAAGTGGCAGTTTTTTGTGATAACCCCATGTATGAGTATCCTCCTAACATATACATAAACGCATGCCATAGGAGGGTTCCCATTCGGTATCATCGCCGATCCACATACAAGGACGTCGGCCCCGGCCGGACATGGTGCCAGACATCACCTCTAACACACCGCAGGTATTCTACATTCAACGCTGATAAATAAAATCGAATTGGCTTAAAGGCCTAGTTGCCAAGTCATAAACACCAAAAAAAATCGAAAGGTCAAATTCTAATGGTTTTTGTTTAAATTGAGTTGTAATGAAAAAAAAAATTAAGGGTAATAAATAAATATTTTGATTTTATTTCAACAGCATTGTTGGCACCCTGTTAAGTTACGTATGATATTACGATATATTTTTTATAATCGTCTCCGCCAGACAAACAGGATCTGTCCGGCCTATTTTTTTATATTTTAGGGCTTTTGTATTCTTTTATTTATTATTCTTTCTATATATTTTGAAGTGATAACTTGTTATGGGAGGGTAAACCGCTTCTGTTACGTAACGCGTTGCGGCGCCAGTCTGTTTTACTTCCTTTCTCTCACGCAAGTCATCACTTCAGTTGGGCGTCTCGAGACGCACACGTTTTTTTTTTTGTGTCTGTTGTCTTTTTATTTTTTACTTTTCAAAATTACGGAAATTCTTACACACTAATAGATTTAACTGTTTCTTTAATTTTCTTAAAATCCTTATTTGCTATTTTAACTAATACATATTCTACTGTTAGTTGTTTATTGTCATTCTGAGTTATGTGCTTATATTTTAAACATTATTCAATATCTACTTAGCTATCTATGTACTCTTATATATTTTTTATATTAAATTATCAGAGTGCCTGTTAAGATATTTTAATATATTTAAATCTAGCGAATCAATAAAAGAACCATATTTCGCTTCTAAATGCTTATAGGGTTTTGCTCTCTACGTAACATTTTTCGCAGGTGACATTTGAGCATAATAATCTTGATATATAAAAATGAGTGTCTGTCTGTATGTCTTTTATAGAATTGTAAACTATACATCCGATTTTGATTAAAATTTTGTGTGTGTGTGTGTGTTTGAGTGGGTCCCGGGATGGTTTACAGCCACAATTGGAACCGGTAGGTGGCGCTGAGATCGGGTTCTAGAATCCTCCTAATCACCTGGACCGATTATGGTGATTTTGTTTTTGTGTCATGAAACAAACTCTTAGGAACTCGGAAAATATGGCGGTACATAGTTCGCCGGGTCAGCTAGTATAAAAATTACAAATGATGGGTTTCCAAAAAGATCTAACATTTTTTAACTTTTATTCTCATACTTTTATGTTTCGATGTCATCTGTGAAAATTTTTAAGAGCATATGGACATAAGGATTTAAAAGCGAACTTTTATATAGTTTCATCAATAAAACTATATCCGCTACATTAAAATAAATCTGCAACAGTGCCAATCATGGCGGGGGTGCCAACAATGGGTTTAAAATGGAAACTGGAGACTGAATAGCTTAATTCATTTGATCGGAACTTACTTTGTACAGAACTCGTACAGTAGTTTTTAGGTATAGGATATTCTTGATTAAAATCTCTATTAGGGTTGCCAGGTTATAAACATTGTATTATTTTCTTGACAACAGCAGCAACCCGATGTGCAACCCACGTCATCATTCCAAAGATCTAAAGAAGGCTCTTCTTTCAAGAAACACAACACCGATAATATGGATGAACAGGTATAGCTGGTTTTCTTTATAACCTTAAAAAAGTGTTATTTAAAAAAATATCAAAGAATAGAAGAAATATTGATATCTATGTTAAGGTTGATAATATATTTGGTTAATTAATTTATGTTAGTATGGGAATTTTGAAACCCTCCCAAATAAAATTAGAATAAATTTCCTTTCGCTTAGTCTTATTTTTGATTTTCTATTCATAAAGATGAAAAATAACGTATAAAACTCGAAGTAATTGTTAGTACAGTCATGGTATGAAAATGTTCGCCAGTTTTTCAATTGATTTGTTTATCGTTCCACGAGCACATGTTACTTTTTCAAACTGAGTCACAGACACAACAGCAACACAACAGACTGTTCCACAGAAATTTATGTTTAACTATTTGACAATAAAGTTCAAAATGACTTATATCAAAGTTGTTTGACATGAAAAACTTTTTTATTGGGTTTTAATTTTTATTGTAAGCTTAGTGATTATATCCTCTGTTTCTTATTGTTAATCTCAGAATCTGTCATTGTCAAAATTGCAATTTCCTTTTTTTTCAAGTATTTTGTAATCGTAAAATCATAAAATCGTATTCAAATGTTGGCAGTATTGTTTCTTGTACTCATATAAGCTAAAGTCACATACAATGAGAAATTTTAAAGGAACCGTTAAGAATGGTACTTCATCTTCTTTATACCATTGCGTCGGTTGCTGTTTTTTTTAGCTTTTACATACTAGCCCTACAGAACTTTTTTTGTGATGATAACCAGTTTCCATCAGGCGGGCCATATGCTCGTGCCGTTTACTGTATAAATAAGTAGCAGTTAAGTGTGATTTTTCATGGAGTAAATCTTTGAAATGACCTCACAGCTATATTGTGTTTAATTTTCAGGCTTTAATTCAGATAGCGACTGAAGCCTTCGTCAAGGAGTTGGGGCTAGAAAGCGACCACGTGCTACGAGGAAACGTTCAAGTTAGAGATTTGCCCGCAGGCACGTATATCATGAAAGAAGAAAGTCATAAGGTAACATTGAAACTAAAAAAGTTTTATTTTACTGACTCGTACAGTGTTATCCGATTTGAAAAGCTTATTTTTTCATGTTCTACACTCACTTACAGACTGTAAGAGAATACGAATATGTACTTTTATTTTGTTTAGGTGTAATGTCAGTAAAATCTGGTTTCCTAATTATTGTTTATCTCGTCAAATGATGACATTAAACGAGGTACTTAAAAAAATGTATTCTTAATAATATAGAGAATTTATATCTTTTATTAATCTTTTAAATTTTTTATACTAAGGTATAGAAAATAATCATTTAAAGTCTTTTCAACGAGGTCTTTTGAACATAAGAATACGAAAAGATTCGGTTTTATTTTCTACCATCACTTCAAAAAAATTTAAAAAGTCACGAATAGTAGGGACTGAAAAAGGCATGTTCTGACAAATAATTAAATTCTTTAAAATTGAATTTCATCCGGTAATTATAAAAATAAATAAATTGTTTCATGCCTTTAACGCCTAAATATTGGTAAAAAATCGTCATGTATTAATTTGTAATTTTACTAATGAAATTTGAAAAGGAAAATAAGGTTTATTAAAAAGAAAACTCGAAAACCTTTGAAATACTTTAAAAACAATCAAGACGCAAAATCAAATAGAAACTCGTGTTTTGTTTAAAAGTAATTTTAATTAAGTGTATATTGATAATTTCCTGCTTCTATATATTTGAAATCATCTCATATATATTTATTAATACCCTTTTATGGTTTCCTTTCATAAGCTGTATTATAGTGTACGCGGTGAACCAGAAATAGTTCAGGTATTGAAAACGTGTGTGATTCATCGAGAATGATGTGTGAAAATAGATAATAGTTTCGACGTATCACCTTATCTTTTTCAAGACGAAATTAAAACAATTCAAACACACATACATATATATAGTATGAGCAAAACTTAATTACGTCTTTGAAGTTCGCACACGTGATTCACGCCATTGCGCAGAACACAATTATTATAGGGTTCTGAATCAATTTAAATCTTTTCTAATAATATTGTTGAAGTTCGTAGAATACAGGTTATCGTAAATAATTTCTGTCAACTTAGATTTTCATAAACGTAGTGATCCGCGAGTGGGACACCGATCTCCTTTTAGGTATAATAAAACTACATTTTAACGGTTCTAATCGAGGTATTTTTTTTCATTCCGACGGTTCGGCTACTTGGTATTAGCCGAGATCACGGGAGACACAGATGTCAAGTCTCAATGAGAAATATGAAACTTGTTCATTTTATTTATTTAATTTTTGATTGTGGTTACTATGTACTCTATGGGAGCCTAATTTAATTTATCACCGCTTCGCAACGTGTTGTAACTTGATGAGAAGAAGCGACGCAAGAAACTCTTCAGCGATATGTCTAACTATTTTTTTATATAAATTTAAATGGGTGGGAGATAAAATAAAAAGTGTGTTCCGCCGGTGCATGTAGAAAAAGCTGTCTTTTTTTTATGTTTGCTAGTAGGCAAACTGGCAAACGGACCACCTGGTGATAGGTGGCTACCGTCGCCCATGGACATCTGCAACCCAAGGGGAGCCGATGCGTTGCCTACCTCGTTGAGACTTTAGGTATCTGTTCACGCCCTTTTTGAAGAGCCCCATATTGTAGCGCTCTGGGAAAACCGCGGGCGGGAGCTCATTCCATAATCCGGACACATATGGCATGAAGGAACGCCACGTACCGTGGAAGACTTCCAAGTGTCCAGGAAGTGCGGATGAACTCCCAATCGCCGGCGAGCGGTACGATGGTAGAATGGCGACGTAGGCACCAAATCAAACAACTCATCAGAGCACTCCCCGTTGTACAGACGGTAGAACACGCTTAGAGCGCCAACGTCTCTTCTGTGGCTGAGAGACTCTAAGCCGTCTTGTGGTCTGGCAGTTGTTTTTTGCTAAGTTTGGGTCTTAATAGGATTATTTTAGGTAGCTTTTTAAATCTTCATTGGAACTGCGAAAACTCACGTAGCTAACTTCTCACGAGACGTATTTAAGTTTTGCGCCTACCGTAACAGTAAAATGACACACATGTAATAATTTTCATAGCTATATCAAAATTCATTATACCGTGTTAGTATATGGATGAAATCATTCTTCTGATAATAATTTGCATAACCAAGAAAAACACTTTAAATTCGCTTATGCATGTAGTAATTGAATTATTATTTTAAATCTACGTTTTGGCCTAATTTATCAAACTGCAAAACATGTTATACATAATCTTCATTGTAATATGATTTTCAAACATATTCCGAATTAATAAAAAGAATATGATTTTTATTGCGCCCTATTTCATTGGAAATAAACATTAATTTATAGAGAATTGGGAATTTGAAAAAAAAAAATATTGATTTTTTTATGTATTTTAAAACTTTATTATTAATAATATTGATATTTAATGCAAAAAACTTCAAAAAATTTTTTTTTCAGTTAATTATGAACAATTAAAAATCGATGAAATTTAAATAAAAATCACGTGACTATAAGCGCGCCATGATTGGTCACCATAGTTGTGACGTCATAATGTTATAGCTATTTAATAGCAGTACAGCGTTTACGGCTATTACACGTGACTAGACAATAATATTAAAAATTTATTGCTAAAATACGAATTGTTAGTTGGTTCCGATTAGCTATGTGTGATAAAGGATTTATTAAGGCAAAGTCTGATAACATTCCTGATGTTGATATTTTTATGATCACCGATTTTTTAAAAAATGACGTTCGGTTTAATTCTGCTGAAGTTCGAGGTGCCAAGGCATGAAGGTAAGTCTGTTAAAAAATAATATAATAAATGAAAATATTTAAGTATTTATTCTCCATTACAATAAATATAATTATTTATTTCATAAATTGTAGAGCATCGCGTGAGAGTTACGGCGACAAAACTATAGGTTATGTTCAACTAAGTATAATATAATATAATATAAATATATCAAATTGAATCCCAATCATTAGATAAAGATACATAAATTTATTATTTAAGCACTTTAAATTATCAATAAAAAAAATTTTTAATGCTATGATTATAAAGGTTATGATTTGGAGTCCAGTTAAAAAAATTTATTTACTGAACTTTACTTAAATATATAATAATTATTTGATTTGTATACTTAGATAAATAATAATTAATAAAAATGGTATTAAGAAATACTTACATCGAAATGATCTTCACAACAAAAAAAATTCGATTTTGTTTGGGGATTATCACGGTGCACTGCTTGAAACCATTTATTTCGACGTTTGACATCTTGGGGAACATTTAAAAACGTTTTATCAGGAGTTGCTTTTGTAGTATTCGTACATAATGGTACAAAACAAGAACGATAACTTTTGAGGTTCGACATTTTTGATATAAATTTAAATATTTAATAATGACAACAAAATGAAATAGATCAAAACACTGTATTTATTATTTTTCTATCAACTGCAATGAGTGAAAACTAACATTATGACGTCACACGCGCTCGGGTTTTGTTCGGGAGTTGTCGGCGTGTCTTCGGTACTGGATTCAAAAATTAATTTTTATTTTGAAATAACTTTTGAATTATTGCAAAAAAAAAAAAAAAAATAGTTTTGTTATAAAACTAATATATAATCTTTCCATTTATCACAAAAAAAATTTTTTTTCAAAAACCCAATTCCGCCGCCAATTTGTCAAAAACGGATTGTTTATAAAATCGGATATTTTCTTTGGTCCGTCCGATTGTATAGACAAGATGAACGGACGGAACTATCAATATATCGTCATACATGGTATGTCGTAGTCATTTTTATTAAAGGTTACAAGGTCTACACTCTACATGATAGTGAAGTTAAAATACAAAAATAAATATTTAAAGATGGTAGTCATAAGAGATAGAAAGTTTTGGAAATATTTGACAAGTTTGTAGAGTTGAAAGAATTGTACTTTCAATGAAAATTGGTTTAAACATTGAATAGTTTTTTTGATTATTGGGTAATTTTGTTTTATATGTTTTGTAACATAGTTAAGTTCTGGTGTCAAATGATTAGATGTTTTTATCATACATTATTGCATAGTCATTTGTGGCTAATTTGGAGATAATATAAAGACTATATTAATAATCTTAATTTTTTTAATTCTTTTAAACAGGATGTTGCGCTGGTCTACTTATTGTCGGGAGCGTTGCTTGTGTCCCAAAGAGTTGCCGAGGGAGAAGGCGAAGTTCACATGTTCACAGCGTATCCAGGTATATTGGATTTTTAATATATTTAATTTTTATAAGTTTTTAAGCCATTGCATAGCTTTTATCGCGGGCTTTGAGCGCGGCGACCGAATCAAGAAATTCCGTAACGAAAATAAAACCTAACACCCCCCACTCCGCCCACCATGTAGCTCGGCCGAGCGTTCGCTTCACGTGTATGTATATGGTACGAGTGTACGAAATTCACACGGATCGAGACGAGACACCTGTTTGGAAGTTTTTGGCGGGAACTGAAAGGAGATGTGCTCTGCAGTTTTATTTTCTAAAAATGTGTAAAATTACTCTAAAATGAACGATAGTTGTAGGATATTGATAGTTTTTGAGTAGTAATTATGTGTTTTGTGAGAAATGTGAAATGTGGCCTTTTGAGTTGTCACAAAAACTCCGTTGCATGGCACTAGCCGATTACCTACAGTTCAGCTGTGCTACATATAGGCTTGAGAAAATGAAGAAACTATATTGTAAACTAAGATCTGGCGTAAATGCCTAGCTGCCAAGCCATAAACCTAATTAAATAATAATAGCAGCTGTTTGCGAGAAAGTACATAGGTATATAGGTATCTATCATATCTTTTTTTATTAAATGGCTTTAATCCGATCAGTGGTCCGAGTAGATCGTATACCGTGAGCGGTGTTAGCGTATTCAATTAACATAAATAGTTATGATGGGTTAGTGATTTCACCTTTAATCATTATTATGGGTTTCGTAATTATTATTTATAGTATGTCATTTCTGTACCAACTGTAGTGGTTGTCATCGTTTATGAATTGTGTCAGCTTCTCTGATTGAGTAGCTCTGGACAAGCCCTTGCTGGCCTGGCTCACTGGTAATGCTGAGGCTCCGGGCTGATTCCCGGCGTGGTTAATTTTGCAAAATAACTTTTATTTAGAGTGATCCATTGTATATTATTAGGCCTCATAACATTACTTAAAAAGAATAACGTGGCCTAATTAAGCTGGTTTTGAATTACATTTCGAGGCTGAATGACATTTATATGAATAATTATTTGACATTATTCTATTTTGACATCAACAATATTTTAATTTAATTTTCCGTAGTTAACGTAAGTAATATTTAAATTTGAGACGATTTAATATTTGGGCACCCTATGGGTAATGACACGTGGACTCATATATGTATAACTTAACCTCTAAGAATGAATGACCCTTTAACCATAGATTTGTTGCTCGAACTGTCACACACGGCTAATTGGGAAGCACCACAAATATGTGGTCAAACACAGATAATTGAAATGAATGTTGAACTGATACTTTCTCCCTCTAACTACACAGAATTTGTATTAGAATAAAAGGGACGATAGAATTCTCTTGGTTTTCGGCAATTTTGATGACAGCTGGCAGCTTGTGGAAGAAAATCATATTAACATTGCTCCCTCAAAACTGTTAAGACCTGTATTTTTTTTTATGAAAATAAAGTTTCGTTTCATTTCGAAAGTCAGTTATCAAAAAGGTTTGTCTTGTCTATGGCCAAACAAAAATCGGTCAAATAGATCTTCTTTCGGTTTCGCAGGTGAAGTGGAAGGAGGCCTAGCGGTGCTAACTGGCGAACCTAGTTTCTTCTCGATTCGTGCTAAACACTTCTCTCGCATCGGTCTCCTCTCGAAGACCACAGTGTACAGCATAATGCGGGAGCGGCCTTCTTGCGTACTGCACATCGCCAACACTGTGGTCAGGAGGCTTTCGCCGTTTGTCAGACAAGTTGACTTTGCCCTTGATTGGGTAAGTTTTATTGCACAGTTGTCAGAATTGGGATTATTCACTTTTTTTCAATCTAGCTGTTTCTAAAACCACTTCGAGGAATAGTGTCCCTAATCATTTCTGTCTATTTAAAATTCCAAAAAACGTACGATCTTCTTGTATTTTGTAAGAAATGTGTTTGGCCTTTATTTGATCTTACTAAATCCAATAAGGTGAGCCGTCTGCTTGTTTGCCTGCTTCAGGTGTAAAAAAAATTCTAGCTGTACATTATTTGATTTAAGTTCTGTAGCATGGATTTTTCCCTAAAGATCACTTTAAAAAATTTACTATAACTATAGAAAATAATAATGATTGAACACGAAAAATTATAAGCCTAGAGACAAAAAACACTAAAATGATCACGATACGTAATAAGTAATGGCAGTGACATTTAAATAGTAGTAGCACAGATTACTATGATTAGTAAGTTTTATTATTTTTGTTTTCTAGGCAAAGATATCAATGTAAATTTGTCCCTTATGACGTCATCGGAGAAATAATTTTAAAATTGAATTGTAAAAAAACTAACGCTTAAAATACAAAAATATTCAAATTAGTATCTTAAAATACCCTAATTTACGTAATAAAAATATAAAATCAGAGGGTATTTTTTTTGTGAGCAATCCCCATTGAAGGGCTATGAGCGAAATAAGTAAGTCTTGATTTAACTTGATTTATTACACTTTTCAAAAACATGAACAAAGAGCACAATTGAAGATTGATTGAGAGGGGAGAAAACAATGTTGCCAGTATGACGACTAAATTGATACCAGTTACATACATACATTATATTCATACATAACTTCACGCCAGGTCCCTTGCGGGGTAGGCACGAACAACAGTGATACAAGTTATTAAGTGATAATTTTAAACACATATTTTGTTCATATATTACAAAAAAATATTGATACTAACAAGAATATTATCCAAATGATTATGTATCGAATCTTGTTTGCCAGTAGGCAATAGATTACTTTATCTTTTGGGTTATATCAGAATACTGTAGGTAAATAAATAACATTTATTTGTTGCACACCGAAGTACATCGATACATATGCATTCAAAAAACACATCTACATAGATGTCATATACATACAAATATATATTCCAAAATACATATATTATTATTATTAAATTATTGTATTGTGTTAATCAGACAGTGTTTTAAGTGCTCTTACTTAGAAACGTGTTTTAATAATAAATAATAAAACTACGTTTTTACGGTTTCAAGCGCGATAATTTATTTGATTTTTATTATTTCGACGTTTCGGTCATTTCAGTGGCCGTGATCACGGGAGACAAAGTTGTCGAGTGACAAGGAGTATTGTTAAAGTTTTATTTAGACTACAGCCAACTTGTTAATTTTAATTATTTCGTTTTAATTTTGTTTATGGCTATTATTTTCTCTATGGGAGCCTAATCTAATTTACTACCGCTTCGCAACATGTTGTGCCTTGAAGAGATGAAGCGGTGCAAGAAACTCTTCAGCAAACATGCCTAACTCAAATAATTTTATAAAATATTAAAATGGGTGAAAGAAGGGTCTCTATCGTTTGGGTGATTTTTTGTTTTCAATAGTCTTAGGCATCATTCTAGTTTTAAATTTTAATTAATTGCTTGGCGAGTGTTTAGTAAATAAAAATTATTTTGGTTGAGTAGGCCAAGCGGGGATTTTGGGATTTACTCGGGCGTGGCAAAATAACATAAGGCGAGAAACCTTGCACCCTATTATGTACCCCCATTATATATAAACCTCTCATATAGGGTATTTTTATTCTTCATTTTTTTTTCTAACCGTCACGTTAAGGATATTCCTCCACATAATTGTCAGATTACGGGTCAAAATGACAAGGACATCAAGCTGAACCGTCTGTATATTAATCTGACGCGCTCAAGTATTTTAATGTGACCTTTTTTTTACATTGTCAAAAATCGCCCACGACTTTTGGTCGCGTCCAAATCGCCAGTCTTTTGTATATGAGTTCCTTTAGGATTTACCTAACACCCCTTTTGAATATCTGACGCGCTTGAGTATTTTTGTGTGACTCCGTTTTTTTTTAAACCTATATACGCTCCCTCCACCAGTGAGAGGGCATACATCATATAACATTTTTTTACGTTTCATCTTCACAATCCTCGCAACGCTCGAGTAACTCCACATTTAGCATCTTGGGCTCCCCTAATATTTTAAAACATGGTTAAAAGGTAATATGGGCATATTTTCTCAGGTGTTCTTGGAGTCCGGTCGTGCTGTATATCGCCAGGATGAGGAGTCCGGCTCCACCTTCATAGTGCTGAGCGGGCGGCTCCGTTCAGTGATAACCCACCCCAATGGCAAGAAGGAGTTGGTCGGTGAATATGGCAAAGGAGATCTCGTTGGAATTGTAAGTTGGAATTTAATCTTTTTTTTTGTGTGCCATTTTGATATTCGGTTTTGAAATGGAATAATAATATGCTTAAAATTATTTTGTTATTGATCGTTATGTAATAATATTTGGCCTCTGGTTGAGCGGTCTAAGACTTTGCCGGCCTACCTCACTGCAACGCAGAGGCTCCGGATTCGATTCCTGGTATAGTAAATTTCCGAAATGTATTTTCTCCGTTATTTACTATGGTCTGGGTGTCTGGAATTGGCCCCAGAGTGGTCCGTTGTACATTACCCATAACACAAGCGTAACTTGCTTAATTTGGGGATATACAATGTGTGTTTGTCTGCTGATTATTTATTTATTTAATATAGATAAATACATGCTTTAAGTAAAATATAGTATTTTTAGTAATTATTTTTTGTATACGGACAGGTGGAAATGGTGACACAGACCCGCCGCAGTACGACGGTGATGGCCGTCCGCGACTCGGAGCTGGCGAAACTCCCCGAGGGCCTGTTTAACGCGATCAAACTCCGCTTCCCCGTTGTCGTCACGAGGCTCATCAACTTGCTTGGACACCGGATTTTAGGTAACTATATATTTTTTAAACTGAAAGCAAAAAAAAAATACATTACAAGTTATTCTTAAGGTACACACAACACAACATAAAAATCACAAAATTAATGTAGCACACAGTAACAAAAATAATTAATAAGCGTGTATGAACTCTAAAAACTTTCATAGTGATTAAGTTGTAAAAAAATCAAACTAAAAAACAGAAAATAAAATTTAATAAATTTGGTTTCTGATGAATGGGGTCTTAAAAAAAGTCGTGGGGTGTATTTAAAGCGCTTTTTAAGATATTAAAGAAGAAGAACCCGTGACAGATATTATTTTACCGTCTTTGTACTGCCTACAAATCCTACAATAATATCTGTCACAGCTCGATATTTTGATTGCATCGGTTAAGTGTTAAAGTTTTGCACTTTTTGTTATTTATTTATTGAACTTCATCATTTATTTATTTCTTTCTTTCTCAATGTCTGTATATAATGCATGCTGTGTTATTTTATTTGTCATAAATATGACGATTCAAATGTTCTGAATCTACCCCCGTTGGCTGATTGTTTCCATCATGTCTATATTTTTTGATGTATTTTTTTTAAATTACAAAAAATTGGGATTTTTTAAATTTTTTTGCGCGTCAATGTTAGAGAAAGAAGGGAAGTGTCATAATAATGATAATTATCATAACGAATTGAAAAACTTTCGGCTCTTCCCTTCTTTCTCTTATAACACGCTAAAACTTATTTTGTACATACACTGTTTGTAACGTTGACGTGTAAAAGAAAAACAAATTTTTGAAATAAAAAAAATCATATCACAAAATCTAGACGTGATGGAAAAAATCGGCCAACGGGGATAGATTCAGAACATTTGAATCGTCATATTTATGTCAAAAAAATTTAAAGGAGGATTTCATGGCAGCCCAGTTTTATTAATTAAAATACAATAAAATAACACAGCATGCATTATATACAGACATTGAGAAAGAAAGAAATAAATGAATGATGAAGTTCAATAAATAAATAACAAAAAGTGTGAAAATTCTTGATACACTTAACCGATGCAATCAAAATATCGAGCTGTGACAGATATTATTCGTGTAGGTTATAGTGTAAATGCGGTTGGTAGGTTCGTGGCAGAAGCCGACCCGCGGGCTGGGCGGCGCGGCCGCGATCGAGTCGCGCCCCTCGCAGCACAACTTCTCCACGGTGGCGGTGGTGCCCGTCAGCGACGACGTTCCCTTGACGGCGTTCACCTACGAACTGTACCACTCCCTGTGCGCCATCGGTGAGTCGAGTCTCGTATCAATCAGGATATTGGTCTTATGCAATTAAAAAAAAAAAAAATATTGCAGGAGTTCAGCAGACAGGCAGACGGCCCACTTGATGGAAATCGGTTACCATCGCCTATGGACATTTGCAACACCAAGGGTGCTACAAATGCGCCGCTGCTCTCTTAAGGGAGACTGGAACCTGGTCACTAATGCCGGAACACAACTCAAGGTTGTTATAGCGACATACTTTAGACCAGGGGTGGTAGCCATCCAGAAGGGCAAATGCCCTATCACCTGGCAATTTTTAAAATTGTAACCTTTTAACACGGAACCACCACCAATTTGTTGCCGAACTGTCCACACGGCGAAATGGGAAGCACCACAAATTTGTGGTCAAATACAGATAATTGAAACAAACGCTGAACTGATGCCTTCTCCCTTTAACTACATAGAATTTGTATCAGAATAAAAGAGACGATATAATTATCTTGGTTTTGGAGCAGCAATTTTGATGGCAGCTAATGGACAAAAATAATATTAAATTTGGCCCTTTTAAGGATTAATTATAAAACAGTAATTTTATATTAAAAATGTCCAACCTTTGAGATTCACTTGATATGCAATGGCAGTTAGGGCTCAAGAGACGAAGAACCTCCTCACGATTTATACCTTGTCTAGAAAAGCGAACTTCTGTATTCTTCACCCAGTAGCCTAGCATATATATTGTTTTTAACTTCCTTGATTATATTAAATTAGTAATAAAGTAAATTGTAAAAAATGCCGAAATCGAAGTGCTGGCTGATAAGCCCAATATCATAGGAGTGAGAGAGCAAGGCACATCGCTTGCGCTCGCTCGGCCACCTACATATCGAGGGCTTCATAAAATATACGCCTAGTATATGCTATTTTTGTTGTTTACTAAAAACTATGGTTGTTTCAATTTAGAAAGTCTTACCAGTATGCAAATTGTACCTAAGAAGAAGGGTATTCCAAATTTCAGCTTTACACAATCGACTACTTTTGTTTTATTAAAAATTTTGTTCCATGTATAAAACTGCACTTTGGTCTGTACGCCCATTTGTTATGAAGCCCTCGATATAAAGAGGCAGACCAACGGAACACCGACCAGTTGGTCACCACAGTGACGTAGTGGAGGTTGACCTGCGCGAACTTCATGCCGATGACTGGCAGGAGACAGTGCTGAACAGAAAGAAGTGGAGTATTCTCGTTTCGGAGTCCAGGGCTCACCTTGAGTTGTTGAGCCACAGCAGTAGTTAGTTAATAACGTTTGAGGGGGGGGGGGACGCTCTAGCAAGGAATTTCTTCAATAAAAAAATCAATGACCAATCATCCCCCAGTTATCCGTCTTTCTAGTTAATATTCGTCAATCGTTGTTAGCTCCTCGAGTCGTCGTCACTGATTTTGCATTTTTTGACTTCTTAGCTTACTATGGAACTATAAAGTCATTGTGTTGCGCATTGTTCTCTGTGTATGGGCTGACTTGGCCAATATCTTAATATCATCGATTCCACAGGCCCAACAGTTCGTTTGACGTCAGACGTGATAAGAAAGCTTTTGGGACTAACCATAATGGATCCCAACAATGAATACAGATTGAGCTCTTGGCTAGCGCAGCAAGAGGATAAACATAAGGTCTGTATTGTGTTTTTACTATTGTATAGCCTATCCTAAAAATATTAGAGACCCAAATATTACACGATACACAAGGATATCATGATATGATGATGATGTTTATCCGTAGATTTGAACAGAGAAATCAAATGTTAAAAACCGAGTCAGGGGGATGTAAGCAGTGAAATAGAACTAATTTTTTCGTTTTTTTCTCTCTGTCTGTCAGTTTGGACCGGCTTATCTCCGAAACGACTAGACAGATTTAAATGAAATTTTGTATGGTTGTAGCTTATATCCCTGGTCAACATATAGGACAGTTTTGATCCCGAAAAATTAAACAGTTCCCGTGGGATAGTTAAAAACCGCACCACGCGGACGAAGTCGCGGACATGAGCTAGTAAAGTATACATTTTTCTATTCTTCTTAACTTTGCTATTTACTGTCCATATTGTACTGTTCTACCTTTTTTATTTTGTTTCTATTTAAAATTAATTATACCAAGATATATGTGGCCTTACTTATATTCGTTTGTTAAATAAGTTCCGTTGCCAACAATGATATAGTACCTACATATATACAAAATTTTATAATAATCAGCTACTTGGGTTTTGTTTACCTTTTGAGTCCGTATCTCTTGTCAAACAAATTTTATTTTTATTTATGAAATATTCTTGACATTATATTTTAATTGCATATTAATTGCTTTTACAGGTAGCACTTTACCAGTGTGACCAGAGTATGACGCAATGGACGCAGCGTTGCATCCGACAAGCGGACTGCATACTCATCGTAGCTCTCGGTGACAAGCAACCGAGTATTGGCAAGGTGGGATTTAGAAAAAAAAAATAGGATTCCATAGTGTTACGAGTTGCGTGACTCGAATTGAAATGCCGTTGGAATTATTATAGAGCTTATTATTTGACACATCGGTTATCTCGATGTGCAGGTTGCATCACGATGTTTTCCTTCACCGTTTTGAGAACGTTGTAATTGTAACAATATGCACATTAGATCAGAAAAATGACCAAGCGTTCCGAATCCGCGACCTTTGAGTTTGGGACGCGTGCGCTAGCCGTTACGGTACTACGACTTACTAGAACAACTATATAACTATATCAACGTAACACTACATAGCGATGTGCCATTGTTACTTTAAAAAAAAATAATGAATCGACAATTGTGCAAGCGCGTATTCGATTGTCGATTGATTCGTCATAGCTAAATAACACTCGAATGTAAATAAAAAACATATTTTGCCAATCGTCCTGTGCAATCTTTAATTGAAGACGTGAGTGGATGAAGGTGATATGTCGCATATTCAGTTTTTTTGCGTAGATGAAGGTTATAAGTCGATACTAAATGACTACAGACCTTAGACCATAGATATAAGACATATTTAAAAAAATAAAGAGGTGTTAAGTTCAGTTCAGTTTAAAATAAAAGTAAAACTTTGCCATGAACACAAAATAGGAACACATCAATAACAATGGACATACAATCGAAAAACACCAAATGTTTCTCGATTGCAATCGAATAACCTGAACAATTAATTCGATTGTTTTAAATAACAATCGAGCATCGCTAACACTACACGTGTACTGTGCAGATAGAGAAGGAGATAGAGCGGCTCGCGATCCGCACGCAGAAGGAGCTGGTGCTGCTGCACCGCGAGGGCGCCGCGAACCCCTCGGGCACCGTGCACTGGCTGAACATGCGCACCTGGGTCAGCCAACACCACCACGTCCGGTGCCCGCACCGCATGTTCACCAGGAAGAGCCAGTACAGGATCGTGAGTGACGTCACACCTTTGTGCTTTCCATTCTTTTTACACTTTTTATAAATTTTTTTATTGCAGGATTTCAGCAGGCAGGCAGACGGCCCACTTGATGGAAAGCAGTTACCATCGCCTATAGACATTTGCAACCGTAGCCGAACACTCAGTACTGTTAGCATCACTCGCCGGCGAGTACGCGTACATATCGAGTTGCGGATGACGTCACGTGAATGTTAATTTGACTAGGTTCCAGCGCCTTAGCAATTTGCGGGGATAATAAGCGACATTTGGGCTTTTGTACTAAAATCTGTCATATGACCAGTCATGCTTTACGGGTCTGAATGTTGGGTCACTAAAGTGATAAACCACAAACGTCTCCACTCAGCTGAGATGAGAATGTTGTGATGGTTGGTGTTGCAAGAGTGCATATGGTGAGAAATGAGTACATAAGGGGGATCTTCGAAAGTTGCAGCACCTGTGACTGAAACATTGAAACTACAAGATGGATGGGTACAAATGTAAAGGTAGACCATAAAAGAGATGGATGGAATGTATGAAGGATGATGATTTGTGGTGTGACAGAAGACGTATGTCAGACTAGAGGAGTGCGGAAGGAAAAGACTTATTGTGACGACCCCAAATAATTGGGTGACAGAAAAGAGATAGAAAGTTTGCAAATGTAACAATAAAAATGTCCACAAATTCAGATTGCATTGAAAAAATAAATTTTAATAAAATCACGCCTAAATTAAACCAGGGCAAATTGAAAATGGTAAAAAGTGAAAAAAATAATAGTAGGATGAAACCCATTGAAAAAGGAAGAGAATATAACAAGAATAAATTACCTATGGATAATAGCGATACCAGCCAATAACGCCAGTCGTCTGAGCTACGTTATCGTCGTTTTACAGAGCGAGCTGTACAGCAAGGTGCTGATGTCGGAGGCGAGCGTGCACTCGGACTTCTCGCGGCTGGCGCGCTGGCTGACGGGCACCTCGGTGGGGCTGGTGCTGGGCGGCGGCGGAGCGAGGGGCGCCGCGCACGTCGGCATGGTCAGGGCCATACAGGTATACATACGCCCTTCGACGACATCCTGTTCATTCATGAAGCAGAAGCAACTCTATCTATATGGAAACGATTTGGCCGAGGATGAACATAGGATAATTTTTATCCCGAATAGTGGGATAGATTTATGTAAAGGTTATCCCAGGAAATATTTAAAGTTTTTTTGTAACTTGTGATTTTCATCATTTTGATTATTTTGGTCACTTTGGTAATTTTGGTTGATTTAATCATTTTGATCTTTTCGGTCAATCAACGACTGTCAACCTCATACTAAAGGACTGATTGATCTTTTATACCCTGTTTCTGAGATTATTAGTAATGAGTTAAATAACAATTGATTACATAAAGTTATGTAATAGATAAACTTAAGTTAACTGTTAACCTACAATTAGTACTAAAACTCGCCACTAGATGGATCTATTTAAGAAGGCATATCGTATATTTATTTATATCAAACAAAAACGTCAACAACAAACAAACAAAAGATATGGAATAGCTAAACGCCTAATATAGGTCAGTTAAGTTCAGCTATCGTACGATGGTGTGTACAGAAATGCAATTTTATAAGTTATTGAACCGACAGCGCTAACGAACACATGAACTACAATTAAAAGTACCTCAGAAACCGGGCATTAATAAATCGATTCATATTTCAAGTATCATAGCAAATTTTACTCCTCAAGGTCCCGCCAAAAAGTCAACAGTAATTTGAATAAAGTTTTTTGTGCTTTCAGGAAGCTGGGATTCCTATCGACATGGTGGGGGGCGTCAGTATCGGCGCCTTTATGGGTGCCTTATGGTGTATGGAGAGAAATATCACTACCGTTACCCAGAAAGCACGGGAGTGGTCACAGGTTCGTGATTACATATTATACTAGGACATGCCCGCGAACTTTGTCTACGCTCGACTTGAAATTCCCGCGGGATTTCCGGGATACAAAATACCGCAGCAATTGAAAAACCGCGTGAACTATCGCTTAAGTCGAAACTATGTCGGAATGAGTTAATTTTTATGTACCCGGACAATATAAACCGCTCCCGGGAGAATTCCCGCGGGATTCCCGTGAAATAAATCACACATTTTATTACATTAAATTTGCTATCGATCAGTAAAAAAATCACATTGGGGATTCGATTTTTCTTTTGTTAATCAGGCATTTTAAATAATTCCCATAAAAATTCCCACGGGATATCCATAATTAAAAGTAGCGCAGATTTTAAGTTAAAAAAATCGCTAAGCGAAAACCGCATCGAAATCGGTCAAGTAGTTTTTACCTTTGTTTTGTTTTGTTTAAACTTGTTCAAATTCCTAGTTTTACATAATACTGATTTCAACTACTAAATAAGCTTTGAACGAAGCTATATTATTGCATAACTCATTATTTGTTGGATGTACTGTAATTATGTATTGTGACGACAAAAAAAAAGATCCCGACGAATTGAGAACCTCTCCTTTTTTTGAAGTCGTTTAAAATCCCAATAGGTAAAAAATTAAACTTTGTCGATGTGGAATTTCAGAAAATGACCCAATGGGGCAAACAGCTGTTGGACTTGACGTACCCGGCGACATCTATGTTCTCGGGGCGTCAATTCAACACGACTATACGGACGACCTTCGGCGACGTCCACATCGAGGATCTATGGCTGCCGTACTTCACCGTCACCACGGACATCAGTTCCAGTTGCATGAGAATACATCGGCATGGTGAGTTGTTTTTCAAATGTCATCTATGGTGGTTTCACTTTTTGTTGATGTCTTTATTGGTCAATGATTTCTTATCATGAAGATTGTTATAAAAATTATGTTACTTATTCAGTCTGTCACAGGCTTCCATATTATAAATTATTTTAATATTGGCACAAATTAAAATCACAAGTACTACCAACCTAACCCATCGAAAGAGAGAGATCGACTTGTTAATAAAAGCGTTATGTTTATATATTGAGTAAATTAAATTATATTTGTTATATTATAGTTACCAGAAGGGACTTTATCAGTTATAATCAGGGTATATTAAGATGTATAAAATTAATAAATATATGTCATACTTTTTTGAAATTGCATTTATTGTATTTTCTTGATACTTAGAATAGAATATACTTTATTGCATAAATTCAGATGCAATTTAAGAAGTTTAACTACAGAAGACAATAGGCGATCTTATCACTAAAAGCAATTTCTTCCATACAACCTTAGGATGGATTAGAGAAAATTGTGTAACATGTGGGTTTTGCAATATAAATAGAAAATACTTTCTAATTGATAATCTTTTTCGAACAAAATTTTTATTGTATAAATATTTGTCATGTACAATAAAGGCATCAAAACGCATAACTGTGTATAAAATATAACAAGTGCAAAGCAATACGATGTAATTAGTCTTCAATATTCAATAATTGCACTAAAAATTAGTTAGTTATCTGTAACACAACACATTCATGGACAGGAAACAACATTTAATACAATTTTAATGTTATACGTATTTATTTTTTAATAATTTATGCTTCATTTGCATTTTTACTAACCCAAAATTAAGTTTCTTTATTTAATCAATGTTATAATATATTGTGATGGTGTAAATTTGTGTAAACTACGAGAAATATATTAATGCAATATAAAAGCATGTAATATCGTTATAATAATGTTAAACACAATCTGCAGACCAGATATGAGCATATACGAATTATTGAGATGTATATTTGAGTGTATACATTTTCAAAGCTTCACAAATGAATGTTTTTTTGTTTTGTTTTACTGTCCCACAAAAACGCGGCCAAGTCTCTCTGTCATACGATCATAAATATCTATGACAGAGGTGACATTTGTATCTCATTTTTGCGTTGCTCTAGTGATGTGTATTTTTTTTCAATTTCGTCCGCTACAGTGTTACCTTGTTACAACCACACTCACCTGCATTTATATGTTTTGTAAAGTGTAATAAACGTATTGATCAAAAGATATATTTGTTATAATTTTGTCTCTCTCGATGTTATATAAATTGTTGTTTTAATATTATAATCAAAATTTATTTTTCTGTTTAACAAACACGTATAGTCGTATACGAATCCGACATTTGCTTTTGGGGTGTTGCCATTACTTACAATGAAAAAAAAATATATTACGCGCTAGTGATTGGTTTACCTAACAGCTTTAACTGGTTGTTTTTTTTTTTACAAATAATTCGTTTCACAATGTCGGGTTGGATGTGTCGATTTAACCATTTTTATTGCATCATCATAATTTTTCTTTCATGTATAGCTTTCTCGTTCTATCTTTCATTTATGTACATATATGCATGAGTGTGGTTCTTAGCTTGTCATTGTTCTGTAAATCATTGTCACTGTAGCATAATGGTAGAAGAGCTGCGTGTGCGCAGTGTTTAGTGACTTGTCTTAAATGTTGTAGTTGAGACTCATTAGTAAGCTAAGTATCGTTATAGGTGTATAAGGACGAGCAAGACCTTGTTCAGAGTTAGCAGATGGTGTGATGGATGGTTATAGGGAAGAAATTAAACTATTATATTGTTTCCAGACTTTCAGTTTTTGATTCGGTAGGGTGTTTATAAGTAAAACTAAGTCTTAAAACACAACAATAGTTTGAAATGCATTTGCAATGCAATAAAAACTATACTTAGGTCCAAATGACGCTAAGATCAAATGGCGGTAAAGGCTCGATGTATTGACTCGCAAAACAAATAGCGATATAATAATGGGGGCAAACTAGACCCTTGTGTTAACCTAATAAGTTTTATATTGCGGTGAAGCAATAATCACTAGATACCATAAGTGAGTCAGTGGAGAATTATAGTTTTTTTATTGTCCTTGTTAATGGTGTCTTACGGCTTTTGCTTATAGACACTTACGTTTGCAATATGAGGGTCGATGGAAAGGCGTTGCCAGCCTCTAAGGTAGGCAGCAGAAACAAAATGTGGGAAAGGTGGTGGGCGAATTCGAAATTTCGTGACGTTTCATATATAGGAAGTATTAATGAAAAACTTCAAAACCTTATCTTTCGTATAGACTTAGGTGTACTTGGTGGCTTAGTGAACTTAGTGAGACGCCTTCGGATAAACCGATGACGATGACGATGATGATGATGATGATGACCTATGCAATCCATGCAAAATCCATCTGACAGACAGCTTAGGAAAAAAAACACGTGTAAAACTTGCGACCATTAGTGACAGCTGACAGTGACAGTTAAGCAAATAATAAGTATTTGTCTATGGTATACATATATTTCAAACCCCTTGCTATGGCAACGACAGACTAAGCTTAACGTATAGTTATTATAAGATAGTTATATAATTATATAAAGCTATATATTGCAAATAGTTTGATGTCCCTTCCAACACCTCACCTACAGACAAGTCATAATGTGTTCACTCTGGACTAGGCCTAAATATTTGTAAATAAAACATGAAATTGTTAAAACCTACAGTAAACTTAGTATTGAAATATCGTTTTAATTTGATTAATTTTTATTTCATTGATGGTTTTAACAGTTTAATGTACTAAGTTTTCGATCATTTGGATTTACGTTTTCCATCATTGAGCATGTTAACGCATGTATAACTAAACTTACATATTTTATTACATTAAAACGAAACATCTAATTAATTTTTCATGGTTATCATATTTTATGGCGGTTCATTTCTTAAATTTATGAAATGGTATTTTTATTAGTCCATTTTTCAAAGAGAAAACATAAAATTGTAGTAAAGATGTTTTAAAATTTCTATGGTTATTAAAAAAAAATACAGTAAAGTGGTTTAACTTTTTTTTGTCCACAGTCGTTTTTGATTATAGCTTTGTAAAGATGGCTAAAAGGCAAATATTTATAAGATTTTATAATGATTATTGTTTCAGGATTATAAAAATATGTTTTTTATTTTTGAATTTTAGATGGTTGATTTAATTTTACCTTTTTGTTTTCTCTTACAAAAATGGACTGTGTTTAAATTGTCCAATAGAGTTGTTATTACCTTACATGGGTTACTAAATGTCTGAAATGAGGTTAACATAGAATTATCTAATCTTAGGATTCCGGTTTGGCTTTTCTTCTATCAACACCACCGTTACCTTTCCATGGATCGTGTTGTTTAGATTTAACACACCACATTTTATTAGTCCACAATTTACTCTTTTTGACTAATCTTTTGGTATCCTGTTGTAAATCATCGAAAAGTTACGCAGCGAATATTTCTTAGATTTATCCCTAGTTTTACTTGGTTCAATATCACTGGCACATAATTTGTTTAAAAAAATTTAAGTGTCAGAGATGACGTGTCAAATTGACAGCCGTCAGATTCACCGCGGCCATGTTCTAACGCACACATATAACGCATGTACGCGCGCCGCAGGTTCTCTATGGCGTTACATTCGCGCTTCGATGTCGCTCAGCGGTTACATGCCGCCGCTCTGCGACCCGGTTGACGGCCACCTCCTATTGGACGGCGGTTACGTCAACAACCTGCCAGGTAAACCAATCGCGTGGCGCTGCTGCTTGTTTTATGCACGTAATGCACCAATCGGACGCCCCGGACGTTTGTGTGCGTGTTGATTGTCAGATGACGGAAGGGACTGGAGTAGGCTGAGTGTAAATTTTATTTGATTTAACTTTGATATTTTAATCATTATTTTATTGTATTTAAAAATAAACTAGATTTTATTTCTTTGTCTAACAAAGTCACTTGGCTTTATGTTTTAATAATATTTCATATCACTTGCTATTTCTATAAATAATTTGTATTACTTGCTTTATTTGCTGTCTTTACTTTAGCTTACACAAAATCTTATCTAATATATATAATATATTTTATTTTAAAATCTTCACAAAATACCTATTTCCTTTGTGAAAAATATTTGTACTACATATAATAAGCACTACTAACTTCCACTTAAAATTTGTCTTATTATCTAATTTAAAATTTGTAAAGATTTCTTTACGTTTTATTATGAACGGTGACAATTCCTACCCCACTTTACACTCAGCCTGTCGGAAGGTAAGTGTATGGCATATCCCCGCAAAGCGAATTCGGTGCCGTCACCAACTGGTCTGAAACGCCAGGTGTACTGTGGCGATACTGCAGAGCGTCAATGAGCATCGCGGGCATATTCCCCCCCATATGCGACCCCATGGACGGCCATTTGCTGTTGGACGGCTGCTATGTTAATAACGTGCCAGGTGATGTATTTAAATTACTATATTAATTGTAATTGTCACAAGAGTAAGGTGCCAGTATGGGTATGTATTGAGGAGGGATGAAAAATATATGTCACAGGGCACCATATTATTTTAATATGTTATTTAAATAATGGAAGTTAAGAAATACCCGTGAAAATTGATTGTACTAAATACGGGACAGGCACAAATAATTTTGTGACCCTTATATTATAAAACACGTTTAACGTTTAAGATGTAATTGAGGGAATGAGATAGGGGGAAGGGATAGTGGAACATCGGGCCCATATGTGTGTATACTTATATATATATAGGGTTAACTGTACCATTATTGGCATCCCACCCAAAGATTGGCACCTAGTCAATTTACTAAAATCTAGCTGATACCCACCCGCTTCGCGTGCTGTAAAATCCGTTTCTAGTTGACCTCTACTTGGCGAATGGAAGGTCCATGCCAAATTTCAAGTCTATAGGTATTATAGTTCCTGAGATATCGTGATGAGCCACTATATACGTGAATTTGAATTATATATGTATAAAAGATTTAAATAATAGTCACCATAATTATACTATTCTTATCATTGTAGGCCTACAAAATTTATACAATTCAATACAATTGAAAAATTGAAATGTCTGTTTGTAATGTCAAAATAGCTTTTTACAAAATATATATAAAAGCATATAATAATTTTACGGTTATTATTCCAAAAAAAATTTTTTGTTCGTACTGTCTGTTCGTTCCGGTAATTTCTGAAACGGCTGGACCCATTTCGACGAGACTTTCACTGGCAGATGGCGGACCTGATGTTATAAAGAGTAACTTAAGCTACTATTAAAAATAGGGTTCCGCGAAAATTCCACGCGGACGCAGTCGTGGGCGCAGCTAGTGAAATATATATTGTGATTTTTTTACGTTTTCTATAAATTATAGGATGCCAATCATTAAGGGGGTTGCCAACGGTGCTCTAGTTTCCCTTATTTGGTCAACTTTAATTTTGTCCTTTGTAAACAGCCTTGCAGGGATTTGGGTAATAAATTACCATATATATCAAATATTAACTATTTGGACAGGCTTTCCCCTTTATTGTTCAGCCTTTGGTGTGACTATTCACACCGCACAGTAAGCAATGAACCCCGTCTACCCGCCACACCGTCTTTTTATACGAAAATACTACGAAAACTACCCTACAAAATAATAATATTATATCATTGCTAAAGATAGCAATTACTTCATAGTGTTGGCAGGATTATATTATTATCTATGACGACTGTCTGTCTATGTGATATTAATATACTCTATGGTTCTCATAACTGCTGTGATGAACATCGCGTAACACCTTACTTTGTAGCCATCGATCTAATTTTTTCAACTAGTTTTCGTTTATAAACTATTGTTTCCAATTCGGCCAGTAATCTAATGTATGCGCTTGCAGCTGATGTGATGAGGTCGGTGGGTGCCAAACACATTCTAGCGATAGACGTCGGCTCGCAAGACGACACGGATCTGACGAACTATGGAGACGATCTCTCTGGATGGTGGCTTCTATGGAAACGGTAAGGCATAGTCCCAGGAAAATAGCTTATTTATCCCTGCGAGTGTGAGTGAACAGCTGGTTGTGCATTTTATATAGCTGGTGTACAGCAGACAGGCTGGCGGCTCGATGGTAAGTTACCAATGGGCTGCCGGCCTTGAAAGGGGGGCTGGAAACTGGCCACTAATACGGAAACTTTAGACCTATGGTAGAGGCTATCCAGACGGACAAATGCCCTACGGCCAGAACCAGGTGTTACATTATACATCTTACTACGGGATATCTTATCACCTTTAAAAGTATTAAATATATGCTCATACTAATTGTATTCATACTATTAATCCATCGTTAGAAATAGTTCTACAAAAGGATAGCCTTTCATATGGTCGTGACGCCGCGGCATAGAGTGATACAAGCAAGAGTTGCGTGTCACGGAGATGAATCGTGCGGAAGGACCATAAAAGGACTTCTGCAGTTTCTTGTGAGGAAAAAAAATTGAGTCATTACGATACTTGCCTCGGATTTTGAGGGATATTTTCTCTTCCTATACCCAACCCAGCAGCATAGAGACCTGCCATTTTTAGGTAATCCCACTTCTAAATGTAACAGCCTTGCAGAGATTTGGGTAAGAGTGTAACAAATATACCAAATATTGACTATTTGGGCAGGGTTTCCCCTTTATTGCTCAGCCTTTGATGTGACCTTTGTGTGAATCCTTTTTTCAGGTGGAACCCATTCACAACGCCGGTCAAAGTTCCCAATTTACCGGATATTCAAAGCAGACTTGCATATGTATCCTGCAATAGGCAGCTAGAGGTAAGTTATAGTAGGACACTTTAATAACCACGATACTAGTGTATGTTATACAAATTATATGATATGATATGTATGGTAATAATACTAAGTACTACGCATAGCAGTGATACTACCAACATATGTATAATAAAAAATTGTAACATCAGTTAAGAAATACTGAAATTAAAATTGACATGATTTCAAGAGTAACTAAAAAGCAAAAAAATATATTTTCTATAACATCTTTATGTCGATGCCAAGTAAAACAAGATATTATATATTTTCCAAATTTCTTGTTGTTTTTCCAGTTACTCTTTAAGTTGGTTTCTTTTTTCCAAAACTTTTATATTTCACTTTTAATTTACAATTTTACATATATGTTATCCAATAACAATGAAAATATAATAATAAACATGAACCTATCCTGAAACTGTTCTGAATTCAACGCAAACAAGAATCATCGAAACCAGTTTAAAAACAATAAAGTCTATTATGGCTGATCATGCTGTTGGTGGGATTTATACAGCAAAACAACATAAATTTGATATCTTGTTTAAATCGATTTCCGAACGAAGAATGCCGCCCTAAAGTATGATTACCTATAAGTTATTATTCTCGTACAATAATTAATTAGCCACCCTAGAGAGCTACATGTGCATCCGACCAAAGTCGAAGTGAGAATGATCTTTCATTTTATATTCGGAAACGCATTTTCTCCGTTATTTACCATGGTCTGGGTGTCTGGGATTCGGCCCAGAGTGGTCCGTTTATTATTTGACTTGACTTTATGTTGTTGGTCCGAAGACCTCACAACTTTACCGGGGTTTTTGGGGCGCTCGAGCCCGGGGGCAACTTGCTTGAGGGAGCTCCCTAGGGAGTTTTACCTCGGCTGGACTGTTGCCATGAGAGGGGGATGAATCTGATGATGCCCAACATAGGGCGACACAATGCACTAATTGAGAACGGGCGATGGGTAATATAAAGCCCGAGGGGAAGGATCCTGGCGGCCGGGATCGGCGGTTGCGGCGGCCTACGCTATCTTACTGCCGTTTCGCAACGTGTTATGGCTGGGAGAGAGAAACAGCGAAAGAAACTTCCCAGAAACGCCTAGTTTATCCTATGTCTCCTGGCGTCCCTCGCGAGGACGTGGAGAGACGTTTTTATTTTATTTTTTATTTACGTAAAATATTACAGAACACCTAAGAACCTTTTCTAAAGTCGGTTAAAAAGTTGTTGTGTGACGTTCAATATGGATGATATAAAAGACTTTTTATTTTCTACTAGCCCACCCTGTGTCACTTTGCTGGGCGTCTTTAAGAAATATACATGCACCACACGCACCCGTACGCATTCCAAGGTTTAATTAGGCTTTGCAACCTTTAATTACTTCATAAACGCAGAAAGCACTCGCAGTGCCTCGTACGAGGATGTGCGCAATTCTTGCGTGGAATGTTATTGCCGTTACATATTTAGGCGTCACCGAGCCCACTTCGATGGGCGTAAAACGTTCTTACTTTTTGATTTAGTAATCACAATCAAATGAAGCCTATGTCACTCGGGAATAATGTAGCTTTAGTACTGGTTAAAGAATTTGTTATCGGAGAAAATTTTCGGATCGGATCAGTAGTGTGTAATATAATGTAAGAAAATAATATTAATGTGTTTAAACAAGAATTATTTGAGTGGTTGATCAAAAAATCCTATTATAGCGTCCAAGAATATTTAAATGGGAGGTAAAAATTAAGAAGTTTATGTGTTGTCTTGTTTAAATAAAATAAAATATTTATAAGGCTCCAAATTAAATATTATACACAGAGATAGGTTAAGTAAGTTTATATTGCGATGCTATTACAGGCCAGCTAATTAATAAGTTGGCAGTTATCTATACATATAATAAAACTGTAGAGGTCGAATTTCTGTACAATAAAAATATTGCTAAAAACCGTCAGGGGGATGTAAGAACTGAAATAGAACTTGGATTTAGATTTTTTAATTTTTTTGTTTCTTTGTTTGTCTGTTTGTTGGGATGTTTGTTTGTCTGTCTGTTTGTGCCGGCTAATCTCCCAAACGACTGGACCGATTTAAATGAAATTTTGTGTCAAGGTAGCTTATATCCCTGGTCAACATATAGGGTACTTTTGATCCCGAAAAATTAAAGAGTTCCCGTGGGATAGTTAAAAAACCGTACCACGCGGACGAAGTCGCGGGCAGAAGCTAGTATTGAATAGGACCTTTGTAACACTTAGTTTGCAAACTTCACCTCTTCATTATAATAATGATTAATAATCCATGTTTTAAATGCAACAGGAGGTGAAGAAGTCCGACTACTGCGAGTACATCCGGCCGCCGATCGACGCGTACAAGACGCTGCAGTTCGGCTCGTTCGACGAGATCCGCGAGGTGGGCTACCGGCACGGCGCCGCCTACTTCGAGGGGCAGCGGCGCGGCGGCGGCGGCGGCGTCAGCGGCGCCAGCGGCGTCGGCGGCGCCCGCGACGGCAGGACGCCGCAACACCAGCCCTCGCTCACCGAGTGAGTACATACGCGGTGCCAACATAATAAACGTTTCCCCAATACTTTGTCTTAAACGAACGTAGAGTGTCCCGTATTAGGCGATTTCACCACCTTTTATATTGACGAGCCAACAACATCGTGTTCACAGTTTAGCAATCTTGTAATCTAAAACTTATTACGAAGGTCATTAAAAATACAAAAAAAAATCGATGAATTGAGAACCTCCTCCTTTTTTGAAGTCTGTTAAAAACACCCAATAAATCAAGGGAAGGCATTTTAAGAAAAACATAAGTACCCTCAATTTCAAATTGCGGCATACAATTTCTGTATAATTGTATCTATACTTTATTATGTTAGTACTATTTTGTGTTGTGTATTGCTATAAGAAATAAAATGAAAACTCGGGACGCCCGACAGAAGTGATAACTTGCGTGAGAGGAGAAAGGGAAGCTAGACAGACTGGCGCCGTAACGCGTTACGTAACGAAGTGGTGTACCCTCCCATAAGAAGTTATCACTTCAATAAATATTTTCTTTCTTTCTAATTTAAAGTCACAGCGTGTCCTAGCACGGCAAATACATAACTTAATTTATTAAATATCTCCATATTACCTATCACTATGAATGATTCGCCTAGCTATACGTTCACGGACCTCGCGCAAATGGTGTGCTCGGTGCGCACGGGCCGCGACGCGGACCGCGACTCGTCCTCGTCCTCCGACTACGAGGAGGACCAGCGCCACTTCGAAGGGTACGCGTCCGAGCCCAGCGGCGGCATACTCGAGGTCAGTCCTCACACGTCCATTTTGTATATTTCAAAACGTATCAATATGTCCCATTTAGGAAGAGCATCTCTTATGATTTTATCTATACAGATAAATAATAATCGTCGCGACACCACACTGTTCAATGCGAACTGCAAAAAGTGTCGTTACAACATTTGGTCTTAATTTTTTCCGTCTAGCCCCCTTTCGCAACGCGCGATAAGGAAGTTCCAAAATTGAAGTGTCTGTTTGTAATGTCAAATTAAAAATGTTAAAAGAATTATGGGGCGATGATTCGGAGCAGGAGATTCCAAAAATTCAAATTTATATTTTTTGTCTAGCTGTCTGGATGTTCGGGTTCTATATATTCTATAAGGGCCAAATTTAATATTATGTTTTTCTACAAGCTGTCATCAAAATTGTCGCGCTAAAACCAAGAGAATTATATCGTCTCTTTTATACTAATACAAATTCTTTGTAGTTAGAGGGAGAAAGCATCAGTTCAGCGTTCATTTCAATTCGGTAGTTGACAATTTTTGGGAAACAGGTTTATTTTGAGCCTTATGGTCTATTTCATATTAATATTTCAGCAAAAAACAACATTACTATATTTAAATTAGCAATTTTATAAATATTTTCACATTTCGTTACAAAAACGCATCAAGCTGTCATGGCGTCTCGCATGACGTCACAGTGTGCAAAACAAACATCTGTTGAAGTGTTATCTGAGAAGCTATTGGTAACTTGTTGTGTTTTGCACACTATGACGTCACGCTCTCTGATCGGCGTTCATTGTCACGTGGCTAATGGCTGCAATATAACAATTTTATTTCTCAAAAATATGAATTAATATTTAATATTTTAGTTAAAACAATTTATTGTTGTCATATTTAGATCGTAATCTACGACAAATCAGACTATATTTTTCATACCGTCAATTTCCGAATTATCTGTATTTGACCACAAATTTGTGGTGCCTCTCGATTAGCCGTGTGTGACAGTTCGGGCGACAAATCTGTGGTGGTTCCGTGTTAAGCGTTAAGAAGGGTATAATAACATTTCTTAGAGGTCGGCAACGCCTTGGCGACACCCCTGGTGTTGCAAACGTCTATAGGCGACGGTAATCACTTTCCATCAGGTGGGCCGTCTATCTGTTTACCTACTTCAGGCAATAAAAAAATGTCACGCAAGAAATTAAATTTCATAGTATATGGTTTTGTAGAATATGTATGTGCTTTTGGATGAAAATTATTGTTCAAAATAAAAGGTAGAGTAGATTTAACAATATTTAGAAAGTAGAGTGTGTGCGTAATTAACATAAAATCTAGAGGTTTCCTGGCCTCTGTGGTTGGGCGGTTTTAAACCTTTACTGGCCGGCCTCGCTGCAACACAGAGAGAGGCTCCTAATTCGAGTCTCGGTATGGTAAATTTCGGAAAAGACTTTTTTCCGTTATTTGTAGTCTGGGTGTTCGGGCCCGGAGTAGTTTGTTGTATATTTCCCATAATACAAGCGTAACTTGCTTAATTCGGAGATATTACAATATGTGTGTCTGCCGATTATTTATTATTTGGTATGGAAATAATATATTACGACTGGTTGTCGTTGATGTTAAAGTAAAGCTCAGTTAGCGAGTTTTGAACATACTCACATTTATCTGAAAATAAAATATGCATTATAATTAATTAAAAGTAAATGTATTTAATGTAGGTTTTTTAAATCTTGGGGTCATTGGTAAAACATTTGAAAAGTTTCTCAAAGCTTTAAGCCATTTAAAGTGTTACAAAGGTGAATTCACGACTTGATGGCGCCGTAAGAGCTGTAGCTATAAGAGACATAGTATTTCTATAACATACTCCGTCATACAATACGCTCGGAAATAACTTACAAATTCGAACTGCATCTACTGTGTTTGACAGTATCTCTATTTAGAGTAAAATAATGGACCGCATTGGTCTCGTAAAACTTTCTTCTATGTTTCTCTTTGTAGAGAATTAGGGAGGTGCCAGCTGGAGAATTCACTAAAAACTTGTTAATTTAGTTTTGCATAAAAATAGACAACATTTACTAGCCAATTGTCTATGGGCCGATATTAGGCAATAGAAAGATTATAATACAATTTGTAAGACTAAAATGTTGTAGTGGCTTTACGCGGTTACCTGCTACATTTTGGTGCCGAAGAAAGAGCACGTCTAGGCAGCCTATTTCAAGGCTAGCTAATAGGAATGACTTAGGCTTCTTTTTTTAGGGTCTAAAATCCACGCCACAAAGTCGCAGGCACAGTTAGTTATATAAAAAAAACAATGTTCATAAAAAAAACGAGATTTAAATTCCTGATTATCATCATACTTTTAAAATATCATTGTGCGAATAATTTTAACTGATGTTAAAACAATTATTTAATACGCTAACGATTCGTTAAAGATTAGTCATTATTTGCTTTGTTCGTACAAAATTTAAGCGACATGGACGTTTTGCAAGATAATAAACAGTAATCAGTTGATTTGACTATAAATTGTCTTATTATAAAATTTATAGCGGCGGTGTGCGCTTCTTACGGCTCTATTAAGTTCTGAATCACCCTTTTAGTTCTTTTCCTGAAAGTGTTTTGTATGGAAAAAGGTATGCTTTAAATCTTTATTCTGTTACTTGCCTCCTTTACTACACACACTACCTTCCACTTGGGCACAGATGTCTTCGAGTGTCGAGGAAGGCGCTGCTTGGATCAGCGACACGGAATTGGTGGGCACATATTGAAAAGCACAAAGCACTTAGATCGACGGTTTAAATTCTTATTATATATATATTTTGGAGCGAATTTGTTTTTGGGGATGCTGGTTAACTTTGTTTTTAAAATTTGGGCTCACATGGCTTCGCTTCAACTTTGAGCACCTTTTATAATTAAGTCTGTTGGGGTATATAAATGCTTTTAATTACTTATCGAACACTGGTTTAATGTGGTATGCTTTGGGTAGTGTTGTAAAACTCTGGGAATCATTGAGCTGCACTTTTTCTAGATATGTCAGTGCACTAGTACTGCTTAACTTAGCGACACACCTGCGGAATTTCCGCCGACGTGTCTATAGGTAACTAAAAAACACTGCGAGCGTTTTTAACCAAACTTTCTGCGCGGTATTTTCCGCAATTGTGTCGTTACACTTACTATATTTTGTTTTTTTATTCTGTTTCGCAATTAGGGTTTTGTGGTGTGTCTTTATTTTTCTAACAACTTTAGAGCAATTTCTTTTTCTTTTCTTTGTAAAGCTTTATGTGATTGTAGTGTATTTTAATATATTTTTAATGCTACAGCACGCATACTTGTTTAAGGAGCTTCTGTGTGTTTGCATGCCTTTTTATTTATATTTAGATAAATTCAATGTTCTTTAAAAATGTATACAAACGAAATCATTTTACATTTAAGCCCTCAATATGTCTGAACATAGATATAAAAGTATAGAGAATAAACTGTATGAATCTGCATTTTAATTTTTATTTTATAGCCACACAGTGATAATAATAATATTATTGTATGGCCATATTATTAAATTGACTAAGTGCCAACAATTGGGTGGCCTATATAACCTTTGGTCATAAAATGGAATTGTGACAGGAGGGCCTGCGCACGCGCCGCGCCGGTGGCTCCCTCTCTCTGTCGGAGGACGAAGTGGACTCGGAGGCCGAGGTGTACGACCCGCTGAACAAGCGCGGAGGGAGCAGGTGAGACCCGACCCTGCACGACCTGTGCAAGGCTCTCTATGAATACGTGCAGCACAGCGAAAGGGACAGTTGCAGTGATTGAACTGTTGCAAACGTTGATGATGATGATGTACTGATTGGTTCGTGTGATATACCCGTTCGTTCTTATGTGATATCATGATATACCCATTCATTCTTATGTGATATCATGATATACCCGTTCGTTCTTGTGTGATATCATGATATACCCGTTCGTTCTTATGTGATATCATGATATACCCATTCATTCTTATGTGATATCATGATATACCCGTTCGTTCTTGTGTGATATCATGATATACCCGTTCGTTCTTATGTGATATCATACCTGTTCATTCTTATAATGGGGTATCATGATTTTCCCCGTTCATTTTTATAATGTGATATCATGATATACCCATTCATTTTTATAATATGGGGTATCATGATATACCCATTCATTCTTATGTGATATCATAATAAACCCGTTCGTTCTTATGTGATATCATGATTTACCCGTTCATTCTTATAATGTGATATCAAGATATATCATTTGAGTTGTATAATGTGATAGCGTGATATAACGCTGCTCCTAAATTTAATGGGTCATTCAGTTTAAATTGTGATAGTTAAGTTTCTCTTTGCGACCAAATAAATAACTTGAACACAAGACATCGCTGAATTTAAGTAAATTAATTGCCTAACTTAAAAAGAGATCCAAAAATTATTATATGTTTGAGTTCTTTGCCTATTATAATATTTGAGTTTCATGTCAATTAGTATATGTAACATAATTTGATTATGTAACCCGTTGTTTATCATTTTTATTGACTACTTTTTTTGGTGTTATGATTGAAATAATAAATTTCAATACACTTCAAATTATTCGTTCGTTAAACTTTCGGAGTGCGGCGAATTTGCTTTTAAAGCAGATTGAAAATGTCTCAATAGACAGAAAATGCTTACCAGTGTATGTCGTTTTGACTCGATCCCATTATATTCCAACTAAATTTTCTCGAAATCTTGATTGATTTTTCGAAGGTTCAATCTTATAAGAATAAAGGTTATTATCATAACAAATGTTGCCAGTGTCGATAATTATGGCTACATTTTACTAATCTATTTAAAATTGGATAAATATTATTAATACTGCTGATAACACAGCAAATTGTAAATATAAAATTAGTCTGGTTAGGAGAATTTCATTTGTAGGGTTTTATTAGATACATGAAAGAAAATACGAAGAGCGTTAGATAACATCAAAAGTATTGTATGAGAAGAGAAATTAAGTGAGAATGTGATGAATGCTGTAAACCGACATCAAAATTTATATAGTGAAATAAGACATCAGTTACAGTGAAAAAACAAGTTATAAAAGTGAGCCAAAGTTATTTATATAAATTTACATTTTAAGGTCTTTATTAAAAAAACTAATATGTACAAATTTTTACCTCTAATTGGTATTGTATAAATGTTATAAAAATTATTCGTTCTATTATGGTGACACAATTTACTAAATTTCATGCGTAGCTCGCAATTTGTATATAATTTTAATTATTCGAAAATTGCTACATAATTATTAAAACCGCTGTAGGTTTGGTGTGTACCCAATTTTGTGTAGGGATGTACATGTAATTTAGATAAAGTGAGTAGCTTCTAAAAGCGTAATAGTAGACGTAGCTATGGCATAAAAATCACTTTAAGTGTGGGTAGCAGCTATACACGATGGATATTAAAGAAGGTTTACTTTTAGAGTAGAATTATTCGAGGACTTGCTTGGAATTAGAGATATTTCGATACAAAATTGTGCCGATTCAAAATCGATGATCTTAGCAAAGTAGAAGTATTACCAAAGTAGAAACTTCCTAGAAGGCTTAAATGGGATGCAGGTACTTGACAAATATTAAACTGAAAATAATATTTCCTATAAGCTCCTCATAGGGTTATTATTTATAACATGTGGTATTATATCGTGATATTTTAAATTATCGATTTCTCAGCGACTGAATGTCGTCGATGGTATTTGAAATATTCTTGATCTATTGGTACCTAACCAATTTATTCTTTATTGAATTTGGCAGTATCGATTCACATTTTCGCGTGACATAAATACGATTTATATATGTGAACTAAATACTTTTTAAATTCAGTTTGGGACCTCTTTATAAATAGGAGTTAGAAAGTAACATCTCTTTGCTTTTATTTCTTCCTAATCGTTTGGGTTGGAAATGTATGTCTTTGACTTCCATACTCTCCTATTATGGCGTGTGAGAGAAGATGTTTATCTTCTCTCACGCTGTAAATTTACGGTATTCCTTAACAGAACCCATCCATGTATTTTTGGTCTATCTTAATTCCTGTGTCCAAAAATCTTGCAGTTGCACATTCTTTTGTTACACGATCATATAAAACCTCAATCTTGCTTCCTTAATTTTTCAGTAACGAGTGTAATTTTCAAAGGAAGGTAATCTGAGTTGTCTTGTTCATCATTTTTGCAATAATTGTCGTAATGTACGGAATATAGTATCGAGATTATATTGATAAAATCGATTTATTAGGTATCAAATTTTTTGTGATGCATGTTCCTGTGAATCGAAGCTGATAAATTTAGTCACACCCTAGCATTGGTAAGAAACTATTGTACGTAGTAAACTAGTATTTTGAAATAATAAAAAATGGTATTTCATATACACCAGAATGTACGCTGCTATAATCGTAAAAACCTATTATATATATCTAATTTGGGCGATTTATAAAATTGTAATTAATAATACATTGTCTCAAGTGCCATTTGTGTTGTTTTGTTTTATATAATAAGCTGAGGCTGCTGCTATGTTTGTATTCTTTAGATTTAATAAACACAATTTGTTCCGATTTCGAACAAAACAGTCTCAGTTATTTAATTCCATTAAAATACAATTTTGTGTAATGATTAAAATTTGTAATTTGTGGTTAATTGTCTTAAATCTTGATGATCTTTAATGTTCTTTTCTAAAAGCACTCTTATATATTTAACTGAAATATCGAATAAATATAATAAGAATTTATCGGTTGTTACAATATGGGCAAACAAATTGAGCACGCGTCTTTTTTGTAGGAGGCTGGTTAGCCAATCATATAACTCCCCGTTGTTTCATTCTTAACGCCCATTGGTTGCAGCTTTAGTATCTCTATTGCAAAATCTATGACAGTGTTCATAATGTAGGTCCTCTTTAATCTTTGAAACAATCATGTTTACAGAATTAACTAGTACCGCGTTTAAAAGTATTTTAAATCAAATAACAATAGGTTATGAAGAATATTGATTATGTAGAATAGTTTACAATTGAATTAAAACACTGTTTAGAATTTGATTGTGTCTCGATTATTACGTTTAAAAATTAACATAATCACTGTAATCGATTTCAGAGTATAGTTGGTTATAATGTCATCGATTAAAGGTAATTTCAGAATAGTGTTTTGATGGGAGTAGAAATTAGAATAGTCATTCCGACTGAACTACTTTTAAGTTTGCCTTGAGGCAATATGCGTATTTAATGAAACCAAATGTGTAGCTCAAATGTTTACTATTAATTGAATAAATGCTTACAAATGCCATTATTTGTTTTAATTTTGAAAATAATCAGTAAAGAAACTTGCAATGTTGATTGAATGAATTACTTGATATTTGCACCTACGTTGTTAATCTTTTTGGGATGAAAATGGAATTCAGAAAATTGAACTCTGTTTTATAATAAAAGCAGACAATTTTATTCGCTTTATAGAAAGCAATTAATCTCACCTATGGTCGCAACACCAGAAGTATTATTTTGAAATAGACCCAAAGCAACGCAAGAGACGGTCTTGGGATCCTTACGCAAAGGATCCCAAGCACCCTTTTTGTTCACAGTATCGAGCTTTTACTGCCATTTTATCGTAAGCGACATTTGGACTTAATATATTTTTTGTTGCAAAAGGTATTTTAAACTATTATTTTGTTTTAAGACTTTCAGTTTGAGTTAGATTAGACCCTTCTGAATAAAAAACTGAAAATCATAAAACAAAATAAAAGTTTAAAATGCTTTTTGCAACAAAAATATACTTAAGCCCAAATGTCGCTTACGATAAAATGGCGGTAAAGACACGATATACTCGATTCACAAATCGGTCATAATTATATACCTTGGTATTGCAAATATTATTTAAATGCTGAAGTTCGGCCGATTTACAGAGCAATTTTATAGAAGTTATCATTTAAAATAATCAATTTTTATGAGATTTCCAGTTGATTGCCTTAATTAGATGATCCTTAACATTTTGAACTCTCCTGATATAGCTGTGAACGTTGACTGCTTCAGCATTATCGCCTTCATCGTTCTTGATAGTCTCCACCTTCTCAATGCACATAGTCCTATAATTATGACCGGTTTCAAGACCATAGCTGGTAGTCTCTGAAGTACCGTCCCATTGCTCATGTGTTCTGATTCTAATGTTCTTAACACGACTCTCCCAGTACCACTTCATGTGGTGACGGATGTCTGGGCAGTCGCAGAGGTTTATCAAAACCTAAATGAAAATAATGAGATCTATAAAGTTTCTGATAAAAATAGTATATATAAAGTAAATGAATTATACGTAGTAGTTGATAATATATTCGATGATAATATTATAACACTTACTTATTACATTAACCTAGATAATAGAAGACAAAAGTGAAGGACAACAAAAATTAGCAGGGGTATAAACCTGTTGCAGTAAATTTCCATTCTGTTGAAATATTGTTTCAAATTAAAAGTTATTCTTAAAATAATTAGTATAGTAATAGTTGGGGAGTAAAGTTTTTACCTGCATAGCACGTATTTGCAACAATGGCATGTTCGGACTTTGACACAGGTTCACCAAACGTTTAGTCAATTCATTGCAAACTTCTTTCGCCCTCCACTTTGATCGGGTGGTTATTGTCGTGTAATTCATCAAACCAACGGCACTTATTATTACTTCAATATGAGGCGAAACCAGGAATGGGCGTAATACGAAGGTTATGTCATATTCATCTGCTAAAATCTTTCCAATGTCATGCTTGCAGATTTGCGTCATGTGGTCCATTGCACCAGCAACTATCCTAGGATCTTCATCGTCGAAGAGAGTTAACATTATTTGAAAGGCATTTGCTTTTAGCGCTCTTGTGGGATCCCATTCTGATAAACTACACAGTGTCTTCAAATGCAATAGGATTATACCCTTATGTTCATTCTTGATCATTTTGAGTAAATTTTCAACTATTTTATCATTTTCCATGATCATCTCACAAGCACATCGATCTCTGGTGAGAGTTCTTAGGGTATAAGCTGCAGCGTATCGTATTTCTTTTCGATCTCTCATTATTAGCCACATTAGATTTTCGATGGCCACTGGTCTTGTCATTATACGCTGTCTTCCTTGAAAATATGAACCTAAAGTAGTAAGGATGAGACAGATTTTCTCCCGGACTATTGGGTTGCGGTGGCGCATCAAGTCTATCAGACGGTAAATTATTTGTAAATCTATTAAGAATATTGCGTTCTCTGATATTTGAACCTGGAAGAATTATTACACATTGGAAGTGTTTATCTAAGATTATAAAGAGAACGCAACTAATTCGAATAATAGACGTTAATTGGGATTGTCTACTTTTTTTCAATCTAGCTATTTCAAAAACCATTTCGAGGAATAGTGTCGCTAATCATTTCTGTCTAGTTAAAATTCCAAAAAACGTACGATCTTCTTATATTTTGTAAGAAATGTGTTTGAACTTTATTTGACCATATTAAATCCAATCAGGAGGGCCGTCTGCCTGCTTCAGGTGTAAAAAAATTCTAGCTGTACATTATTTGATTAAGTTCTGTAACATAGATTTTTCCTTAAAGATCACTTTAAAAAATGTAACGATAACTATAGAAAATAATAATGATTGAACACGAAAAATTATAAGCCTAGAGACAAAAAACACTAAAATGATCACGATACGTAATAAGTAATGGCAGTGACATTTAAATAGTAGTACACACAGATTACTATGATTAGTAAGTTTTATTATTTTTGTTTTCTAGGCAAAGATATCAATGTAAATTTGTCCCTTATGACGTCATCGGAGAAATAATTTTAAAATTGAATTATAAAAAAACTAACGCTTAAAATACAAAAATATTCAAATTAGTATCTTAAAATACCCTATTTTACGTAATAAAAATATAAAATCAGACGGTAATTTTTTGTGAACAATCCCCATTAGAGTAAATCCATGTTATACAAAAAGTTTTTAGAATCGAAACATTAAAAGGAAGTGTAATGTAATTTAATTTTTATAAAATCAATCAAGTATTACATTATTACACGAAATTTTTTTTGTGACCTCGGTCTTCCAGTATGTAGGTGAAATAAAAATAAATTATACAGAAGTGTTAAAATTTAAACATGGTTTGCAGGCATCTAAAGCATTGGAAAATAGTTTATTATTTCCGAATATTTCTTCAAATCCTAATTATAGGAATAATTTATCACGATACTGCTATTAAATGGCGGAATTCAACATGATACCTGGTCAAGAATCGAATGTAACGCCTGCAGCTGTGTCAGTTGGTCAGGTGAATGTAGATCTCTGTTAACGACTCTAAGGCCTATACGACCGAAGCCCAGCCGGGCACGGGTTATATCTACGTGAGGAGCGAATAATGAAGGCTGCATCGACTCAAGCCGCTGCGCTGGAGGTCTTTCTAGAAAGGTATGTTATATTTAAACCTATATGAATCATATAAATATTAATTTTTTCTAGTTTGTGTAGCCATCACAACCGTTCAGTAAAAGAAAACTGAAAACTGCTTAATGATGATCGCTCCAAAGTGCCCAACCCTAAAAGCTTGTCACAACATTAGCGCACCCCCTTTTCAAAAAAGTAGCTACTAAGTATTAGAACTTGATTAGAAATGACTATACGCCTAAACAGTCGTATGCTTCTCTCAAAAATTATAGAGAAACATATTAAAATTATGAAGTTTTGCTTGATGAGGTTAAAAAAACGTTTTACATAATAAAACAATAAAGAGCGAAAAAATTATAATCTAAAATAAAATAAATAAAATGAAAAAATGGTTATCTATTTTTTAAGTTACCTAGTTATTATCAAGACTTATGGGTAAAAAATCAATAAAACCCATGGATGTTTTTTTTATTTGTTTTTTGGCGATTTTGTCATTTCTCATTTCCAATCAAAGAATAAATGGGTTTCTTATATAGGGTGGGGTATAGATATCTGCCCGTTTTACTAAATGTAATGAGAGGAGGGAGGGGAAGGTAAGGAGGAATACTGGGTGCGGTATGAGACGGTGGTTATAAAAAAAATAATCACGAGACTAAGGCGGGAGCGCCGCTTCGTTTCGCTCCTTTGCCTTTGCCTTCTAAGCTATATTAAAAAAGTTGAGAACTGTTCATAATAAATAAAGCACATTCCAATTAATCAAAAACATTTTTTCTACATTCATACACAGTTTTAGTTGTTTTAAATAAGTCATAAATATATTCCTAAACACATATCCCCATTAAACTTATAACAAAAAACGGGTACGTATATCCTACCTTCTATATACCTATATTTAAATCTTTATTCCTACATTATAAGCGAACTGAGAAGGACCGCTAAAAACTATATTTTTCATTGAATAGTCAAAAGTTTGATTTAAGATAAAATAATTACTCAATATGCTAATTATATGGCTAACGTACCTGTCCGTAGGCTTAATCGCCTTCGCATCGCTTTATCAACGGCCTTATTGATGACTCTAGGATTCATCGAGCAAACCAATTGTAAATATGAATTCTTATGCGGACAAAACATTATTGAAAATTATTTTTTTGGTTTGCAAAAATACTATAAATAATTAATAATAATAAGATTATCGAATACTAATTATTTGTAAAATTAAATCTAAAATCAATTTGCAGTATAATAAATTAAATTAAATACTTTTGTCATGTTGATTTTTCTGACATCTCTGGTAACATTTTATAGGTCTATTGTTCGAAGTTAAAAATAAAGGTTAAAAAGGTTTCTTATAAATATATTGCCGATCCAATTTTTTAACATGGTGACCGAGGAATTAAATGCAAAAAAGAAAGAAAGATCCGTTATGCGGCGATCATTTACCAATAATGCTAACTGTTTGGAAGAGCTTCTGGAAAGACCACAAACGGACTTCTTCGAAATAGAATCTGCAAAAAAGCAATTAAGGCAATACCACGAAGCTATAGAAATAATTGACGGAAAGATAAGAGATATGATTACATCTAACCTGGATTTTTCGGAAGACCAATTGGGGAAAGAATTGGAAGAAAATGGAAATTATACTTCAAGATGGCTACGCATTTTAACTAAGTGTGAGATGTTGGTGGAAAAACAGAAGGAGGAGAGGAACATTCCACAAAAGTGTGAGTCATTTCTTCATACTCAACCCCTAAAAATACGTTTACCAAAGCTAGAAATCACGAAATTTGATGGTAGCGTGAAAAATTGGCTTCCATTTTGGAATCAGTTTAAAAAGATCCATGAAAGTTCGATGTTAGAAGAAGACAAGTTCCAGTATTTGCTACAAGCTATCGTACCACACACCGAGGCTAGAACTCTAGTAGAAAGTTATCCAGTCTCGAATGAGAACTACATCAAGTGCATGGAACATCTCATGTCAAGGTACGCTAGAGAGGAACTTCTTACGCAACATTATGTGCGAGAACTCCTACAATTAATACTGAATAAAAATCAAGAGGAGTCTCTCGTATCATTATACGATAAATTGAGTGCACATTTAAGGGCCCTTGAAACATTGGGTATATCAAAAAATCATGCTGCGTTTATACTGCCTATGGTAGAGTCTGCGCTACCTCAGGAAATACTTAAGGCCTGGGAACGTTCAGCTAAACATAGCAATAAGATGGAAGAAGAGCTGAATAATTTATTGACATTCCTTAGGAAGGAGGTAGAAAGTGAACAGCGTTTTAATATGGCAAGAAGCACATTCACCGCGCATGAAGATACCAACACAACAAGGGAGCATACGGCGGAGTGTCTCATTAGCACAAATAAAAAGGAAAAGAAAACAGTGTGTATTTGGTGTGATAAAGAAAATCACAGTTCAGCCGAATGTTTTAAAATAGGTAAAATGAGTGTCGACCTAAGAAAAGAGCATATAAGGAAAAAACGAGCGTGTGACTTATGCTTAAAGAGGGGACACATAGCTAAATTTTGCAAATTATATATAAAATGTTTCATATGTCAAAAAAGACACAATACTGCTCTTTGTCCTGAACAAAATATGTTAAACAAGGTTGTGCGTACAAAACAATCAATGGCGTCAGCTTCTTCGAAAGGTTCTACTGCAAATCAAAAAATTCAACAACAAGCAAAGATTAACACCAATACTACTTCATTTGAAAGGAAGAGAAATTATAAAAGTTTTAAAGAAAGGACATGTTTTTTAAATACAAATAGAAGAGAAGATATTAAAGGAACTTTTTGGTATAACAGAAACCTTGATAAAGGGAAAAGATGGAGCAATGGGAATGCTGTTTTTGATAACTTTCGCAGCTCCAAAACTGCGACCGGTTTGGCGGTTATAGAAGCTGGACGTATTAAATACTACAACAACAGGCAAAACACTGGAGATAGAATATAACGACAGTCGACGACTCGCAGTGTGGAGGACAGTTGAACTCCCGAACTGTTTGACTTCTACGCACATTTTATCTCTTTTGGAGTTGGGAGGATGTTCGAAGTTAAACCTTATATTTTTGGGTTTGGAAGATGTTCGAAGTCGAAGTAGAACCTCCATGTTTTGTACCATAGTTTTTGATAAGTTGTTGTTTGTATTATTTGTCTATTATATTTAAATTTGAGATTCCAAATATATCAATGTAAAATAAAAGACGTATTTTTTTATTCTCTTATAAATTATAACAAATTATTCATATTTAAAGCTTATATAGGTATTGTTGATCCGTTTTTTAACATCTATTTTAGTTTTTTTTTTCTTATAAAATTAAATAGGTGCACTAAAGACTCTATCCTTATTTTTTTTGTAATGTAACCGGCAATACCCATGTATATTACGAAAAAGGAAAGTCTATATATAGGATAAGAATGGTCTTACCCTATATTACCTTCCTTGAAAAATCACCTAATTGAAGGTGAAAACTGCTTAAAGATCCGTTGCGTGGTTTAGGACAAGTTTGCGGATATATAGACAGACAGGCGCGGTAAGTAACTTTGTAGATAAATAAGGACAAAACTGTATTGATGTTATGGAAATTAAAATTCACATAAGATTAATATTTTTATTACCAATAGAATAGTATTTAGATACATTTAATATTACGATAAAAAAGTGGACGCTGTTGGATATTCGACGAAATATTTATCTTCTAGGGTATGGTGTTCGGAAGCCCTTCCTCCTGCATTTGGTATCAACTATCACCTGAGCTTGCCTCTTCAGGTAACATCTTGAGGGTATATCTTCTTCCTCATCGGATGCTGTTCGAAATGTAACATAATAAATAAATAAAATATAAAGTAATGAAATGCAATGTCATTGCAATGTCATGCCAATTGCATGTCGGATCGTGCACATTGAAGGCTTCCATAGAGACGAGTAATATCCACTATTTTTGTCATTTGTCAAAGAAGTATTTTATTCCTATTTTATTTTACTCGACGTATTTTGTTCAAACAACTTATTTTCGTTAAAAATATTTTCGATGTTGTACTCTACTTGACTGTGATATACAAAGACAGAAGACAACATAGCCGGGCGGATATTATGACACTGTTTTTGAAAACTGACTACAGAACTTTAAAAATGAAGCTTAAACTTTAAAAAGGAATATTGTATGACAAAAAATAAATAAGTAAACATAACGGGGCCATCCATAAATAACGTCACATGATTTTCATGTTTTTTTTACCCTTCCCACGTCCTTGTCACAGCCGGTCAGATACGTGAGATTCCTCCCTCCCAAGTCTAACATAACACATTTTGCAGTTTTACATCAAGAAATTAATCAACTAAAACAGCAAATCCGTAACTACTTTAAATAATTTCGACACTGCTCATATGAATGGAGTTTTTTGTTCATAGTTCAAATTTCGTGTTTTAAAGCTTTTTATTACATTTTTAAATGTGACCTCACGAAATTTAGGATCCCGTCCCACGTCTTGTCACACAATATCACACATTGGCTACGTTCCATTTGATACTCACAACGACCAAATGATACACAATTTAAATTAAGGTATGTTTCTAATATTATAAATATATTTAAACCACGTTCACGACCGCGATTTTTTCCGTTCCAACTGCTTGCGGGCGTTACAATCGTAAACCCAAACGGAACTGTTATTCGACCCACCTCTCGACCTGGGTCGTTGTGAGCGTTGTGTGATTGAAAATGATGACGTCATTAGTAAAGTTTTCGCCACGACCGCAACGACCGCGGTCGCCTTGTGGAACGGCTAACGGAGCACTTTGGGCGGTGTGAGCTACTAATGGAACGCGCTGTTCGTCGACAACCCCCGCACCCTAATTGTGACGTAATTGATGGTTGACCCCTAATGTGATAATTACGAGGCGCTTTGACGGGCTCCTTCTGCACCAGCTCTTTGTAAGTGGGGATGGGCTTCTCGGACTCCTTCGGCGTGCTGTGGCTGTGCATGCTCACGCCCGCCACAGACGCGGCCGCACTGGTCGGCTAATACAGTAGATACGCAAATAAAGTGTCACTCAGAAAACATTACTTTTCTTAAATAATTATATGTGTTATTCTTATACTATTTAATTTATAAAATATGTAGTTAAAGCATGTCTATTTAAGTATTTCTATTTCTATCTAATAGTCTACAATATCATCAAATAAGATTCAATTATTTTTTAAATTCGGTTGCCTGAAAGAGACTGCTTGAAGCGATAAGGCCATTCTTTGTTTTTACTGAAACAATATTGTAATCGTACATTTGGTGAGCAATAAGTGTTATCATCTATTCTATTTTATAAATTTATATGTACTTTGTTACATAAATTGAAAAAATTTATTAAAAATAGAATATGGTCGATAAATAGATATAACACTTTATTGCTCACCAAATATACAATTTAAAAGAAAGCACCATTACAATAATGTCATGGTAGAAACAGTAGGCGGCCTTATCGCTTAAAGCAATCTCTTCCAGGTAACTTATATTAAGGAATAATTTAATCTAACCTGGCGATGTTGGTGGTGCAGACTATTAGGTAGATCTTAAAGAAACATACTTAAACTACATATTTTATAAATTAAATACACATACCTAAATTGCTTTATAAAATAATATAAATAAAGATGTACAGTTAGCCCTCAAGACTTACGCGAGCAAAACTTATAGATATAATTTGCAGTATTCTTCTTCATGCAACAGTCAGTATATTGACCGTGGCTAAATGCTTCTTGTTAATAGAGTTAAAAATAACGCCGTTATTGATTAGCTATATTATTGTAAATACATATGTACATACGCTATCTGTATTTAACGTTATTAACAATTAATAATAATATCTATCGCATCATTATTAGGCATAAAAGCCATTGCGACACCTGCGCGAAACGTTCATTACCTATAAAATTATCCCAGATGGAACAGTAACATGCGGTGCGGTGCGGCAGTACGGTAGTGGATAACAATCAAACTAAATAAAACTAATGAGTATTAAAAAAATACAACGAGCGTAGCTTAGTTAAACTTACATTGGAAGGTACCACAATAATGGTGGTATCTTTTTGCCTCTCTTTGATGTCTTCGGTCTTGATTCGCGCCTTCTCGAACCGTGCTATCAGCACCATCACAAGCTCATGGACGTCTCTCGCTTCTGCTGTCCATTCGGGCATACTTGGTTCTGGTATTATCTAAAAAGATGTTTATTTTAAGTTTTATTTTGACTTTTTCTGGATGTTGGGTTTCAGATTCATAGGTTATATCCGGCGCGAAGGATCAATTCGTGGAGAGCACGTGAACTTGCGAAGTTTCTTTTAATAATATTATTTATTTTACAAAGGAAGTATAGAGTGAAGAACAAAGAAAAGAAAGACAATGTCAAATAATATTATTATTTATTTAGTTTTATAGCTTGGCAGCTAGGCCTTTAAGCCAGATCTTAGATTACAATATAGTTTCTTCATTTTCTTAAGCCTTTGTATATAGCTCAGCTGAACTTTAAATTATCAACCGACGCCATTCAACGGAGTTCTTGTGACAACTCGAAAGGCCACATGTGCCTATACAGTTCACATTTCTCACAAAAACACATAATTCCTACTCAAAAACGATCAATATCCTACAACTACTGTTCATTTTAGAATAATATCACTCATTTTTAGAAAATAAAAGTGCACAGAACGACATCTCCTTTCAGTTGCCGCCAAAAACTCCTGTCAAATAATAAATTTAATAAAAAGCAAACTAACTAAAGAGGTTGATCTCAACGACTTTGCATCAATTTCAAAATTACATATCTACCTATTTTCATTTATAGCAAGCAGCTCATAATAATTACCTACACATATAGTTGAAATGAAACAACAAACAATAAACCGATATTAAAATGTATAAAACATTTCTTTCTTTTTTCTGTAAAATTAATTTTGTGTGTTTTTTAAACATATAAATTTAATAATTGGACGTTTTCTAAAATTGGCCAGTCAGTACAGTTGCCTGTAGGAATTAAAAGCTTTTATAAAGAAAGCTGAATTGATTCCAGTTACGAGCTATACTTTTACTTACGTCTAAAAGTTTGCATAAATCATACAAAAGGCGTTTGATTTCCAATAGCAAAGTCTCGAGTTCTTCAATGTTCTTCTCTAGTTCTGCGTAGATTTCTTCTTCTTCTTTTATTTCTGATTTGAGCTCATTTATTTGGTCTTGTCCTCTGAAAAGGTTTTTTATGTTTTTTTTTCTTTTCTTTTCACCATGTGTTTCAATAAAATTAGTTTTGAATGTAATTAAATGTAACCAGTGTAGTGCGGTTCTTATCACAAACCTCAACTTTTAATTCTGGATCGCTTAGAAAGTCTCACTTAGAGCTCATGCCAGACTGCTGCTAGATACAAACATTCGTCTAAATTGAAATGTATATTCAAACCCTAGGCTTCATAGAGGCAAGGGACAAATTTTAATTTACCCGATTACCAATATTATCTTTGAAGACGAATACTAGGAATGATAATTGTTCATGCTGATATTAGACAGATCAACAAGATTAACATACCCGGCAGAGTTTGTCCTGCCCTGAAAAATATAAAAATCTAGGACCCGATTCTAGTTCCAGTTATGAATCTAAACCATCCGGGGACCCGTTCAAACACACACAAAAATGTCATCAAAGTCGTTCTCAAGTTATACATACATACATTTCTACGATAAAATTTTATTGATATCTGTTACATTTATATTGATTAAGGTTCACGTAATATTGATCAAAGAAAAGGAGAACTTAAAGTAGGTATGGCGCCATCTATTTGATGCTAATGTAACTTAGTAGACAGCAGAACTCATACTTTGCCGTTTATTCTCTACTTATGCTAATATTAGATAACGGTGAACAATAGGATTTATATTATTATAAAAAATAATAAAAACCCTACATACACATAATTATTTTTAACGAAGCCTTTTGTACAAAAACTCAACCGTTTAGTGAAATGTGCCTTTTCGAGCTGTCACTCCCTCATTTACAGTCAATCGAACACTCATAATTTGGTAGATATTGAAAATGATTACAAAGTTTGAACATTCAGGATACTTCGCACTGGCTAGATAGACAAATTATGCAGAGACAAATTTAAAAAGAAAACCAATAATTGTAAGTAATAAAAAAAAATGACAAGATTACAAAATTAAATAAGTTCATATATTCTCACGATCACTGTTTTTTAATTAAGTTTTTTCTAGAGTTCTTCGTAAAATTTGTGTAACACCTGAAATGCGGACTTTTTTTTCGTAAAATGAGGTAAACAATAAAATATTTTTATTTAAATAAAAAAAATCACTTTTCAGTTGAATTTTTCATTATATTTCACAGAAAACATAACCAGTGGAAAAATTCGGGATTTGACCATTGCCCAACTGTGGGCGCAACAAGAGGGTGGGTAAGAAGTTCACGACACGAACGGTTGCGTCGCCGGCATTCCAAATTTTAATACAAGAAAATCATACTCATCCTTGTCTTTGACGGAAGCAAACTTGAAAGCTTCCAGTTCTGCCATCAAGTTTGTCTGGGTTTGTTCCAACTCGAGTTTCTCCTCCTCTGTGGTCTGCTGGAGATAGTTAAGCCGTTTGCAAGTCTCCCTTTGGGCTTGGAACCTATCGAAGACTTCCTCTGCTTCTGTTACTCCTGGAGTAAAATTTTGTTTCTGCAAGAACTTACTTTTCCATTAAATAGCAAAATAACTAATTAAGACATGGTGCTGAATTAAGTTTAAAAAATATGTTTTATGCTGCAGCTTCATCAGTGTAAAATACGTATTTTTTAAAAATCTAACGCCGTTAAATCATAGCTGCATTAGTGTATAACCATACATTACCTGAAAATATTTAAAATTGTCCAAACTTTTAAACTCCTATACATAGGAAAAACTTTATTGTTCACCAAATAAAAAAAAGCACAACAAAGCAATAGTTACTTGATAAACAAACACACAACAAAAGGCGGCTTGGCCTTATCGCTAAAGGCGATTTCTTCCAGGCAAGCTGACTCAAAGGAAGCTCTTAAATTATTTGCAATTATTATGCAGATAATTTAAGAGCTTCTTTTTATAAATAAAAAGGAAAAAAAGATATGACATACATAAATAGCAAATTACAGTCTAAAATATTGTAACCTAGCATAATTACTGCGTAAGACTAACATAATGATTGCTGAGTGAATTTTTAAATATGGCAAAAGATTTAGCTTTTCTGGCGTTAGTGGGCAAAGAGTTCCAAAGTCAGACAGCCTGCATGGCGAAAGAGATAGAATAAAATGTTGAAGAGTATATATACCTGTAAGTTTCATAAGCCTCTGGAATATCTCTTCCATTTGCGCTGCAGCGGAGGATTCTTCTGTGACAGCTTCGCCTTCCGTTGACCGCGTTGACTCTTGACGAACCACCGAGCGAGCTGAGATAGATTGTTGGCTATCGATCTTATTCATATTGAGTTAGAGTAAGTTTGAAGGTTTCTTTAAGACCCATAAAGAAGCCCTCAATCTTAACCCGTATATATTTAAATAGCTGATGGCCGCGACTTCGTCCGCGTCAGTTGCGATGTAGAATGCTATCAGCGTCATCTAGTTTATTTAACATGATGATGAATGAAACATGCTCATCGAGATAACCGATGTGTCAAACTAATCCGCTTTGGACAAGCATGGCGGGTATACTGTCCGTTCCCGATATAAAAAGTCCAACAGTGGCATGTTTTTGGAGCTGTATTATATCTTATTTATTACTATTGAAACTTACTATTACACAAATACGATATTTAAGTAAGTTGTATGTACTATCGCGAGATGTTTGTAGACTGGCACTGAAATATATAGATATGTCTTCATCGGCTTTATTTTCAAAAGACAAAAAAGCAAGCTTACATTGTGGTGGAAAAACCCTTTTTTCCAACTTCTCCAGCTCCCTTTTTCTCTCATTGAATCTCTGCGCGAAGTACACTCGTTCGGAGGCGCGCGTGTGCTCGGCGTTGTGCGCACGCGCAGCCTCCGCCGCTGTGGCCGCCGTTGCCCGGATGCGCATGTCCGCTGCTTCTTCACGTACCATCTGGGTGTTGATATGTAATTTTTTTATACTTGTTTTGCCAGGTGGTAGGGTGTTTGTCCACCTGGCTGGGTACCACCACTGGTCTAAAGTTTGCCGCCATAACAACCTTGAGTTATGTTACGGCATTATTGGTCAGGTTCCAGTCTCCCTTAAGAGAGCAGCTGCGCTTTTGTAGCACCTTGGTGTTGTTGAAGTCCATAGGTGCTGGTAACCGCTTTCCATCAGGTCTGCCTGTCTGCTGAACTCATATAATAAAAAAATAAAGGCAACCATTGAACTGGAAAAAAGCTAAACTGACTTAAAAATAAGATTAAATACAAAACTAAACTAACTGAACTAAACTAAATATTAAGACAATCCTAAAAATAAACCTAGCTTACAAATAAAGTAAAAATAAAAATATAATATTTATTTTTGTATAAACAGCGGTCTTCCTGCCAAAGAGTTATCTCTTTCAAGTTCCAGACAACCCTAAGATAGATGATCAAATAATACGTCTTTAATTTATTTAATACAAGCTGCACCCGACATACGTTGCAATACCACGTAAAGTAAAAAAAATATAGATTGTATATTTTTGTGCCAGAAATGTTTAGGAACGCACAGAATGAACATACGATCATTTATTTTTATTTACAAGTGGCGAATGATGTTGGTGTTGTATATAGATAGATAACATTTTATTGCACACCAAAATTATAATTACAAAAACAGACCATGTTGACAATATTTTCTAGGCAATACAACAGGCGGCCTTATCGCTCAAAGCGATCTCTTCCAGGCAACATAAATGACAGAAATTGAATCAGGCGAAATAGGCATATATTCAAAACTACATACTTTAGGTTAGTATAAGTCTTAATACTCCAAAGCCGGACTGGCTTTGTAGCCACCATTCGCAAACTCGAAAAATGCCGCCCCCACCGAAGCTTGAGAAAACTTCGTTAACCAGAAAAATTATATGTTGAGCTAGTTGAGCTAAGAAATTAATATTAATATAGATTTTATGAACGAAAAATTTTCATATTAAAAACAAAATTTACATTTCTTTTTTGCTTTAGTAATTCCAGCATTTTGCTAACATTTTTGTAGGCAGTTTGTTACCTACCGTGCCTACCGTCTCGAAGCGCCCCTGATTACTCTCGTTTCTATGCGATACTGTTTTTATGTACAAATAAATTAAAAAAAATATGTATTAAAAAATTTAATTATAAGAGGTCATTTGAAATAATCGACATGACTGCTATATTAGTGTAAATGAGTTTTTGTTTACTGTTTGTTCCTTTTTGAAAATATTGGAATTGAAACGATTGTTAGAAAATAATTATCAAATCGTATATGTACCTACCATATAAGTCACTGTTTTGTCTTCCATACAATTCGTCAAATAGCGTTTCGCTTACCTGGCAGTCTGCCTTACCTCAAGTTTCCTTATCTCTTCTTTTTGTTTGTTCAAAAGATCTTCAATACGCGATAATGAACTTTCGAACTTCACCGAATCGTCTATCAATGCCTGTCTAAAAAACCAAGATATTCTTTAATTCTTTTTCTTCACTATTTATTGATATATGTATGTGGGATATTTTTTAGTGATTACCTAATAGTCAAATATTTCTTTTTAACCAACTCTGCCTCAGTCCATTGTATTAGGACTTTGTGGATTTCATTTTCCAAATGTGATACGTGCTGAAAACATTGAAATTTTCATCTATAGCGATTTGGTGTTGGCTACATTTAAAGAGCATATCGTCAACTTACGTAAAAGTTACTATTATTATTGAGATCTTAGTTATAGATATAATAAATTAAAAGTAAATTACATATTTGTTACCTTTCTCGCCCTATTATTGTTTTTAGACTTAACAAGTTCCCCTTTAGTGCTTTCTACGAGTAAATATTCGTATTCCTTTTCTAATTCTGCCAACTTCTTTTTCTTGTTTCTTCTCTCGTATTTTAACAGGTCTAACATTTTTCTTTGTTCTATAACTTTTAAATCTAAATTGTGAAGAATCTGAAATTTAGCGGTAAAATAATTTGTTACACGTTCAGTGTGTTAGAGTATTTTAAGTGTCTCTTATGAATTACTCATTCAGTGCGGCCCCCAAAATCGAGATCTTCAGAGCGAAAGTTCACGTTAATATTTCTTGGTGTAGGACAAAATCATTACCCAGCAATACATTCTCAAGTTCTGGATAAAGATTTGTTGTAGGTGTTTTTCTCATGTACCAGAAGAAGGCTTGGTAGAGATTTTTAAAAGATCTGCAAGGTAGTGGCTAAAATTTGATTAAATGGCAAAGCAATGGAAGTGTCAAAGTAGCTTTTTAAACATTTTGTAAAGTTATACCTTTTATGAATAATAATATTCGTATGAGCGATAATTTTGTAATATTCACTACCTTAGCACTAATTAAATATAAAATGTCTCCATTTGATTCTTTACCTGATCAACTCCTTTGTTACCAATAGGACATACATCATTGAGATACTTTTTAACTTGGGCCTCGTCTTCACTAATGATAGCTCTGGCTTGAGCTAATTCCGTGATTCTCAACTTGATTTCTTTTTTGAGAGTATCTATTAGATCGTTGTTTAGTTGTTTTTCAGCTTCATTTTCTTCGTAATGCGATTTTCTTTGGCCTTCTATAATTGTGTTGAAACATTTTTGTGTATAATAAAAAATACATAGACTGAAAATTATACTTGACAAGGCATAATCACAATAACTGTGAGTACGATTTCAAGAATTTTCTTTATAATAAATAAAACTACGTTTTAACGGTTTTAAGCGCGGTAATTTATTTTATTTTTTATTTAGGTTTATCCGACGTTTCGGCCGCTTTTCAGTGGCCGTGGTCACGGAAGACAAAGATAACAAACATTTGTCTAACGTGTATTGTCAAAGTTTTTATTCAGCCTACCGCCAACTTGTTTATTTTAATTATTTAGTTTTAATTTTGTTTATGGATATTATTTACTCTATGGGAGCCTAATCTAATTTTATCACCGCTTCACAACATGTTGTGGCTGAAGAGAAGAAGCGGCGCAAGAAACTCTTCAGCAAACATGCCTAGTTCTAAAAATTTTATATAATATTAAAATGGGTGGAAGGAAAAAATAAAATAAAACAAAAATTTCTTTATTCTTTGCTATACTAGGTTTTGATTTTCTTTACAGTTGCAATTTACTATAATCTACATATACCTATTATACTAACTTGTTCTTTGAAAAATTGTACGGTTAGATGTGTGTAAGCGGTGCTAAAATCTCCTTAAAAATATTTCAAAAACAACAGGTTCTCAATTTTTCGTACAAATATTTTGTGTCCCGAAACCTTAAAAGTTATTTGGGTTCTGTGTTTTCTCGAGGTGCAATTCGTAATGGATACCAAACTGCTAGAAAATAGTACTAAGTAAGTCGCGATAACTTAGGAAAATATTAAATAGTACTAAGGGTTGGCTTTCTGATGGCATTGGACCTACAAACTAAACTACCTCTATGTTCTGTCATACCATGTGCCATGTCTTTGGGTACCGAAGTCGTTTCCGGTACCCCTGAAGGCATCGGTTTAGCGACTCTCTGCCCTGATAGACGGGGTATTACATTTTCTCTGATACTTCACAGCATGCAAATGTGCAAATTCATCGCAAAGTTGTTTACTTCTAAATTCATTCATTATAAAAATGTTAGTTGTCGTTATACGAACCTGATAACTGTATCTTCTTTTTGATTTCAAATATTTTCGTGTTTATAGTGGTCAGACGATCTTCAGTCTCAATCTCGAATGGATGTTTTTCATAACACATTGTCATTGTGTTATAAATAAATTAAAACACTAACGTTATGGCTTCACTTGTGCTATGCGTTGATAGCAACTGAATTATCGAACAAACAAAATGGTTTCGAGAAATCAGTGGTAACTTTACCTCCAACAATATTTAAAATGCGTTTTGATAAATAAACTTGATTTGTTCATTTATAACCTATTAGCTATTTTTATTATATGTGTAAAGGTCATTATTTTAGGACGACGTCCGTAGACCAACCGATACGTGAAACGATAATCGGTAAAATTGAAACATATGTTGTCTTCTGACTCCTCGTGCTTTTTTTTAAAACACATTGTATACCCCCAAATTAAGCAAGTTACATTTGTGTTATGGGTAATATACAACGGTCTACTCTGGGGCCGATCCCAGATACCCAGACCATAGTAAATAATGGAATACGTTTCCGATACTTACCATAGCAGGAATTGAACCCAGAGCCTCTGCGTTGCAGTGAGGTAAGCTGGCAAAAGCTTAGCTCGCTCAACCACAGAGACCGTCAAATATACCTACTATCTAATTTGGACGGATTATTATTTCAAGTGTCGCTTTCAGTATCTATTTAATTTATTTATATTATTGTATAATTAATATAACACGGTATGTAGCAAAGTGTGTATGTAGGGGAAGTTCGGGCAACCCTGGACACTTGCATGAATTGCGGATAGAAAACAAATGATCGAAATTTTTGTCTTTATTTTATACCCAAAACAGAGTTGGAAGTTCTTTATATTAATTAAACATTACAAATCAAAAACCTTTTTATATATATCGAGAATAATTAGGTCTTGTTTTTTTGACGTCATAAAAATGGCAGGTAGCCCCGGACATGTAATAAATGGTGATCCAATCGCTGTTTGGCCTTATTCACACCACAATTATAACAAAAATACGATACATTTATATAAACACCAGAGTTTTGCATTCCTGGCACAGAATCTTAACTTGCCATCCATTATACATTTAACTGCTTCTTTCATTTTATTTTCATCCATATTTCCTCCTTCACTAATTCTACCCTTAAATTTCAACATATTTCAAGTATTTCTGCAACATCATCGGAAGTTACAGGAGATGGTAACAATTATGAACGAGTCTTTTGAGAGAAAGGGTATGAAAGTTAATGTGAACAAGTCGAAAGTTATGGTATTTGAAAGAGATGAAAATATGTAAATTTGTAATATACACATAGGAAACAAAAAGTTAGAGCAAGTCAAAGAATTTGTTTATCTAGGGTGCATGTTTACTACGGACGGAAAGCATGAAAGTGACATCGAAAGAAGAGTAATTGCAGGCAATAAGGTGAATGGAGCGCCAAACTCTTTTATAAAAGCCAAAAAGTGTCTGTAAAGGCACGTTTGGCTGTCCATCAAGGGGTGTTGGTGCCAACTCTAATGTACAGAAGTGAAAGTTGGGTGTGGCGGAAAAAGCATGAAAGTAGAATAAATGCAGTTAAAATGAGAGCTTTGAGAGTATACGTAAGGTAAGCATAAATGATACGATACAGAATAATGTAATAAGGGAACGTTGTGGATTGAAAAAAGATGTAATAACAAGAGTTGAAAAAGGAATGTTCAGGTGGTTTGGGCATGTAGAGAGGATGGATGAAAATAGAATCACAAAACAAGTGTATGACAGTATTATGAATGGTAGAGTGGGTACCGGTAGACCACGACGACACACCATGATCAAATAATAGAAGTTTTAAAACGAGGTAAGTTAAAAAGCATATCAAATAAACGTGCATGTATGAAGAGGTTAATGAAAGTAGATGAAGTGAAAGTTGTTTGTCAGGATCGTCGCAAGTGGAGATCTATAGTCTCTGCCTACCCCCATGGGAAAAAGGCGTGATAATATGTATGTATGTATCTGCAACAATAGTAACAATATTTTAAGATATTTCCATAAATTAACAAAATAATAATGCAATTGTAGTTTGTTAAATTAATATTGCGAAATTCGAAACGTAAAATCGTGGCCGCGTGTACCCGACTTTATTCTGTCCGGGATCCACGATCGTTATTATGCAACATTTTTAAACATGGCCATAAATTGTACAACAATTGTTACAAATATGATTAGAACCTTTAAATATACAAAATTTCCTAAAACATTGAACAATGCACACTTACTTATTGTACTTGATATGCTGCAATGAAGTTTGACAGAGGCGACGAATTTTTTTGGCTAGGGTAAAAAAACTCACTCACGACCATTGAGGTATAACAATATGGTCTAAGCTCACGACTAACTTATTCGGAGCCCACGCCACAACCGAGCTGCATTTGTTACTACTCTAAAGGGTGCATTTTCAATCACACTTCGTTTACGCAACTCGTTTAGTTTATTCGCCGTCTGGGGTTACCTGACTTTCCCCTACGTTTGTTATAATTAGCATAAAATTTTTGACCTTGGTAAGACTTGACCTGACCTGAGTTTTTGAATGTTATGGTTGATATAGAGTCGATGAATTCCTGTTCTAATCTTTTCTGACTCAGAAGTTAATTATTTTACTGTGTGTATTGTTATTTATTTCATCTTCCTTTCTATCTCCCACTTTTCAATTTGCCTTCAATTGCTATCGTAGTAAATAAATTGTCTCATATATCTATTTATTAAGACTGATAATTGATTCTTTTTAGGTACAAATAACTTTTTTTTGTCCTTATACAAAGGTTATAATTTATGATCTAGGTATGTGTTTTACTTTGAAACACTGAAATCGATCAAGACAAGTTATTAGCGCAGTCAAATTAGTATATAAATTCGATAACAGTTTGATAAACTTTGAGGCGCCATCTGCGCTGGCATATCTAGTAGTGAAAAGATAAATTAAAAGCACTCAAAAGCTCCTTAGCTGCGCTTGAGCACCAAATAAGTGCAGATGTCGCTACCAGCCCAAAAGAGTGAATTGCTACATTGAATCAACATTCCTGCGCGTATATTTACATGTGTGAGTAAGTCCGTTCTCACGCTTATAAGGTGCCGAATATAACTAATCATGACATAAATAATCTGTAATTACTGGTTATTTAAACAAAACTGTTGTTTTCTAATAATTCTAAAGCTTTTTTAGGAAGCTACTTGAAATTACAAGCTGCGCGCACGCACACAACAGCGGCGGCGGCCATTTTGATTTACCGTACGCTGTGTATACAGACAAAGCCGTTTCGTCAGATGCGAGCGGGACGCGGCTGCGTATGTTCCTACCGGGCTTTACGTTACATTTGAGCGTGTTTTACCGCTAAAATGTCTAATAAACAAAAGTTTTCAACGTAACATTAGTTTAAAAACAAAATGAAGTGTCTATTCTTACATTTAGTTCCGTGAGTGTTGATTCTATAGTGATCCAAACAAGGAGTTGAAAGTTTTAAAACAAATGTGTGTGATCCATGTGTGAATGTTGTGCTTCAAAATGTGGTCGAGAAACTTTATACCGGATTATGGGATTCGTCTGCTGACACTGGTCGTCCTGGCGACCCTGGCCACCAGGATCCATGGTGTTGAAGGTAAGTGCGATACTTAGGATGGCGAGCTTTTGAAAGCGCAGCCTGAGATATAACGCGGCTGTGTTTAGGTGGTACCTTCTGTAACGGAGCTTATGATGTAGATACGGCATTCTCAACCGGTCGGCATACATCTTGGTTCTCACAGCCGTGGACTTGTGAAACGACTTGTTTTAAAAACTGGAGTGAATTCAACGCATCGCATTTTTTAATGTTTTTTAATTATGGCGCGTTTGTTGACGTTAAGCTCGCTTCGTAGCTTGAGATTGCGTCGGCATTGCAAATTCTTACATGGCCACATAAAAATTACACGGATAGATTGTTTTATTGCATTTCAACACATCGTAACTTCTTTTGATTATGTTTCGTTCAGTTATTTTAAATCAATTTATAAAACGAACTCTCCACTTGACAACTAAAGTTTAAAATCGAGGAAAAGCACCCGGAAAAGATTGACGCCCCATATCTTGCAATTAACGTGCAAATTAATTTTGAAAACTACCCCAAAACGAAATACAATTTAAAGTTTGCTGATAATATAGTAGACATGTAGGCACTTATGTATCTACATAAATACGTCATATTTTTGAAAATAGAATACATTATTGTTTAAATTAAATATTAAACTTTTTGGTTGCGTTCCGTTTAGTTTTATAATAAATTATTTTGTATAATACAATATTCTGAATTTTAGTGGTACAATAGTTTAGATAACAGTAAAGCGATAAGATTGTTCAAATTATTGTTTATTTTTCTTTGATGGATAAGGGTAATTTAAGTATTCTGTCTTGTAGGAGGGATATAAAATAATGAATAATGATAACGAAGTTGTGTCGATGCGAGGAGTTTGTTTCTCCGAAGTTATTCAATGATTTACAGAATAAATATTATTTCAACGAAAGCATTTCAAAATTGCAAAGTGCAACTACTTTTTATCTTGAAAATATGTTAAATTAGTTGGCTAAAACTTTAACCGGCGTTCTCCGACGCGTTTATGGGTAACTAAAATCCGGCATGGTCTTGAACCCTTGTTACACTACACTGGTTCTGGCAGGCAGGTAGGCATCCGGTACTGATGGAAAAAGGGTCCGAAAATCAGCATAGTGCAAACATTAAACTAGGCCTTTGTCTTTAACCGCCACGTAGGCAGTAGGGTAGTTGAAAGCCAAGTCGACTAAGAAACTTATTATGACTTTACAAAACGCTGAGGCCTCGTAGACTTTGTATGAGATGAGCATCTTATGACGTCATACTTTTAACGAGTTACATAGTGTATTAAATACACTGGTCGGCAAAACACTCCTTTTAATTATTGTGATTTTTTTATAATTTCGACACTTCTGAATATAAATATACTATTAAAAGTTTTATAATACCGCGTCAATTTAGTTTTGTAATTGATGTTTTAAATTTATCTTTTTTTAGCTTTACGTACAAAACGTATATTTAATTATCAACAATAGCTGATTTAATTCCTTCAAAAACATTTAAAATAATCAAAAGTATATGGAAAATTATTGAGATTTCTGTAATAGTGTCATTTCAGTTCGTAGTTTTCTCTATTTTCAGTACAAAAATCTGCAAGTAATAATTCTGACCATTTTCCGTTGGATCGTTTCTCTATATGTAATATATCTTTCATCATATTCATGACATATTGTTTTAAGATTTGCGGAAAAAGAAATCTACTGACATGATGGTATTTAGGAGCTTGATAAGAAGAAAACATTGCCCAAAAAGATTGCGTTAGGAGCAAAAATTTAAAAAAATATAGATCTGATAGCAACAAAGCAGACCTAAATTCAGCTTGTCAAATTTTATATATTTGTCGGATTTATTTAAAGCAGGATTGGGTTGCTGACCAGTGTTACTGTTTAAACAGTTACTGAATTTTTTTATTATGATATTTTTAAAGTAAGATATAGTATGCTTTAGCGCTCACTCTTTTATATAAAAATAATTTTATAATTTATTGTAACAAGTTCACAAAGATAGTCAAGTGTCAATAAATTGACACTAGAAAACTTTGTCTTCTGTGATCACGGCTGCTGGAAAGTGGCCGCAACGTCGAAATACAAACAAATGAGATGCCGCGCTTAAAACCGTCTAAACGGAGTTTTAATTATCGCGAAAACTTAAGAAAATACTAAGTTTCATCTACCTAATTGTAGCGAAAACTCCCAGATATTAATGAGATAAGCGAATAACAGTTTTATTCTATACATATCTTGCCGCGTGTTCGTCTAAAGTCACCTAGTTGAATACAAATGCCCAAGTATTCGTTTAGTATTCAAAATGTCCGATTCACGATTTCTGTGGTCGGGACGACGTTGGGACTTTTAGAATATTAATCATCGTTTACATTCAACGGTTGGAAGGATTTTTCGAGTTTGAGGGAAAGTATTATGTGGGCTCACATATTAAAGTGATGTGTCTTCGAATTTCATTTTTTTTGGTAAAGTATTGCCATGTCACTAAATTTATATTTAATAGGCGTGATACGAATTTTAAGTTTATCTTACCACTATATTTATCTCGTTCTTACGTAGCTTCGAGTTGTTTGCTAGAGCAGTTGGCAGAAACCCTACAACTTGCGAAGAATTGTTTCACATCCCACGACATTTGTTTTAAGGGGTGCAACATTTCAATTTTATCGTGTACGCTCATGGCTTTAGCACTTATCTAGTGCTCAGTTTACTCACAAACTAGTTGTGATTGTCAGTGCATGTGCGCGGGATTCAGAAATTTATATCATGATATCTTTTAAACCCCGTAATATATTCAAATGTGTACACGAATATTTTAAGATAAAATTCCTGTTTTCATCTCAAGTTTTTTCATTGAAATCTCCGAAGTTTCGGATACTATTTGAGACAGTCTTTCAAATAGATTCTAAAGACAGTAATTTATGATTAAACATCGTATAAACAGTAGTTGCAACTTAAATTTTAAAATTAAAGATGCTCCAATTTGTTTATTTACAATTTACATTGGTGTAGATTTCTACTTAGTAATTTTGTGTAAATAAGTATTATTTATAATGTAAAAATGGTTTAACATTTCAATCAAAACGTAATCTGGTACGATATACTTGCCTTTTCTCACATTTCCCACACTGCAACCAATCACCGACCATGTATTGCTATAACTTTGTTGCTTTCCTAATAAGATCGGTCACTTCCTCTCGAAGTTCATAATTTGTACTGTGGAAATTACAGTAAAACGTATACGTCAAATATGCTTCCAATGGTAATCTAAATAGGCAAACATTCACCTTTTCTTCTGTCTTCTCTTCTTTTTTAATATAATCGGCACAATTTATATATCTAGTCATGTATGTCGAATCTATGAACATTCGTTCTTATAATAATCCCAAATTTGCCATACAGCGTGGCAATGCAGCCAGCCTTCTGGGCACGCTTCCCTCTGGCAGCGATTTGCTACATTCTTTATATTAATTAATCTGTTTATAATTTAGTTTATTTTTAGGAATATTTTTATGAAATAAAAAATCTCAAAGTAAATGCGTCAGTAAAATTGTAGAACAGACACTAAAGAAGGGAGTTCTTATGGTAGCTTGTGATAAAGCACATATTTACACACATATAATTATTCTTCGTTAAAAACAATATTCTGTAACTATTCATTTTAAACCTATATTAATTTGTTTCTTCATTACAACCGCACGGCAAACGTAACCTGCAAGTTCCCGCCGCCAAACAGAATCGCTTTATTGGCGGGAAAAAAATTATGTCCATTGTTCAACATAAACAGGCAAGGGCCTATAAACATACAGCATTTTCATATCTGCAGTTTCAGGTTATGTTCCAAAAATGAATATAAATTATATAGGTAACCAAAATAGGAAATTTCGAATAAGTATTAACTTGTTAATTTTTAATATTTTTTAAATATTGAATTATACAAAAAGACGATTAATAATAATAAATATGAAGTAAAGATGTGTTGTTGGGGAGTTGTTGCGCCGCTTCTTCTCCGTTAACAGTAACAAAAATTGCTATGGAAGCGGTGGTTGACTCATGACTTCCAATAATTTATCGGTAAGATTTCATTTTGAAATAAATTCATTCATTTTAATATTTATACAGATCAATAATTATGCACGTACTTGAATTAAAAGTATGTAATTAAAAATTTACATAGATGAGATTTTTATCTCCTGATTTCGTTATTGTAGAAAGAATTGATGAAAAAATATTGGATTATAGCAAAGTTATTGTATTTACATAAAATTACGTTACTGTTACAACACAAAATTAAACTTTCTAGGACCCATTAATACAGTCTAGCGGGCTTATTCATATTGAGAACTAAGAACTATAAAGAAGCCTACAAACTTACTTTAACTCAATAAGAATGAGACCGTAAGTGTTTAGGTGTAATACCGAAAAACAAAATTCCAAGCAAAAAACTTGGACCCATAAAACTTCTGTTTTATGGGTCCAAGTTTTATAATATATAAGATGTTATTTTATTGTTCTAAGGGACGCTACGTTGTCAGTTTAAAGTGCAGTGGTCATTAAACCAAACCAAAAGTAACATATCATATTAAATAAACAATCTTCTTTGTTGAATGAATAATATCCGTTTAACGTTATACTAGTTCTTAAAACTAGTTAAGATAATACAGTTTAACTTAGTTCAAAGTTTAATAGATTGTTTTGAATGGTATAAATGTTCTCACGGATTTTAATTCTATTATTTTATTACATTGTCTCTTAGTACTTGTTAGATTAAAATTAAAATTTCGTTTGTGAATATTCGCAAACAAGACTACCAAGGTTTTATATCACTGTAGTGTTATTGACCTCTGTAGTGTATGTACTTTTGAGCATTCATCCGCCTAACTAGCTAGTAATAATAAATCAGTGGTCTGGGATTTATTCCCGGTAAGGTAGATTTGGTTTATTTTGTTAGTGGTTACGGCTGTACTCGTGTAGCTTTGGAACGCAGATGTCCCGAGTTTGATTCTTGGCATGGTAAACGTATATGAGCTTTTAGTGGATTACTATGGTCAGGGTATTTGTTATCAGCCTCAGAGTTGTCTTTTGTACCCCGTTATTCATAAACCTTTTTTTACCAGTCCGATTGAGAATTAAGCCGCGACAAGGGCAGTACCTTGGAGGGATAATTCGCGACCTAGTATGGTATTCGCCAGATCGGAGGTGGCACTAGCGTGCCCAGTCAAAACTGGTGCCATGCTATTGCCACTCTTCAGTTAGGGATACCCACTAAAACTCCTGGTTGTTCCGTACTGCGCCTTATGCCACGGAGTTATCCATAAACCTTTTTTTTTGGCCAGGGGAAATCCGTTTGAGGACTAAGCCGCGACAGGCACAGAAGCCTGGGGGATGCTCGCGACCCGGTGAGAGTGTGGGATTCGCCAGATCGGGGGTGGCACTAGCGTGCCCGGTCAGAACCGGTGCCACGCTATTGCCACTCCTCACTTAGGGATACCCACTAAAACCCCTGGGTGTTCCGTCCTGCGCCTTATGCCAGCGCTACGTGTATGCGGTTTTCCCAACTCCGCTACCCTGGCAGGCGTGGGCCTCGCTCACTGGGCCTCTTCCAATGCCAGGGGGCTATGTCCCCGGCCACTACTGAGTCTTTTCGGCGTGGGGCGGTTTGTAACTCGCCCCACGGGAACAGAGATGAGCGCGCGCGGAACACTCGCGCTCTCATCTCGACGGCAGTTATTCATAAACCTAGCGTAACTTTTTATAATTCAACATTACCATACACTTAGGATAAAATAATCCAAAGTGTACAATATTATTCAGGGAATTCTGAAAAGGGACCTTCATGCGAGCTTGTCTGCGAAGACAAGCTGTAGTTAGATAACGGTTTATGATGGTACAGTAGTGACCTTCAACCTGTAGTAGTAGAAACTTATAGAGTAACGTCGCAAGATACTATACAGCCTCTGCTACGGGAGGTAGGGATCATTGTGTTCTCTAGCGTAACTTGTTTAGTTTATGGATGTGTGTGTATGTCAGTAGCTTTGTCTGCGGATTGTTTTGTTTTTGGCGTAACTAACTTAGATTATGAATATAATATGGTGTTTCTTTATTATGTTTTTTCGAACAATATCTTGAATGTTTCATAGATTGTATGATTTCTTGTGCAAGCGTGTAAGTATCAAGTCATTTCTTTCGATCTCTTGTTATATAAATGAATCCACATTATGAAAACATAGTTCTAATTTTACAAACATATTAATGATCAATTGTTGAACGAAACGGTTTCAAAGGTCATTGTAGTCGCCTTATAAATCTCAACTAAAACTGGCTCGATGTAAGCAATTTCTCACTTAAACTTCATTAAACACCCTGTTCTTATTAAAGACCTTATGCTATTGATTCTAGAGTTCAATTCCCTAGTAATGCTATGGAACGACGTTGACGGGCGATCGCAAATTGTCGACATACTAAGTTCACACATGGTAATATACCGCCGACGTTAAATCTATTGTCAAAATGATCGCGGCAAGTGTTCGTTATATTATGCCCACGGCATCAAGCAGAAAAGTTGCGAAGAAAGTGGACAGAGTGAGTATATAATAATATTGCAACTTATTTTAACATTTGATACTTGCGCTGCCAAACGAGGCATAGCAAACTGCATATGCTAACTCATTATTTTTTCCTTTATTATTTTTACATGACATTGAAAATTCTTTACTATCTTATAATCGATTTAAGATTTTTATAAGGAGGCTTTGGTGAATAATTTTAGAGTCTACTAATAATTCGGACATCAGCATCTGAAGACTTGTTAATTTTGTCGTATTTTTATAAAGATACGTTTTCCCGGCTGGTTCTAGAATACGTGCCATAAATTTTGCTATGATTCAGATCAATCTAAACCATTCATATTTCCTAGAAAGCTAGATATATATTTAAAACTTTGTCCGTTTGAGAAACACTAAATATCTTTCCAGTATCTTCGAGATTTACACGAACAACTGAATGAATCTTAACATATTATATTATTAAAGTAAGGAAATAGACAACTTAAATCCATGATTACAGTGTTTTACGGCATTTCAGAAAAATATTAACATTTTCAATTTTGTGGCTAACTTCGAAAGCTTACGCAAGTGTGTTTCCTTTCGAATTGCTTTGCTATTAAGTGATTTCGCTTTGTTTATATAATTATTTAACATGAGCATAAACGATATATTTTCTGTTATTACTCATCAAATTAATCACATAGGCGGACTGCTGTTAGTTGTAGCGTTTTTACTGTAGAGCGAGTAATAGATAGTTATCAATATATTATAGAGATGGCATAGGTAAGAAATGTAATTGCAACAGAAGGTTGATGTAATGTTTTTTTTGTGTAAGTAAACTTATGTGCATATTAGTTGCCAGAAATGTCTTAAATATTTTGTGACTTGCTATGCATATGGGATTTTAGTATACTTTACTTTTCAAGACCTATTTTTTTTATTACATGACAGTTAGACTTATTATAGATTAGATAATATGAATTATTGTGACTATATACGGTCTTATTCATATTGAGTTAGAGTAAGTTTTAAGGCTTCTTTAAGAATCTGTTTAATTCTTCTTTTATTATTTATATCATCGGACCTGTGTTAAAAATGTTTTTATAATATTGAGTCCAAATAGTAAAATAATTTTAAGGCAGTAAGTTGCCATATTTGGTAATACGATCAGACTACAACTACCTAGAATTGTGAGCTTAACCGTTTGGCCTTTTTCGTTTAATTCTGTCCATGGAACTGTTTTTATCGGATAGATCTAGTCTATTTATTTGTTTCGTAGATATCCTTTGAAAAGTATAAAATAAGATTCACAATCAATTTAAAATTGTTTTAAAACATGAGAGACTTTTTATCTATTATTTGTTAATTTCGCTTCAGACGAATACTTTATATGCATAAATACCTACTTATGCATATAAAGTATAAACAATTGAGATCAAATCTAATATTTTTTGAAATATTGACTTGATAAAACGCACGAGATCAAAAACCGGAATAATGAGACGGGTTGAAAACTTCACACTGGATAGATACACAACTCGTGCAAAGCCATATTAATAAAATATAAAAACAGACAAGGAGAAGACCAGTAAAAAATACTAATGGTTATATAAAAGCCTGACTAGTCTTAAGAATCAATATATCAACAAATTATCGTAAAAACTTTATGATGGCTCGCAATTATAAAATCTCTTTATATTGCAGATGTAAAGCGATTATGTATTTAATCTCAACTTTATTTTAGATACCATAAGACAATGTATTTTACAGACTTTCGATAATCATATTTTTTTAATGATAAAAGCTGTAAAGGAAATTAATACAAAGTAATAATTGAACTAAAATTCTAATGGACTTAGACGTATTAAATATTTTATTATAATTAAAAAAAATCATTCAATTGTTTATGGTTCGTAATCTCTTTTAATCTCCTAAGAAACCATTGCTGAACTTCGTGAGACGACCACGGTGTTAGGTAGAATTTCAATTTAATGTTAAAAGATGTTTCTAGTTTTATGAGGATGAAATGATTACTTATATCATAGAATATGACTGTCCACAAATTTTAATCGCGTGGTTCTTAATCCCATGGGATCTCTACAATTTACAGGATAAACAAGCATATCATGTTTATTTCGGTTTTTGTAGTGTTTGGGATTAATGGTCTTATTCATATTGGTTAGAGTAAGTTTGAAGACTTCTTTAAGAGCCATAAGAAGCTTTCATAATATTAACTCAATATGAACAACACCATGTTTAGGTGTAATTATAACGAAAATTCTTTTTCAGGCAAAAAAATTGCACCCATGATACTTCTGTTTTATGGGTCTAAGATTTTACCTGGTGCCTATTCCTTTGGAGATAATGTTAAAACTTGAATATTTGTTAATTATTGACACTGGCTAGTTATGTAAAGCGTGTAAAGAAATCTAGAAATCTATCTAGAAATCAGGAAAAGATAAATTTTTGGCGGGAACTGAAAGAGGACGTTATGCTACGCAGTTTTTATTTTTAAAATGTACACATTTTTTAAATATAACACATTATAACTATTGTTCATTTTAGAGTAATTGTACACAATTACTCTAAAATGAAAAATAGTTATAAATATTGATAATTTTTGAGGAGCATTTATGTGTTTTTGTGAGAAATGTGAATCGTATAGTCAAATGTGGCCCTTCGAGGTTTCACAATAACTCCGTTGTATGGCGTCAGTTGTAGCATACAGTTCAACTGCGCTACCGAAGACTTATACACAAGAATAGGCTGTATGGACTAAGATTCCCTTACCTGCCTTTGTGGCGATTCTACTACTGCTACTCAGGAAAAGGTGATCATACTTACCAGTCGCCACAAAAGACTCCTGGAAACGTGGCGCTGCAATCATTGTATTGTATATAATGCTTCTAAAATAGAGTTACCTTCTGATCTTTCAATCCGTATAAATAATTACAAAGCAAATTCATAATTGAAGCCGCAAATTATTTCTTGGCTACTTTATGAAGAAAATTCAAATAAAAGGCGGAGCTGTCTTTTAGTTCCTTTATTTTCAGTGGCACTTGTTTTATGGCGCGATGTTTAGCTCTGTTATGCCTTTAAAAAACAATTTTAATGTGTTCTGTCTTGTTTTTTTCACTGTTTGTCTCACCACGGCAGAAGCCATGCGGGAGCATTAAATACAAAATAATTGTTTTGAGGTTTTTTCTACATCTACCAATGAAGCTGAGACAGGAACTTTTTTATTGCACATTTACAACACAGCACACTATGGGAAATGCTATTTTCTCATGTGAAAGACTGCTATTGTTCCTCGTAATTTTTTTGCACTGACTGTTGTGACTAATTATTGCCAAGTTTTATTGGAGTTATCAGTAATAAACGACTTCAATTAAAAGATTAATTCGTTAAACTGGTAGTTTATTATGCTTAATATAGAATTTGCCATAGTTAGAACAAATAACCCTTTTTTAATAATAAATGTCTGTGGTTTCGGCAATGGAAAGTGCAGCTTGAAGAACCGAATCAAATTAAAATCGAAGGCCATAAAAATATAACAACAACAAACAAACGAATATATAAAATGATTTTTTTTATCCGTGCAAGAACGAAGCAAGTATACAATTTCCGGCGCCGGGCGGCTTGTTGTAAGAGGCGACAAAGCAACCCACAGCCAGGAGGTAGAGTATTTATCCATCTAGATAGTACCACGGCTGGTCTAGGGTATGCCGCTGTAATAACCTTGAGTTCTGTTCCAGCATTAGTGGCCAGATTCCAGTCTCGCTTTAGAGAGCAGCAGCGCATTTGTAACATCTTTGGTTTTGAAAATCTCCATAGGCCATGGTAACAGTTTTCCATCAGGTGGGCATCATCCCATCATCAGATGGACAAACGGTTTGAAGGACTTGACAAAAACAAAAGGGTATTATTTTTGGCACCATGTCTTTGCAACCCTACGAAATTTCTACAACGTCATTCTGTTACACCTAAGGTTTGGCGCAATTATATATTATGTATACTAGATATATTCATATACACATTTTGTTAGAAAGCTCACGTTTTTGTTAACAACAATCTTCATATAACGCTTCTACTTTCGAAAGTTTATACAAAAATTAGAAGCAAAGAACTCAAAATTACTAAAAACGTTAACCAAATCTTTGTAAGGCAAATCAAACAGCTTGTTAAAACAAAGCATCGATTAATTCAAGTGAGCGTACAGTTAAAGCCTTTAATGATAATGACTCTAATTGATTTCGTAATGAGCTGTTTGAATACATAGTTACCGCAAAACAAACTTACCTATAACCAGAGTTACCATATGTTCTGAATTTCCCGACATATCTTGGACGCGGTGATAACTCTATGGTGTCGGGAATTTATACTCTTCGGGAAATAAGTATGACAATTAGAACTTTGTCGCCATAACAACCTTGAGTTGTGTTCCGGTATTAGTGACCAGGTTCCAATCTCCCTTAAGAGAGCAGCAGCGCATTTGTAGCACCTTTGGTGTTGCAAAAAAAAAAAAAACTTAGTTTATTTTTACTAAGGATGGTCAAAACAAAATATTCGCTAAAAATGTATGCATAAACAGTGATTATTTTATTTTAACCGTCGATTAAATGTTAGTGCACACCAGCATAAGTATGACATTAAAAATTATATTTTATTCAAGTCGACACAACAGGGTACAATCAATTGTAACTTCTTTTACATAAAAAAAAATCAACAAAAAACTGCTAAATTTCTAACCTTTGTATTCAAACTGAGTTCTCCTGATATTTTTATTATTACAATCATACATATAAGTTATAAATGAAGCAAAATACTCTCTGTAGACCGCGTTACATGGCGTATTCGATATATTATGGAAAATAAAGAGCAGGAAACTCCCCAGCAACACACCTAAAACTTTTAATTTCATGTTTAACTCTGATTCTGTCTTTAAATAAACGTGTTATGGGCGAAAAGGCTCCTTTCCTACAGTTTATGGAGCTAAGGTCAAGCCTACCCTTTTCAGAGAAACGTAGTGCAAGCAACCACTTTTTTAAAGATATATTCGCGCGTTTCATACATCCGTAAACTTGATGTGTGTGTTTACACACGTGTGTGGGGCACGGATATAGCAGTAATACAATGCATATGAATGGTAATTTTGAATCGATATACTTAAGTAAAACAAGAAAGTTTAGAATAATTATTAAATCAATGTCCGGTATTTTCCTTGTAATTTTAGTATTTTGGTATGGTAACCCTACCTATAACCAGCTATAGCTTGGGATATGCGTGGGAGTTTGAAAGCTAAAATTACATTAATCGTTTTTGTGAGTGTTATGAGTTTTGTTAATTACAATAATACAAAATGTAATGTAATATAATAACAGATATTTTATATTAAATTGTATATATTTTAGTTCAAAATCTTGTGGTATTCTGAAGATATAAAGTCCTAAGTCCCGAACAAAATAGATATTGTGTTTGGACTCCTTTGGACGCACTAAAAAGTTTATTCATTGATTTACAAGAAGTTTTTTTACCGGTCAACTATTTATTTATTGGATTCCAAGAATGGTTTTACTATTGGAAATTTTACTAATATAGAGAGGAATGATTTGTATTTTTGTATGTTGGTAACGAATGAACTCGAATACTACTGAAGTGATTTCAAAAATTCTTTCACCCTTTGAATGAAAATTATCCCTAATTAATATATGCTATATAAAAATTAGGGATCCATACTAAAAGTTCATCAATGTAATCCATCAATGTAAACAAAATAAATAAAATATATATACAAATTGGCGCTGGAATCCGGTTATAGATTTTTATTTTTTCAGGGCAGGACAAGGTCTTCCGAGACCTCTAGCACCATATTTTTTTATTGCAGGAGGTCAGCAGTCAGTCAGACGGCCCACTTGATGGAAAGCGGTTACCATCGCCTATGGACATTTGCAACACTAAAGGTGCTACATATGCGCTGATGCTCTCTTAAGGAAGACTGGAATCTGGCCACTAATCCCGGACTCAAGGTTGTTATGGCGACATACTTTTGACCAGGGGTCATCCAGTCATCCAGTCGGGCAAATGCCCACCTCGCTGTCGGTTCTTTTGTCGCCTCTTAAGGAAGGCCGCCCGACCAACCAACCCATCAGTTGGGAGTTCACCCCCACTTCCTTGAGCCACTTCGCTCATGTACGCAACGGTTCTGTAGAACGTTTCTCTTACGTAACGTGGGGATTTGGAATGAGCTCCCGGACGAGGTTTTCCCACAGCGCTACGATATGGAGTTTTTCAAATAGGGTGTCATAAAATTTCTTCGAGGCCGGCAGCGCGTTGGTGACATCTCTGATGTTGAAAACGTAGGCGACGGTAACCGCTTTGCACCAGGTGGGCTGTCAGCCTGTTTGCTGCACTCCAGCTATAAAAAAAACGCAGAATTGTATTCTTTCTCCGTTCCTGTATGGATGATACATACATAAAAGCAGATAAAATATAATTTAGCGCTAACATTTTCCTTCTACGCTAAGATTGGTTAGAGGATTAGGTAATTGATTAGAGGATGCGGTGCTTCTAGTATTGTAAAAGTTTATAGGGTAAAGGTGATTCTCAAACTATTATTGCTTATAAAAAATGTTATTTTATTGCCTCAACCAGGCAGTAGTCGCCTATTGATGTTTGTAACACCAGAAGCGTTGCCAATGCTTTGCCGGCCTTAAAAAAAATTATAACGCCCTTCGTAAATGATCTCATGTCGTAGCGAAGACGAAATTCAATGATGCCAGTATTACTTTAGATAATGACGAGTGTTCCTTAAGATTTAGGCACAAGGACGAATGGGCTTAACAAAACATGGATACAACACAAGCCTTAAATTTGAATCTCACTTCCGCAACATCGACATTCTATTTAATCGAGGAGATTCAAATACTTCAAATGCCTATAGGACTGCCTGTTTTCCTTGTAAAAAAGGAGGTAATAAAACATAGAAACATCACACACCTTTAACTTGAACTTAACAAAAGCCCAATACCGACATTCTGTGTAGTCTGTGAGGTCCAAACATTGCATCGTGCGATGTTTGCGAACAAACAAAGACTAGACACAGATAACACAAGACTGATGACTCAGGCGTATATGACGTGAAGTGTGATTGAATTATTAGGTGTTAAATTAGCTTGCAGTGTTGTAAGGATAATTAATCATTAAAGTTTAATTGGCGCATTTAGAAAGCTTAAGGGATTTTACAGCGTTTACGGTATGGTAATTAATATTTTAGTAGTTTAAATATTTTAAACCACTACCGTGTAATATGGTTTCCGATATATTGTTAGATTGGTGTTTAATATTACATGGCAGACATAAGAGAATTGTTTTCCTTTGACATCATTAACTCTGCATAATCTTATACGTTAGTGAAGGTTGATGCTGAGAAACAAAACCTCCATTTTACACTATTTTTATAATGTAAAGAATATTGACAAATGTACATAGATTTGCTACTGTTTGTTTACTATCAATAACAGTCTTATTCATATTGATTTAGAGTAAGCTCGTAGGCTTCTTTAAGGTTCATAAAGAAGCCTACAAACTTATACTCAAATGAATAAGATCGTTAATCTTTATTTGTCAAAAACATGATATGAAAATTTAAGTACGAAAAGTACAGTTGTTTTATCTATCAGCTGGTTTTCTGAACACAACTAACGTTTACCAATTTTAAAAATACAAAGAGATCATTTGACAAAAACTAGGAACTTATAGTCATCAGAGTATGCATTTATTTGCCTAAGATATTACTGCAAATAAGATTAGCTCCAAACTTAGTATACGTATTTTCAATATAACAATACAATATCTCCTCTTCGTACTTAAGAACAGAACAAAAATATACTATATATTATTGATTTTTTATATTTACGGCTTGGCAACTAGGCCTTTAAGCCAGCATGCTATTGTTAAGTACATTGAACCACATACACAATCGAACATAAACCTTATATTCAAGTAACATAAGTTACATAACATAGATATTTCATTCCTGTAAGTTAAATTTCTTAACTGTTAAACAAATTTCAACTGTAAAGCATTGATTTAAAGTCGAAATAATTACTTCATATCTGAAAATAGTATGACAGCCACGTCTAGTGTTTACACAGTGCCATGAATATGCGCAAGTGGTTATCATTCCGTCTCTTAGTCCGTACGTTTACTTTAATAATAAGCCTGCGCTTGCGCCCATGTCACGAACGCCAAACAACGCCCCGGGCTAAGCGAGTTAATACAAAAATGAAAAAGTGTTAAAACTCTCGGGTCGGACGAGAGAAGGGTTATACCAGATCATCTTTGTAAATAAAACTTGTGAAGGGCTATAAGCTGTTGCTATGGGTTAAGTTTGTAATACTACACACACTTACACTTACACATATATCAACATAAAATCAACTATAAGACCAATTCTTTTCTGAATAGATGTTATGTATTACCGGCATACTGTCCTTGCTTTAAAAATATTTTTTTTAGTCGCATACGATTTTGACTTCAGAATTTAATCCAAAGTTTTGTAGTTCTTCAGTTTTAATTGCCATTTCCCCGCTACTTTGTTCGACAATTTTTTAAACCACATCAGACACTTGAACTAAGAACTAAATAGGTAATATTTACTAGTCTTTCCACGATCTACGTCCAGTGGTACCCAATTTCATTAAAACGCCCGTCAAGTCAACGATGTCAGTTTCCTATGTCTTACTATATGTTCATTTGCCTTCAGTATCAGTTAAAATTTAACATAAAGTTCTTTCAAGTAATTTCAACTGTCTACCAAATGATAAGGTAAAATAATGACTTGTACGATAACGAAACCAGAAATCATTGTACACTCTCTGTGAAATGTTAGGTCAGCGGGGATAACTAATCAACAGAATAACTATATCAACAGAATCCGTAAGACTTTTGCTCTCACATAAAATTGAAAATAAACTAAAACAGCTCAAATGAAACTGATAGTATTGAGTCATCAAAGTATTTGCTTTTTGTTTGGTACTCGCTTAAAACCTTTTAAAGTAAAGGGTTGCGGGATCGATTTCCAAGTATCGAATAACGCGATCGCCTCCCACATCCATTAAACAATGAAAGAGAAGTTAATGGCTGTTTCCGGAGAGTGCATTTCTCTAAAACCAGGTATTTTACTTCCAAGCGTTATGCAATTTATTAAAACACACTCAGTTCGAGTTCAGTTCTGACCCATGAAGAGACAGAAAGTATAACTCACTGATTCCTTCTTTGTACAAAACTTAATTTCCCAGTGCCATAGTTTATACTATAAAATCTTAATGATGTTCGTAAAAATGGTCTTGAAAATCTAGTTTTTTTTTGCGTTTATCTGCTGTCAGTTGAATAAATATGAGCAGATTCCATTTTCGGATCACAAGGCGCTCTGGTCTACGCATCGTTCCACAGTGGAAACGCTACCAGTGCGAACTAAATGTTTTCCCTCCACGTTCCTTCTACGTACGACAGAGTTGTGGAATGCACTACCAGAGTCCGTGTTTCCCCAAAAGTGAAATCCGGATATTTTCAAGTCTCGTGTGAATAGGTACTATCTAGGTAAGCGTGCTTCACCTTCGACCACATCATCACCCGGCATTGTGGTCAAACGCAAACCTATTTAATATAATTTAAAAAAAGACTTTCAGGTTGTGTAGACGAGATGCAGAGTGTACCTTCCAGTGAATACTACCATCTACCCAGATGTAAGTTCAATGAGTATTTAAGGAAATCCTTCCTCTTCAGGCACTTCGTATAACTTTGCGTAATGAGTTCGGCCACAAGTTTGTTGAGATGAAAATAATTAACATGAGTTTGATATAAACACCTGAGTAACATAAATTATAATAATACAATAATGAAAATTAAATCAAACTGAATTTTATTCATTAATATTAGTTTCGTATACTAAACATAAATCTCAAAAACTATAAGAAATTAAGTCTGGTCACCACCAACCGTTTCAAAGGTTGGATATCAACATTGCATATTATATATCACAGTAAATTAGAGTCTTCTCAGTATACAAAATTAATTTATCTTCCTGCTTAGCTGTAAGAAATTTAGAATAAGTCTATTGGTTGTACTTGTATTTCAATTTGCACCCTTGTAAGTAATATTAGATAGTTGTAAATCGTCAGATACAAGAAATACTTTTGTTCAAATAAATATCAGCCAATAACATGATAGTTTGTGACACTACTAACAAAACGAATATCAAAAAAATACAATTTGATAATACCAAAACATCATTTATTAACCGTCCGCCTATATTTAAATTCTTGCTTGTCAATTGTTAACTTGCTTAATTGCCACATCGATTACTTACGTGAAAGCTTTAATATCAATGTCCAAATCTGAAGACTCAGTGGCATTTGCTTCGTGTATTGCGTTGTTTGTTTTAATGCTTTTTACTTGTATTAGATGCTACCGATTAGAAGCTACTTAAATATCAAGTTTGATATTCAATGACGTTGATGGGTGTTTTTGCAGATTTGTTTTTACTTCGCGATGTAATTAAGAATCATGTTCGTCTAATTAATGTTTTTTGTATAGTGAAGTTTTATTTTTTAATTTATTTGTAAGTACAAGGAAAGCGGTATTTTAATTCCTTAGAGCGGATTTTGAGACGAGTTAGGTGGGTATTCATTTTAGGAATATAACAACAAAATTCTTCCATGGTCCATTCATCTCATTTGATGAAAATGCGGCGTATAACATCTTAAATTTAACTAAAGAAATGTGCGTATTCTTTTTTTATGTTCTTTTATTGTAGCTTTCTTATCAAGTAAATTCTTTCTTTCTGTCTTCTTTCCATGCGAATAGACAGGTAACTTCCATCGCAGGACTATATAGGTCGGTATAGTAATAAGTCTAGCTCTGTGGCAGTTTCCAGGTGCCGACTAACTTAGTATAATAAGAGGTCTACATTCAACAGTGGTCACCATATATGTTGATGAAAACAACATCTTTATTGTTACAACATTTGCATTAATATACTATTAACATAACTTAGGATCACTGATAAGTTTTTAAATATAGGTTTAATACGTACTAACTTTTATCATCAACTTTCAATTTTCTGAATAAAATTTTATTATCGAAAGATTAAATTCCATGACTAAGTTATTAGAAAATGAATAAAATTATCGAATTTCCGATGACTTTCTAAAGCTCAATACAAAATTCCTGTGGTAACAGGAGAGCCTTTGTGACCCAACAGCTTTAAAGCCTTCTGTTGATCGTAAATATTGTCATGGGCTAACAATGTGTGGGGTGTCTCGATATAATGACCACACCATAACGCCGGGTCCCACATTTCAGATTATACTGACACCGGCTTGGCTATCTCGGGTCATCCGAATGCTTTCCACGTACATTACTATGTTTTCGAATAATTTAAAATCAATTAGGTACTTCAAGAAATTCCGTTGGCTGCAGATAAGCTTGGATGACACGTCAGTTTATATTAACACTATGACATTATACATATTTATAGAGGAGCTTTACATGCAAACAACTCAAGAAATAGCTACATTAAAATATATCTACATATCAAGAGATATTACGCAGGTAAGGTATATAATAACATGTTATAAATAAATAAAGTTTTATGCATTTATTGTTTTATTTATAAGTTTCTTAAGTTTTGACTTACATATTTTAATTTTGAAGTAAAACTTCTTAACTTGCCTCATGCTCAAATAGAAAGTTTTCTCCTCTGACCTGCAATCCCACGACTGTCATTTTAAAAAATTAATGTGTGATATGTACAATTTACATATATAGCCATTGGAGAAGAAAAAAATATCTATGATCACCTGATTTTTCGATAGAAGATAATGTAGTATTAGCATACTTATGATATTTTACTTTATTACTCATCTTAAAAAACACCTAAAGTTACATATTAATTTAGATGGTCTTATTGAAACTCAATGTTTAATTAACATCAGAGTAACTTTTTAAAAAAGTCGTCTTACACCTCCACGAACGTTGATGAAAATACGAAATGTTTATGATGTTAAAGGGAAGACAATTCGCAGAGGTTCGTTGGGTAAAATCTCAATGTTGTACATACATACATACATACATAACTTCATGCCAGGTCCCTTGCGGGGTAGGCACGAACAACAGAGCGCCATACAGGCTTATTCTTACACACTTCACTTGCTTCTTTGACATTCATAGCTCTTGTCATGCACGCTCGTTTGTTGTTAAGGCTCCTGATATCACCTTCTGCTAGTACACGATCAATTTGATCATGGAAGGTGTGTCGTGGCCTTCCGCGACTTCTGCATCCATCCACTTTTGCATTGTATATCTGTTTAGTCATTCAATGTTGTATTAGCTATTATATTTAAACTATTAAACAAGTTATATATTATTCTCTTGAGACAAGCATGCGGTATATGACGATTTCATTCTAGACGGCCGCGGATTTTGTCGGACTTAAAGTACACTGGTGGTTTAGTTTTTACACTGCGGTGGTATAAAAACTACGTTGGCCAGACATCACGCGCCAATTGATTTTAATTATTTCATAATCCAATTATCCTAGACGGACAGATTAACCTAATTACACCTACATTTCATGCAAATTGGTGCAAACGGATTGACAGAATGATTACGTGTTTATCGTGTGAATATAGTTGTTTTCAAATAACTATGCATTTTATACCTCATTTAAATATTTATCGAACTAGGTCTGGTTATGCCGTTTTGCTCGCGTGATAATTATCTGATAATAACATCCGACGAAAATTTGTTTTTTACAAAATGAAAAAGTTATTTAATATGATATTGGTACCAATGTGCCTGACTACACTAAGGGTTGAAAAGCTTCACTTTCAGAAAGATATACTTTTAATCGGAATTAATAAAAATAATATTAAGTTATGGATAAGTAGGTATCTAATAATAATAAATAAATAAATAGGAACAACTACTCTTAGCAATTTAAAGTTTTCACAAGACATATACTAATTTTCTCACACACATAAAAAATATTTATGTCATATAATGCTAATAAGTTACTGCAGTTTCTACATTTGCGTGTTATAGAATTACTTTTTTATAAGTCTAAAATAATGTCCATTTCCTGAGGGGGCGAAAGCGTAATTTATTCTTGATTGCAGCAATGTCGAGTTTTGTACCGTTACAGCCTCAGCAGCCGATGACCGCAACAAAAACAATGATGCTCATTTGATAATCCATCATAAACAATGGCTTGATGGCTATCTGCTATTTTTAATTCATTATTCAAATTATCCATTTCGACTGTTGTTTCAACATAATTTTTGGGTCGAATCGATGTTTAGGTGAAATTGGTTTTTTCGTTTATGAATATTGTGATGATTAAAAATGTCTATTTTTATATGTGTTTAATGATTCTATCGGGCTGTATGCATCGGTGTGTAAGCACACTTCGTAAACTGATACATTGATGTAAAGATGTAACATCTCATATAATTACTTAATATGTTACGTATTGTCTTAAATAATTGTAGTATTAATCAGTATTACCTTATGTCGTTGTCAGCTAACCGCAGTTACTGGAGACCTTATCAAGTTCATGCCATATGAATCGTAAAAATCGTCTAGGTCTTTCAAAGTTATTAAAAAATACATCGACTTTTAAGTAGTAGTAGTAGGTATATTTTAAAGTAATTTTACACATTAAAAAAAAAATGCACAGTACAACTTTCAGTTTACGCCAAAAACTCCATTGACGTTTAAATTTTATTGATTCTATATTTTAATTTTGATTTCAAAGATAACATTTTACCATTAATAAGTTTGCTTTAATTTAACTTTAATGCGTTTTCTGATCAAGTAGTATAACGTATATGTAGCATGTTCTACAAACATGGATCTTTTTCATACACAAAAAACTTGTCTAGAGATTAGAATAGAACTAGTCCAATGATTGATGACTTGAACAGCCTACTAATATAGTACAGAGAGCACACGCACTTTCACATTAATGATCAAAAGAAGCGACTTTATAAAAAGCAAATGAATTGACCACCAATGACCCTAGTACACCTTGATGACTTCTGAGACACGTACCATTAGAGTAGAGTTGATCAAAATATTAAAAATAAACTTTTCAGTAGACACTTGGAAATGAAAGACAAAGTTGGCTTAATGATATCATTAAAGGGGAATTTTTGGCGGGAACTTGTAGGGTGATGTTTTATTATGCTGTTTCTATTTCGAAAAATATGTAATGTTGGCAACACCAACATAAAATTTTATTACTTGCAACATTGTTGTTGCATTTGATTTTCTCTTCTGCTTGAATTGTAGCCGAAGGCAGACGCCTTCGTATAATAAGTGATTTTTATTACAAGTTTTCACCTAATAACAGTGTTTAACTTCCACCACTACATCGACCTGAGTATCCTAGGCCCATCACATCAGCGTGCTACAACATTTATTATTATTATATGTGCGACGAGCTGCGTACATGTAATGCTATCTAATTTGTCTAATTCTCATACATACATAACTTCACACCAGGTCCCTTGCGGGGTAGGCACGAACAACAGAGCGCCATTTAGGCTTATGAAATGTGAATTTTGAGCTATATGAGAGACAGCCATGTCTGAGGTTTAATGATGACTGGATCAAAAGGCCTTATAGCTAGAACCGCGAAACATTATCAAATTGAATTCTTTCTCGTCTCTCTGTCTTAAGCTCGTTGTCTATGGAACATCTCACAATGCTGTATGAATCGAGTCCTCGCCAAGCCTGATTGGCAAATTCAAACAATAACAACAACAGTTTCGTGGCAGAGAGTGTAACAGATAATTTCCACAAATCGGGACCTTGAACTCCGATTGTTCGGTTATTGTCATAATAAAGTTATAAAATTTATTTGTTTGCATAATAATTGAAAGGAAATAATGATAATCATTTAAAAAATGAAGGAAACGCCTGCAACATTGCCTTATGAAATAGTCGTGTGAAAAATATACGAATCTGTGATTTTCGTAACACCGAACGCGGTTACGTTGTTTACTACAATAATGGGAGCGACCTGCTGCGCATGAACATGTCACAAGGCGGTTGAAAGTTTGCTTGTGAAAACTATTGTTCTGTCCTTTAATAATATATAATATAATTTGTAGTTCCTTTATGTGTATTAACCTGATTTTACGTCTATAATTTTATTTTTAGATTGCGTAGATGGTTCACCAATTAGGGTGTTTGCTGATGTAATAGGTATAATGATACAATTATCGCTTGTGGATGGAACATTAAAATATAACCTGCCTACGAAAGCCGTGGATCCGCCTTGAACACGCATGATTGATATACCGTCAATATCCTTAAAAGGCATATAGGCTTTTAATATTGATATTAAAGCTGGTAGCACGTTGATAGCACTTTTGATTTTGCAAATATCTGTAGTTGAGGGTAACTACTTTTACATTACGTAGGCCATCAGATTGTCTGCTATATTCAAGTATAAAAAATAAATAAAGATGTGATTATATTATTGTATCCTTTTTTTACGAGGTGCAATCCATCATGGACACCCTACCGCTCAGGGACAACAGTAGAATAGTGTTGGACTCCCGATGGTATGCTCGGACCTACCAACTAAACCACGTCTTTAGTCCATCTCGACGCCGTATGTCAGGACCTCGGGAACCAAAGACACATCCAATGGTCCAGACGGCGACGGCTCATAGAGCCCCTTACATGGAGTTGAATGTAGGTCCACCACTATTATTAAGTTGCGCATGCAAGCACAGCGCAGCGCCATCTCTAGACCAGTGTCTGAACGATAAGTATCCCCACCTTATCGTTCATGGCCATTGTTAGGGCGGAAGGGATTGGTGATACTCCCTTCTTCAAGGCCCATACTATTGTAGCCTAACCAAGAGGCTAAAACAGTGGCAAAGATCCTAATTCAAGAAGAAATTTGCCGGTACGGGGTCCCGTAAGGAATTAATTCTGACCAAGGACAAAACTTCGCATAAACTTTGTTTCAAGAGCTCTGCAAGCTTCTAAGGATGAACAAGACTAGAATAACTCCAATGCACCCACAATCAAATGGAATGGTTGAGAGATTCAATCAAACTCTGGAAAATCACCGGGCGAAAGTAGTCGATGACCATCAAAGGGACAGGGTTCAACTATTCAGTGTTGTACTGTTGCGAACAGAATCGCCTTCTTCACCACTTCACCGGAGTTCCCATACCCCTGCGCTCCGCACACCGGAAACATGTGGCTCGCTGTACTTCTTTCTGTTTGAATTTGATTGCACAATCTAGACCACGCATCTTGATTAGTTGGATGATATTCATGACTTGCGGTGATTGGTACTATAAACTTCGACCAACATTTATGCTATTATTTTCTATTTGATATTTGAACAAACATCCCTTATCGTGGGCTTGTAGACAAGAATATCAGCAGTATTGTCCGCAGGATGTGGTCTGCGATAGGGAGGGACAGGTCTGGACAAGTCAAACCGACAAGTCGGACGGCGGAAGGGGCTCGGAAGCTATCGCGACCGTGTGAACCGGTGATATCGTGCGCACGCGCATGTATCACTGACCGCCATTGTTGGTTTGACCTCCAAATTTTAGCCACACCAAATCGTGTTTAGTTTGTTCGTGTGTGATTGTTCCAATTAAAAGGCGTCTTTGTTGCTCTATAACGTTGTCTATGATGCAGGATTCGTTTTTATTCTTATTAGTTCCCATTTTGACCAAAAAGATACAGGTGTCTTCAAGGTACGTGGTTCCAGGTGACAAGTTGGATTGTGGTTGTCATTCTCTGTGTTGAAGGAATATTTATGTAAATAAATTACCTCTCTGCCATTTTTAACGTCAGTTCAGCTAATATCCTGCGACTTTGGCTAATGAGATAGGAGGAACACCGGAGTGGTACCAGTGGGTGTATCAAAATTACAGTGAGTCTCACACTACTCTACTACTTGTACCTGGGAAGGTTTATATAAAAAGCCATTACTGCCTCGACAAAAAAAAACTTCCCCAAATAAAAAAAAAAGAAATTCGGTAATTCGCCCAAGAGTGTTTTGAGACAGCAAAGAAACAAATTACCATTCATCTCAGTGTCATCATTTGAATGTGAAGAAACTATAAGTACTCTACTATTAATTACTGTTCTATCTATTTGTAAAACATCTGTAAATATAGTAGAGAAAAAAATTAATAGAGACTTAGTCTAGAGAGACAACAAGTTTAACGCGAACTATACATAGTAAAATATGCATCATTCTAAACAATCTTTCAACGCATTCACACAGAAAAAAAACCTCTTACCAACAATGAACCAAAAGTGTAAACCTTAGCGAAATGCTAATGACCATCTAAAATAAAGGATACAGGCAGGAAGTGGCTCTTGGATCCGCTAAACTGTTGTCCAAACGTCAGGTGCATCGTTTCCTACCATTCACTGGGTTGTAAACAAAAGGCGTGTTGTCATAAAACTTGTAAGTGCACTTCTGTCTACCTGCAGCCTATTGTTTTTGGAGATTACGCTCGGTGTTTCTAGTTATTGATCGTTGTTCCGCAGAAGTGCTGTGACCAGTTAACAATTTAACGACTTTCAAGTGCTTCATGTTGAGAAATATAATAATTTTGTTTACCCTTACGAGATAAATTTATGACGAAATTTTTTATCCAAATATTAAATTTACGAGTAAATGGTTAATCTAAAACATTTTCTATTTTAATGTGTAATTTTGCATGCCTCTTGACTAGGTTTTTTTTCCTTTTACTCAAAAACGGCTTCGTGGCTTATGGCTTACTACGCCATTTATGGCCAGTCCTATATCTTACCTACCGTTCATTTGGTTGACTATTAATATTTTTTTGCTAAAAACGGCAATATTAAGTTACAAAACTTAATAGATTCCAAGGAAACTATTAGTTAAAATTTGACATAAGCTGTATGTACAAGTAACGTTAGTGTAAGTTAGTAGAAATATGTGTGTATGAGTATGTATGTATCTTACTCTAGATGGTAGTGTAAGTTTAAAAATTCTACTAATAGTAAGGCAAGTGTGGTAATTTATAGGAACCAGCCATAAATAGTGTGATTGAGTGCGAAGTTCGTGGTCAGGGGAGTACTCAAATGATTTTCTAAGAGAACCAACTATAGTTTCTGTGGTTGAAAATGGTCTATGATATTATGTGTATCAGGAGGATTGATTGAGGTCATATTATACTATAAAAAAGGTTTAAGGTAAACAATAGTTTTAAGATATTGACTATTTTTAACGAAGAATTATGTGTTTAAGTGAAAAATGTTTACTGTGTTTATAGCGTTTCGAGCTGTAACAAATTCTCAGTATAATCATGTCACGCTAAAAGGCTTTTTGCTTGGAAATTGTTCTACAAATGAATATCCATGGACACTGGTTAAATACATGAATGATGCCTATTATTACTACTTAAACTTTTTCACATTGTCGAAGTGGGCGTCGACCACAGAGCATTAATTCTCTCAATCGATTAACATTGAAAAGGCACGATTTTTGAATCAACCAATGAAGTTTGTTTATTTCGCCGTTAATGACAACCCTCCATAATCCGTTCCACTAGAGTTTATGATTATAACGCTCGCAAGCAACTGGAACAGTAAAAATCACGGTCGTGAACATGGTCGTTGTCTTTTGTGAAACGTACCCTATGAGGTACTTAAATTTGTACAGTACTAACTTTCTCTGCTCCAACTTCATCGCCAGTTTATTTTCTCTTTATTTATAAAAGAGTGGTCAGTATTGACCATGTCACCCTTATAGGAAAACCACACTTTATTTACCGCCGATTAATACCTATTTTAACTGCCAGATTAGTTGAATTATTTCTTTTAGGCTAGATTGCCTGGAAGAGATCATTTTTAGCGATAAGGCCGCCTGTTGTTTACCAAGAAGTATTATAATTATGCGTTTTTTTGTTTCTATTATTGTTTATTTTGGTGAGCAAAGTGTTATCTAATCTAACATACTTATAATTTTATTTTGAAGATATTTTACGATAGATTGAAACAAAGGAAAAAAAATTTCAGCTAAATATTTAATAACATGTTTTAATTACTATTTAAATTAATCGTCTGGTTAGCTTTCAGAGTGCGGCAGAAGTAATATTATAATCTTGGGCAAGCTAAGCTAGCTAGCTTAAACATAACAACCTCGCTCGAGCATAGTCTATGATTAAGTATGAGCGCGCGAAGTGGCGCGAAAGCAGAAAAACTTGTAGCGAACATTTTTATGACAACTCCAGTATAGCTGTCGAAGTCCCCACAATACTTGATTTTGTATGAATTGTCTATTACGCCATCTGTCGCTGAGAGGGGTCATAAAGTTTGGTGCAGCTTATAATAACGTTATTGGATAAGCATTGTTTGTGCGGGTTACCTACAATTTTAATGTCAACACTAATTGAATTTTATGGATTGTAATTGACCATAAACACTATTTTGTGTCCTGGACATAACTTTTACGACTGAAACTTCCCGGTTGTCAATATGTTTCATATTAAACAATCTAACTGCTTTAAAATAATTTTGTTTTCATTCCGTTATGATTTTACTATTATATTTATTATCTCGGCATTGCGTGACTTATGCCAGTGAAAGCTCTCTAAATGATAAATTTAAACGCCCTTAAATATGATTTAGGTGTAACGGGCCAGGCTCTATGCATTATTAAATTTGAATATTAAATTCGTGTTTCAACCTGCGTACTCATATTCAGGTTTCATCTCGGTATAAATCATAGAAAATCTTCGCTCACACGCGTGGTGAATCACTGTTCTGAGAAAGCGGAAACTGCCGAAATTCTCCGTCGGTTTTTATGGTATAAACCGGTCAAATGCGAGATGCGATGCGCAGATAGTGAATGTATGTTTTTATACGTTTGTGTTACATAGACGGTTAGTACGGTCGTCGTGCGTCGCGCACCTGCGTTTGCGCACCCGGCGCAAATCTCGGAGGGTGCGTGTTGAACCCGCATCAAAGGGAGAGCAGGTAAACGGTCCCTTCGGCTTACTATCGAAAGCGTGTCATTTTTGAACGTTAACAGAACTGGTTTTGAGATGCTAGTTCTTGTGAAGTTGCCAGTTTTCGGATTAACGAGTTCCTAAACTAACGGTGGTCAAACATTAAAATTTAGAAAGGCAATTCAAACATTATCCTTTCTGTTCTTTTTTTTCCATCTATGGTATTAGAAGCTTTTAAAACATAAGGTAATATCTCACTTTTGCGATGCAAGTATAATCAAATTTTATTTTTCACTCGACAAAGATCTAAACCGAACTCTTATACCGACATATTTTAAAAATGTCGGTAAAACAGTTCAGAAATGGTTCTTTGGAATATCATGTAAGCTGTACAAACTTACTGCAATAATGGTTATTTAGTTATCGCGACATAATGATTACCTTCTATTTAACCACACCATGTTGTAAAAATATAAATACAAGTACAGGTATGGCTTGACAATCGAAAATCTTCTATAACGTTAGAACTTATATAATAACACTCGCTACGTTTAACGTTTAATAGCCAGCAACGAAATATTCTCAGCACAAATCAAAGTTGAGACAGACAAAAAACAAGCTACGGAGGAGGTATTAATTACGTTCTCGACACGATACGTGGATATTATGTAATTAACTTATACGTCTATTGGTGTCGAAATACTATTTAGCAGTCATTTTATTCATTAACCTGTCATACGAGTAATAGTTGAGAGTTTGCATGATATCCAGAAGACATTTTCATCATTGATTTGTTTTTAGACCATTGGATTCAGTCGACTATGCAGCAATACATGTTGAAGCAAAGATGTAATAATACCTATTGCTAGTTTAAAATAACGAATCCATAAACGTTGAGCACTGTGTAATTTTAGCTACGTAAGGTATGTAATTATTTGCAGACGTTTCCTGACCACTTTAATTTTCAAATCAAATGTCTAATGAAATTTGAAAGTAAGTACAATTAGCTGTAGACGTCAAGTGGATGTTAATCATAGCAAGAGACAGAGCAAGTAGACAGAATTTCGCTGCAGTGAAGAATAAGTATCAGGAAGAAAGAAGCCACATTAAAAACATAAAATAAATATTGCTCTCTTTTTTACCAAACTACATCCAAGAGTCTTAAAGATATGGCATACATGTCAATGTGAATCTAACTTTGTTTGGATGTTTGTTTGTCACTTTCTTCCCGGCCTTTACTTAAATCTATTTCAATTAAATGTATAAGCTTTGAATACGAGACACTTTTAACTAGAAAATGGGTTAGCTTTCACGGAATACTAAGTCCTGTAATACCAGCCGATAGTGGGAACTAGTGGGTTCGGGTATCCACAGTTTAGGGGGAAAGGATTGTTTATCCGCCACGCTTGTTTAAGGCGAATTGGCAGGTTTGACATGTGGATTATCTTGATGGATATGCAGATTTCCTCCACTATCAACACGTGGTAAGTGCTACTTAACTATAAAATTATACAAATTAGGTCAGTAACCATACTTACTGGTTAGTACTTGAATCCATGACTCTAGCCCTGATAATCGTAAAAAGGCAGCTATGTCACAAATCATGTTTAAAACTTTTTTAAATCGCAGATAATCTTACTACGTTTCCATCGTTCCGTGAGTACATCGTATACCGAAATTCGATCTAAAAACATATCCAATTTATTTCCCAAATAATTGAATCGAGGCAATTTGCAATAGTTACCGGTGTTAACGAGACGAATATTCAAAATGATTCGATCACGCAATCAAATTTCTGATATGTTGCTTGAATCTTTAATGACTGCGAGAAAAAAAAACCCGTACACATTTAAATGGTCTCACGGTCGGCAAACATGCGTTTAGCGTCAATTGCCTTCTGGATTCAGTAGCTTTGTAATTGCAAGCCCTCGTGAACCAGATGTCGATGGTAGAAACTGTTATTAACCCAGTGAAGTCTACCCAACGTAAAGGTTGATCCTTGAAATTATAGTAGTTATAAGCTACAGTGACATCTGATTTAAATGCACTGGTCTAATTGATTACGGATTCGTATTGCCAGCAATATAGGTACATAGCATATTTTAGCGGTAAGGCCCTTAATTGTAAGTATGATGCCTCTATGGTCTAGTATACTAAGGGTTAGCCGGCTTAGTTCATTTATTTATTATTTGAATCTCTGGATTCTCTATAGGCAAAGTGAGTTCCGAACTGTAACTTACATGTCTGGAGTCGGCCCCAGAGTTATCCATTGTATATAATACTCACGTAACACAATAGAAGTATTTTGTGTGTGGTTGCCGATAAAAAAAGCACGCTGTGCTAGTCATCAAACGTTATTCAACGTCGCCCGATGACGGATGATCACCCCATGGCTATCTACGTCCGTCATACGACGTTTAAGAACGGCGCAGGCGGCGCTCTACCCAACCGTCACTGCCATAAATTTGAGACTTGATTTGACTTAAAATTTTGTTTTCAAACGAGTATTTAACAGGAGCCGATTTTTCTTTGATAAATTTATAACAAACTAACAGATACCAGAGTACATTAATATAATAGTTGACTAACAGAGTTCAGTCAAAAAATATTATATTTACACAAAATCTACAAAAGACATGGCTTGTAATGATTGTAACGTAATTTATGTGCTCAAAGACAAATGACAACTGTCAGATGAAACGTCCGGGCGACTTTCATCCACCTATTTCGCAGGGTGACCGGTGCGTTGTCGGGCGATGTTTTAAAGACAGCTAGAGCTATATTTGGGCGATGGCACCGAGGGTTTTAGAACGCCCATCATGTCATCGGGTGGCATCAGACGACGATTAAGAATGCACCCCAGGGATTTTTTTAATATTCGTATTGTTATAATTGCGGAGTGTTTTTCAATTATAAAACATATTTTTGGGCGCACATAAGCTGGAATATTTGGCCATCGGTGGACAGTCTGTGTAATGTAATTTATGAATATGTATAATTAAGATGAGGCAATACTACTTTCTAAAATATTAAAACTAAGAAGCGACCGTCCTTACTAGGTCCCTTCCGGTCATATCTTAAATTATTTAAATTAGGTTTCAAAGAGTTTATTAAATAAATCAAGATTACCATGAACATTGAAATTGAATATAAAATAGCTTACGTACAAATAATTACTTTTATTTATTAGTTTTGCTAACTCTAAATGATGAAGAGGAAGTGAAAGAAGAAGAGAAAGAGCATGCATAGTTAGATAATCTCTTCCAAGCGACCTAAATTATATTCCTAGCCAATCTGGCGCTATAACATTTATTATTTTATATGAGTTTTATCTGCACTCAAAAGAGACTCATATCTCTCTATATAATTTTCATCTATGACTATTACCTTTGGAACAATGTGCTCCTCTGCTCGAAAACGTGAAACTTAAGACATTGTACACGGCATATAAGGGATATATGAGGCATTAAATGCCTCCGGGAACCCTGTTAGTGTTGCCTTTTGAAGACAATTGGACAAGTCATGTTTGAATTTAATTACCTGAAGCTTTTGTATTGTGTAGGGAGAATGTTTAAGAGGCGCCTTATAAAGGCAACTAATAAATGGTCTTATGGACAATATTGGATTAATAATATAGAAATTCCTATGGCAAGATATCGTACGCTGACTAAAGTAATCTATTTGAGACATGTCTGTCACTGACACATAAGCAAAGTAGGTAGAAAATTACATTTTGTTTCAAAAATCGAAAAGCGCATAAAGATTATACTTAGAAATAAGCAAAATAAATCTGCTTATATTTATACATTAGCTGTCCCGACAGACGTCGTCCTGCCCGGAAAAGCTTAAATCGAATTGCCGACAGCAGCGCCACCTACCGAGTCCAATTGTGAACTAACTGAGAAACCTTCTCTGGCTCATGGACAACAACTTTGCAAAAGATCATCACATGATCAAATGTATAGTTTACGATTCTATAAAGGACATACAGACAATCATTCATTTTTATATATAAAGAGATTTGAGTTCACAGACTAGGTATAGGTTTCGCCATATTATCAGTGTACTTTAAGTTACGTTACTACAATAAATAGCTTATAATAATTAATAACGGTATCTATTTTTCGCTTAGATCATTTTAAATCTAATATATAAAATTCTCGTGTCACAGTTTTCGTTGCCATACTCCTCCGAAACGGCTTGACCGATTTTGATGAAATTTTTTGTGCTTATCCGGTATCTATGAGAATCGGCCAACATCTATTTTTCATCCCCCTAAATGTTAGGGGTAGTCCACCCCTAATTTTTTTTTTTTTGTCAAAATTTTTAATTTCTATTTTTTTATGATACAACATACAAAAATACATACAACCCTAGATTTTCAACCCTCTACGATCAACCCCTATTTTTTACCGGGCAGGACGACGTCTGTCGGGACAGCTAGTCTAATATATAAAATTCTCGTGTCACAGTTTTCGTTGCCATACTCCTCCGAAACGGCTTGACCGATTTTGATGAAATTTTTTGTGCTTATCCGGTATCTATGAGAATCGGCCAACATCTATTTTTCATCCCCCTAAATGTTAGGGGTAGTCCACCCCTAATTTTTTTTTTTTTGACAAAATTTTTAATTTCTATTTTTTTAAGATACAACATACAAAAATACATACAACCCTAGATTTTCAACCCTCTACGATCAACCCCTATTTTTTATCGGGCAGGACGACGTCTGTCGGGACAGCTAGTAATCTATATTTTTGTCTGTTTATTTTGGTGCGCAATACAGTTATTTATTTTTTCTATACTATCATAATCAACCTTAGATAGGTTTTGTTGTATTGTATTTGTTAGGTAACTTTCTTTTAGTGAGAATGGCCAAAGGCAGAAATCGTTACTTTGGATTATTTGAGGATTCGATATTTAAAAATTTACATGAAAATTGTTACATATTTACTTTAGACGCGAAAAGTGTACTTAAAATTAGGTGTACAATATGGAGAGTTTTTCAGAAATAGAAATAAAATCCCTTCGAGGCCGGTAGCAAATTGGTAGCACTCTGATGTTGGAAATGTCCATAGGCGACTATAACCACTTTTCGAGGAATTGGCCGTTAACCTGCTGTACTCCACCAATAATAAATTATATAAAATGCAAGAATTCCCTTATAATAGTGAGAAGCCTACGTAAGTAACAATAACAGGTAATCTTTAAATGCTTTAATTGAAAGAGATACATAATTTTTTTTACCATCTCCAAAAGAAGTCTAATTATACGGCTTTCGAAACATAGGAGCTGCATGATTACAATTTAGAAATATTACACGGCTATCAGAGAGAATACAAGGCACCCATACGTACCAGCAAGATGGATGATTGCAGTAAACTTGTATAAGCTGCCGCTGTTTTTATTTAAACGCTAGTGTTGGGAATAATTCGGCTTCTGTATAACAAATCAATCGGTCGTTTACCGGTAGTTAGTATTTTCCTAGTTATTCTACAATATAATTTGAAACTGATTTTGTATTGTAGTATATATTCATAGATAACTTGGTTTTGTAATACTTACTTTTTAAATTGAATGGATTATTATAGTCAGCTTTGGATCGCGTATAATCAATTATCTATAATATATATATATTATAAAATAGAAGTATAACGTGAACATATGTAAAGAGTGAGAACACGATGCATTTTTTTATATTTCTTGTCTGTTATAGGTTTGTTCGGGATTCACGTAAAAACTACTATGCCGATTTTGATGTGGTCTTCGCTGATCGACAGCAAATTCTAAGATTGCGTTACTTTTACCCTGGAAATTCTGCGGAATTTTTTCTGGGAATAGTCTAAAATGACCACACAGAAAATAAATCCAAAGCGATTTTTTTACCGATCGATAGCAAATTTTGTATAATAAAATGTGTCATACTTTTATCCCGGGAATCCTACGGGAAATCAGAAATTTACGGAAATCGATTTGAAGTTGTTCGGGTGCATAAAAATGGATTTATCCGATACACTTTTCAGTAAAACGATAGCTTACATTATTTTTTAAATCTGGCATTAGTGTGTCCCAAGAATCCCGGGGAATTTCCAGTCAAGCGTGGATAAAGTTGCGGGCATATTTTAGTGTTAGAATATGGGGATATTTGGCAAAACTCGAGCATGCAAAGCGTATGAAGTTTTTAAATTTATTAATAAGGTAATTTTAAATATATTTGTGGTAAGATATAAATAGAAAAAGAAATATAAAGGAAAACAGTATTTAGCTAGACGTTTTGCTGGGGAGTTTCTTGCCGCTTCTATTCCTTAACAGCAACACGTTGCGAAGCGGTGTACATAGAATAGGAAGTAAAATTAAATTTTAACTTATATGTATGGCCTTCAAAAAGTGTTCTCCAGTGGAACTTACCTTCTTCTTGTATATAAAAATGAATGTTTGTCTGTATGTCCTTTATAGAATCGTAAATTATAGCATTTGATCATGTGATGATCTTTAGCAAAGTTGTTGTGCATGAGCCAGAGAAGGTTTCTGAGTTGGTTCATAATTGACCCGGTAGGTGGCGCTACTGTCGTCATATCGATTCAAGCTTTTCCGGGCCGGATGACGTCTGCCGGGGTGGTTTTGAATAAAAACATTTGAATGAGATTTTTGATTTCGGCATAAAAATCGATTTCGAATCGTATTTCGAAGCCTTATCTAATAATCCGATTTGGGCGTACTACGGTCTGTGATTAATTGATACAGTGCTCAAGCCGCCTTTTTCTATGGCTGATTCCAATTTATAAAGTGCCTTTGGTGAATGGACTCGAAACAGTATCGACGTTATTTGTAAGGCATACATGTATAGCGGTAGGTTTTATTTAATGGATTGGTATTTTTAACTTGGTGACTAATACATTGCTTTAATGCTTGCTTTTGGGCGACATTAAATAAGTTTAAATGGACAAGGCTTGCTAAGCACCTACCGAATTTTTAACCTTAAATTTGGTGGCATGTTTTATGTTTTTGTTTTAAGAAAAGGCATATATTCCGGCGAGAGTCATCTATATAATGTATGAATTAAGAATGTTATCTATAATTATTCACTTCATTCATTCGTTAAATCGGTTGGGGGAGATTGTAAAATGAATAGCAGATTTCAAAAATGCAATATGTTGAAACTTTTGTCTCTATTAGAGAATCAAAAAAAAGAAACTAATTTAAATGAATGTCTACAAAGAGCTAGCTTGTATTATCACACTTCGGATATTGCCCACTTTTTTTAACTTGTCTATAATAATCTCTATTACCTGTATCTATGAGTACATACGATGTATTGCATAATAAGAAAAATTAAATAACCAAGATAAGATGAATTTAAAAAAGGGCGCGACAAATTCTTTCCGCATCGTTTGATTATTTCAAGATTGTAATTATGGACACAGTGTACCAATATAACCAGTTCTCTGTCACAAAATCTCATTAATATCTCGTCGTCTTAAATCAATCTCGGCTACTCGTTATGTTCACGAATCAACACTTAAATAATACGATGCGATTTATGTTATCTACCGGGTTTAATTCCTGTACTATCTTTTAAAAATAATCATGTGCTAATTAATGGTAGCAGTTAGCTGTGCATGGCTCCTGAAATTATTATTTATTTAGATTTATGGCTTGGCAGCTAGGCCTTTAAGCCAGATCTTAGTTTATTTAATATAGTTTCTTCATTTTCTTAACCTATGTGTAGCACAACTGAACTGTAGGTAATCAGCTAGTGCCATTCAACGGAGTTCTTGTGACAACTCAAGAGGCCACATTTGACTATACAGTTCACATTTCTCACAAAACATAATTACTACTCAAAAACTATCAATATCCAACAAGTATTGTTCATTTTAGAGTAATTTTACACATTTTTAGAAAATAAAACTGCACAGCACAATATCACCTTTCCGTTCCCGCCAAAAACTCCTGGCTCCTGAAAGCGTTAGCACCTTCACAGATTAAAAATTACTTAAATTTATATACGAGTAAGAGTTATGCGGGGTATTTAATCTCTTTCAACATTTGGACTTTTTGGCGGGACTGGTTGACACTGATAGGTGATTTTTTAAATTTATGTTATGTAGAGATTCGCACAATTTTATGTATCTGACTGCAATTTCTTCAAGTATTTTGACAAACGGTGTGGATGAAAACTTCAATGTTATTGTAAAATAAAACACGTTTTGTGTTTGATGTTGTTTTGTCACATTGGTAGGCAAAGGAACTTATTTCATACAAAACTAGTACTAGGTGGTAAGTAGGTAGGATAAAACTAGTTTGTCCAAAGTAAACTTTATTTTTCTTATCTTGTACCTGAGTTGTTATAACGTCATGTTATCTATTGTAATCTTCTGAGTGTTATGGAGATCAGCCCCAGAGGTATATTGTTTTATGTTATTTATAAGCTAAGGGTAATGCGCTTAAGTAGTAATTATTATTAAAAAGAAAGCGTACATATGCAATCAAGAATTGAAAAATAAACTTAAATATAAATAATATCCTAATATTTTATATCTAAAGTAAATTATATATAATTTCCTAATAATAAAAAAGATTATATTATTATTGTAAACAAGTATTATACTTTCACAACTTTATTTCGACGTAGGAACCCATACAATGTCTAACGTCATGACGAATCGAAATCATCAAATCGAAATTCCTCGCCAGTGACTAAACGTAATTGTTTGGAACAACACTAGGCTATAAGACATATTGTTGGCGGTTTTCCTCGAACATCGGAGGTCTATTAGTTAAGTTTTTGTCATGTTTCCATCTTAAAATATTAACTTAGCTTTAATTATTTTGTGGATTCCATTGTTTTTATTATGTATTTTGAAAATGTTATTTCGTAGATACCTAATCATTTTAAATTAAAACCAGGTGAGTATTTTCCGGGAATTATGAAGAAATTTGATTTTAAATTAACAACAGTTTTATGATACGTATTGCTTGTTGTAAGCAAGATATGTTTTTTGTGTGGAAAATATCAACTGTTTATTAAGGTATTTTCTTCTAAAGTTGCTATAAGATCTTTGTTGTGTAGCGTCTGTATAATCCTGTTATATAGGTAGATATATTTTATATAAGTAACGAAAAAGTTTAAAAATAAATAGTTACACTATAGTTTTTATCTAATAACTAGTCTTAATTTAGATCATAGACTTTAAAAATTTACTATTTTGGTGTGTTAGAAAATTATATAAAACTATATAACCTACTTGTTTGTTTTTTAGCAATGCATTAAATTATTATATAAAAGTCCAAAATTTACATCTAAATGTGAAATATAATGTAATAAGAGGTTTTTAAAGACCTTTTTAAAGAATTATAGGGATCGGAATATTTCATTTCAGATGTTCTTTCTCCAAGTTACTTTAAAATATATTTCGGAGTAAAATATCAGTTTCTTGTACCACACAAATAATAACGGAACGCAGTCGATTCCAGCCATTTTGAAGTAATGATGGTCCGTGCTCGTAATAATGTTGCTTTGTAATTTTATGCCTTTTCAATCGTAAGGCTCATTGTGTTCATCTGAAAATTATATTTGAAAATATTGTGACTGGATTAGTAATTCGTGAAATCGTAATTTGATTTCGAAACAGACAATCAGTAAATTTGTTTTATTTTGGACCATGAGCCCATAGTACTAAAGGTTGCAATTATCTGTAAAAAATAATGCAACAGTCTAAACGTTTAGTTTTACTAAATTTCTAAACATTAGTTAACTAAGCGTTAAGCAGTATTTAAAAATTTCTTGTTCATACCCAAAAATTTTACATTGCTTAACTAAATACTACTAAACTATTTTACCCTAGTGACTTTTTGGTAGACTATGGGCGGTAGGAGCAATCATCTTATCGAAAGTCAAAATTTTCAAAATGATTTTGATAGAGTTGTGTAAAAGAGCAAATATGTTGTTATGACCTTTTACTTTATTTTTTGTTTTGCAGGCTTTACTAGCATGGCTAACTAAAAATAATTTAATAATTAAAACAAGGAAACTAATGTCATTTTTCACTAGATCAATGATTAAATTATTATATATTCCTTATAAACCTGTACTTTTCACAAATTCTAGTTCATCATACTGCATCATATGGTCCAACCTATGTTTATAAACTTTAGCACGAGGGCGCATGAATTCATATATATCTAATAATACATTTTACTAAATAATGTGTAAATTGTGACCAAAATCAAAAGATTCAATTTTTTGTCTTAATCTTCATATGATCAAACACCAGCTATTAAATGCAACAATAGTATTATCCGCCATTTTGTTACTTAAGAGAGTTGAACATTGGGGTGAGGTTGTTTAATCTGAAAGCTCTTAAGGTACAGTTTAAACAGGTTACTATGACTAAATAGTATTTATCTATACAATTATATTTAAATAACTGTTTAAAGTATTCTTAAAAAATTATCAACGTTTATGAATAACACTGTTATTCTGTAGAAGTTTAATTAATTAACTGACTTGTTACAATTGTACTGTATCAGTTCGAAAATTAATGGCCTATAATATGGTTACAGTTTATAGGATCACCCGGCACCCGGCAAGCACTGCTGTCCACGGGTGGACGCCGCGTTGTCGATCTTTGTATCTCACGTGGTTAACAAGTTAGCGTCATGCGCTCCACGAATTGCCAAATCACTCCAGCGCAGCGCGTTGTCACCAAGTGGTACTGGTTGGTGAACGGCTTGCGACCGAGGCTATCAGGTGCTGGTCGGATGCTGAGTAGCTATAATGAGCTATGACCTTTATACTTATTCCCCCGCAAAAATAAAATAAGATGTATAGAATTTTCGTGTGACCAATTTAGTTGGTGCAGAAAATTGTTGTATTGTCTTCAAACAAGGGAAGTAATTAGGGTTATTTATGGCGCTACCTTATCTAAGAACTGCACGAGCTGGGCGAGCCCTACACACATAGTTGTTCCCTTGTTTTACTTACATGCCTTTGTGCACCTTGTTGCAAGAAATTTCGATTTAGAAGATAGTTTCTTGAGTCTAAGAGATTTAATAATGTTCCATTTTATTCTCTAATATGAAGAGCCAATTAAATAGAATCGCACTCGTCGCCAAAATTGTTATAGAACGCTAAAAATCTTTGTTAAAATACACAAATAACAATAAAGCAATTATTAATCAATTAATAAATATTTTTAATAATTAAAAAATAAAAACTACTAAGCAGATTTTAATTGCAATTATTAATTCAATTATTAATCAATTAAATCTGGGTTTTATATTTCTAACGGTTATGAATGCGGATTTTATTTAATTGGAATCAAAAATTAAATTAAATGCCGGGCTTATAACCCTTCAAACGCAGTTTTAATTATGTCTACTAGTCGCGAAAGCTAATAAATTACGATATCAATCAACCTCATAACAACCTATTAAACCCATTTAATTGATATCCTTGCATTAATTTTTACACTGCGATGCATTTCATACTGTAGGAGTAAATAAAAAACTGAATACAATAACTGCACCAAACAAACACTAATGTAACGCATGGTTTTATCGAGTCATGAGGTGCTTGTTTGGGACGAAAACCATTTCAACATTAGGGTGGGAAAATAGGTAAGGTACATTACGTAGATACAAGGTTATATGAAAGAATGAATGAATGAATGAATATGTTTTATTGTATTTTAAAGATAAAACAAATTTTACAGTACAATAGGCGGTCTTATCGCTATTAGCGATTTTTTCCAGACAACCTTTGGATGGACAAAAGATTTGATAAGAACAGAGGTATGTTGCATTATTCTCACTATCGAATCAATATCTTATAAATACATACATGATATAATATACATACATTATTAAAAATATAAAATATTATACTAATGCGCTATATGTTTTTTTTTTTTTTTTTTTTTTATTGCAGGAGTTCAGCAGACAGCAGACGGCCACTTGATGGATAGCGTTACATCGCCTATGACATTTGTAACACCAAAGTACTACTAATGCGCTGCTGCCTCTTGAAGGACTGGAGCCTGTCACTATGTAAATAAAATGTTATAAAATACACTTACATAAATAAATATAAGACAAGAAAAATATGACAATCATTGCAGCATCTTTAATTTGAGCTACAATAATCATTCACAAGTTTATTGAAATAGAAATTTATAAAAAAAAAGGTCGTTTAAATAAAATACACAAGAAGCAGTATTAGCATCGATCACTAATAAAGTGATCGATGAGTATTGGATGGGATAAGCATATGATAAGTAGTAAGTAAGTAAAAGCATGTAAAAAGTCAGCATATCAAAGCTCTGCCCACGGAGACAGATGACGAGAAAATTTAAAAAAAAACAATAATACTACGCGAAACGGATCGCGCAATTGAAAACTTAATAGCTTCAGCCATTACCGGAACACAATGTACTTTATTAGCTTTATTAAGTGTTTCAATTTATTCTATTATTCAAATGGTAGAGCTCTATCACCTTCAATGCAGTTGTTCAGTGTTTAATATAAATTTACGATCTTGTTTATTGTAATAAAAATACTTAAACTTAGTACCTAATAGTTTGCTTCTACATATTTTTTCATTTTTACTACATTCATATTAATTGTGTAATAGAACGAGAATTGTCTAAAAACTTGTAAAAAAGATTTAGTTAATTTACCAACTGGTAGGTATAACTGGTTATAACTATAATAAAATTTAGAATCATTTCAATCTGTAATGTGTTTTTAGTTTTTCATTTTCGCTCAAAAAAATTACAACAAAAATGCAACAAAAAATCTATACAACACAACGACGCGACGCTGACCGGATGATAGGCATGCGTTACTGTTAGACAGAGAGAGAATTTTTTTAAATAAAGTTGCACGTGTTAGAAAGAGAAGTAAATTGTGGAGTACGTTGGTTGCAGCTGCCGCGTGACGTCGTTTGGGGTTCTAGGGAAGGAATAATTGGAATCGCTGGAGCATAGACACTAAAGTTTGTGGACAGTTATGATTATTATTAATTTACTTATTTTATTATAAATTATTTGAAAATATCATCTTGTCTAAGTATTTTATACTGTTAGATAAGTAACTCTTCGTTGTAGATCGATACAAAAATAAATTAACAGACTAACGGCCTTATTCATATTGTGTTAGAGTAAATTTGAAGGCTTCTTTACGGTTTTTAAAGAATTTTTCAAATTTACTCCGACTCAATAGAATACGACCGTAAAACTATGAATATCTTAGTACACAAAAGGTTTTATACATAAAAAGCAATCTCTTCCAGGCAACTCGGAATAAATTGAGGTGAAAATGTCGATAGTGGTACACGTAATACATAGTACAACTATTTACATTGTGCTAATACATAGATAAATTTATATGACCAATATAAAATAATGCAGTTTAAATGCCACAATCAAAATTAAACTACATTTATAAAAAAAACTTGTGTTGGCGCTAAAACGAAGTTTAAAAATGTCAACAATCTGACTGTCCATAACATAACCATTTTATTCACGTTCCTTTTAAAGTCTATTCAAATATCTTATTAGAAAAACTATTATCTTGTGATTTCAATGAAAATTTGAAATAAATAAGCATGTTATTTTAATATGATCTTTTTAGGTTATGTAAATTTAAATTTTCCAACGGAAATAATGGTTGTTCAACGTTAACGGAAATGCGGTCTAAAAAGTTTCCTGACGTAATGAGTATTTAATGAATACCTAACCGTAATCTAAATTAATTGTTTAATCCGGGGTTTATCTTTTATTTGTATAAATATATAAAAGTTTTCTTTGTAAAATATGTTTTAAAATAGTCGTCTTATTCATTAAAAAACCGTAATGCAGGTATTTTAATTATTGAGCCGATACATTTTAAAATCCTCCTTATGAATATTACTTTTTGACGATTTATTTTAAAAGACGCCTAGAAAATTGGTCAATGTGAATAAGAGCGTTGTTATATAATTATGTAAATATAAAACATTTTGTTCAAGTTTTTAATAACACTCAAAACCTCTAAATTTCAAATTGTCACGCAATCGTTCATTGCTTTAGGATTTTAAAAAAACATCTTTCTAGCCAAATGCTGGCTGAATGTAAAAGAAGTAGCCTCCAGAAAGAGAAATATAGTAATATACGTCACAAATAATAGCAGGCAAGGGAATCTTAGTCCGTATAGCCAATTCTAATGTGAATTGGAGATCTTCAACTGACGCTATTCATGTGAATGACGGAGTTCTTGTGAAAACTCGAAAGGCCACGACACACCTTCCATGATCAAATTGATCATGTGTTAGTAGAAGGTGATGTTAGGAGCCTTAAGAACAGACGAGCGTGCATGACAAGAGCTATGAATGTCAAAGAAGCGAGTGAGGTGTGTAAGAATGGGCCTCTGGGGCGCTCTGTTGTTCGTGCCTACCCCGCAAGGGACCTGGCGTGAAGTTATGTATGTATGTATTTCTAATAAACACAAAAATAATTACCACTCAAAAACTATCAATATTCTACAACTGTTGTTCATTTTAGAGTAATTTTAAATATTTTTTTAAAATAAAACTGTATAGTACTATGAGACTAATTGATTCATGACCCACCATACGGTCATTTTTCTACAGTTGTGAAATACAATAAGGTTGAAATTCGCCTGAATATACATTTCTTGGTAACGAACTTGTTATCATTTTATTAGACATTGAGAGGTACTAGGACTACGTTGTATTAAACAGATCGGAAAGACTAGACTATCGTGTGTAACATCACGACATATGGTATTACGTGCTATTACTATATCTGTCATTAAGTATATTGGATTAAGAGCTGGTTATTATATCTCGTCGTCACCGTCCCCTTTCAGTTCCCGCCAAAAATTCGCCTCCAAAAAGAGAAAGCTTTCTATATATAGACAAATCGAAATTTCTTCTGTTTAACATAGAGCGGACGTCGTGCAGTGCCGGCGCCTCTCTTTCTGATGTTACTTAAAAATCAACCAATAAAATACAGTCAATTAATAAACAAACATTTAATTTTAGAACGTTAATTGGAACTACCATTTTAAATGTCGCTGTGGGAATTTATGTCGTTTACTTCAGTATAACAATTAAATATTTTAAATTTGGTTAAAATAAATAAAGTTTATTGTAATTGTGAGTCACATGGTTGATGAACTTTATAATTGAAAATTTGATGGTGTCTCGAGTTTTCAACGCTGGCTAGATGTAATCACTTTGGGAAATCCAGACGGCAAAACGAGTTTTCTTATTTCTAGTTTTGTATATTGTCGTAGTAGCGTAATCGTTAGCGCACGCATCCCAAACTCAAAGGGCGCGTGTTTGAATCCTGGACGGAACTAATGCACTACTTAGGTATTTTTTTGATCTAATAATGTATGTATTGTTACAATTACCACGCATTAACAACGAGAGCGGAGTTATTAGTCCCGTTATTCAATCAACCTCGAAAATAGTTAAGAATTTTAGTTCTATTTATTTTGCGATTATGATATAATAATGTATGTCACTTTGATTTGTAAATTGTTTTTTTCATAGTGGAATAAAATACTATATATATTTTTACATAGTAACATTAAAACTGAACGCTATTTATTGAAATTCGCATGATATATAAAAACAATCAGAAATATCTATATATTAATACGTGAAGCAAAATGTTTGTACCCCTTTTAATGTAAATTGTGCGGACGGAGGAGTATAAAATTTCGCACATCTATTTTATATATAAAAGAAGAAGCGACGAATGCTATATTTTTTTTAAATTATGCTAAAAATACATTATATCAATTAAAAAAACATTACACACCCTATCATATATTTGACACACACACGCATATATACTCATTTATTGTTCATGTCAAATTAACAATGTAGTCTTGGCGAAATCTGTAATTATAGAAATAGTATTTTACATTAATTATATGGTCGAATTTCGACCACTAGTATTTACTTATTACTCGAACAAATGTTGCACATGCTCACTTTCAGACATACTGGTCGTAAATAAATTTAATCTCACATACTCATTTCAATCGGAACTACTTACCTCGGGAACTTTTAACCCCGCTCTCCAATACGCGAGCGAATACGTCACAAAACGACGAAAAAGCACAATCAAATACGACCCAACATATCACAAAACAGATAAATAAAAGGGGTGTGCTTTATTTCTATGCCCAAAACGAATCATATATCTAGTATTGTATTAACACATGTGAGGTTGTGCACCAGATGTCGAGCACTTGAGCGGTTTACGAGGGCCCGATGGGAACTCGCTCAGAAGCATTTTTATACCGCCTCATTGGTTAAGATCACTGTAATTAATTTTGTACTTACGCCGTTTTATTAGCCTTTGTTTTTGAAGTAGACTGATGGTTTTTTTGTTCGTTTTTTAAAAGGTGTTCTTGTTTTTGTATTATTTTAGAATGTTGTTGTTAAATGCGGCTCAACGTCAGGCAAAGGCTTGTCGGGTGTATATTATCAGTATCAGATCAATTATGTTGTAGTTTTTTGATTAACCCCAAACAGCATCTTTTTTACGGCATTTAGAAAGGCAACAAAGATATCACCAAAAAAATCATATTTTCCATACAAACACATAAATTTTACATACATACATACATACATAACTTCACGCCAGGTCCCTTGCGGGTAGGCACGAACAACAGAGCGCCATACAGGCTTATTCTTACACACCTCACTTGCTTCTTTGACATTCATAGCTCTTGTCATGCACGCTCGTCTGTTCTTAAGGCTCCTGACATCACCTTCTGCTAGTACACGATCAATTTGATCATGGAAGGTGTGTCGTGGCCTTCCGCGACTTCTGCATCCATCCACTTTTTCATTGTATATCTATTTAGTCATTCTTTCATCATACATTCTTCCACATGCCCGAACCACCGGAGCATTCCTTTCCTTACCTTCACCCCGACACTCTCTTTTAGACCAACTCTCTTTCTTACTTCGGTATTACGAACGCGGTCCGCGAGCGTCACTCCGCAGATTTTGCGCAGTGCTCGCATCTCGACCGCGTTTACTCTACTTTCATGCTCTCTATTCCATACCCAACTCTCGCTTCCATACGTTAGCGTAGGTACTAGCACCGCGTTGTGTATGCCAAGCTGGGCCTTCTGGCTGAGGTTCTTAGCGCCTAGAAGTTTACCTAACGCTCCATTCACACTATTTCCCAAATTTACTCTTTTTTCTATGTCAGCGGTGTACCTTCCATCTCTGTTAAAAGCACATCCAAGATATACAAACTCATTCACTTGTTCCAGCATAACACCCTTTGTTTTCTTTGCATTCAAACGTAAGGCTCTCGCCTGACAGTCATCTTTCATCATTGTGACTAGTGTCTGCAGTTCTGATGGCGATTCGGCTAAAAGCACGGCATCATCCGCATAAAGCAAAGTGCTAACAACTAGATCACCCATCCGCACCCCAACATCCACCAATCTTAATCTCTGGAGACAATTGTCCAGATATAGGATGAACAGCAAAGCCGACAGCAGGCAGCCCTGTGTACGCCAATATTGACGTCACACCAGGCGACAGGCTGCCGTCCACCCGCACGCATGCATACAGTCCTAAATTTTAATTTAAATAAATAATATTTTTACGTGTTAAGTCTATTTTAAATAGTAATCTAATACTGACACACCCATAAATTCTAATTTGTAGCGATATCGCAGACTTTCCTACGAAACAGTATGAATTGTAATTATATTATTTAATCTGTTACTATTTAATAATTACTCTATATTTGTTATTATTATTTAATTTGTCACAATGGCAGGCGAAGGAACTTAATTCATATAGCTTAGTCATGTTCGTTATTTTTACAAAATCACACCGGTCTATTCAACTTACAAAATACGATATATTCAACTTTATTCATAATCAGAAATCCTTTGGAATTCGACAACAATCTTGTCTATACCTACATGGTACCATAAACAAAGTAATTAAAGTAGGCAATATGATTTCAGTACGCATGTCGTAAAACGACCTATACGCTCACGATCATGCTGTATAAACGTATTCAATTATATTTAAAGTTTTATAAGCCGATTATTAGTTATATAAATTTTTATGCCTGTCAGTGGAGGCTTCCCGCGGGTTTGTTTGGTGTTTTCAAATTTAATATTACTTCGTTAAGACGGTGTTAGAATGTATGGCGTTCCGTTTGATCATAATCGAATGATTTTGTATATTCAGTTTCTATTAGGAAACATACATTCCGGTTTTATTAATAATATAAGTCTACAGAGCTTTACACGCGGCCTTGCTTGTCTAAATATTGGACCCATATCCTGTGCTAGATAACAAGAATACTAGGAGAGATAAATCGCCTATTAAAAAACGTAACTCTGAAACTTTCAAAAATTTCTACATCAAGGATTTCCGATCTATTTTGGACAAGAGACTCCATTTCCAAAATTAACGATTCCTCAGACCTAGCGATGTCCAATCTACTGTAGTATAATAAGTTCCGGAATTATTTACAGGAATTCTCAATGTCATAAGTATGTATACCAAATATAAACGGTTATCTCTTCGCAGGCACTTTGATCTTTTGTCTCTTTATGCTGTATCAACTTGTACCAACAATAATATCCCAGTTTTGGATTTACCAGCTTACAAGTCACTATGATAAAAAAATTGGTTCTGATGTTTAAAGCAATTAAATTAGGACTACCTCTTTCGTGTTTAAATTATGAGTAACGATATATTAATGTAATTATAGATTTAAATATTTGTAAAATGAACATGCGCATGATTCTATGGCGCATGCATGCCGGAATTAAAATAGAGCGACCTTATAAAATAAACCCGATCATTATCTGCGATAATAACGTCTATGACAAAGCAACCTGTCATATCGACCTTCGCACGGTAATGACTCGGCTAGTGATGTGCTTTCGGCATGTTTTTCGGCTTGGAATTTCCGACTGCATTGTAATGGTAGATGACACGTGTTCCAATAAATCGAATATGTAAAAATATCATAATTACTTTTAAAATATAGATTAGGTTTTTAAAAAATAGATACAAATAATTTAAATTACTTTTCAAATATATCTGATGCGATATTTCAATCCTTTTACCTGTACAAAGATTCGACGTCATTATCTATTTCGTACACTTGTATAAAATCTATGAGGCTGTGACTTTTATAAGATTTAAAAAAGTGTCTAATTAAACATTTAAAAAAACCAGAGTTTAACATGATCTATATTGAATTTTTACGTTTATAATATTGATGTGACCCAAATTACTATAGCCTATAGGTAACCCATAATAATATTCAAATCATTCATTAATTTCATAGGTATTTTTCTTAAATATGTCTCTTAAAATATTCATGTTTATTCAACTTTGAATATTTTCAAGTAACTGGCCACTACACGAAAGTTGGACATCAAATTAAATATTTTCGCCTGATGTTAAGCGAGGGGGTCGGTGGCCAGCTCTTAAGGATATATTCACTAAATATAAGCATTATTAATTTTAAAATATAGTATATATTTTGAAAATAGATGTACACAGCAAAATATCATCTTTAGATTTACATTAGTTTGACAGTGCTTCGAGCTTTTTAACCAATTCCCATCACTAAATATGCACATTGGTGTGATTTCTAACAATTTTCTGACACTAATAGGACAATAATTCGCTATGATAGATGGTTTTGGTCCGCAACGATTAATCTCAGGCAAGGTCTCTTACAAAACCTTTTTGTAATAGCACTACATTGTAAATTTGGATTATTCTTTTTTCAAATGATTATGAAACGAATGTGAAACGTTTTGTTCTTTTTTTCATTGAATTATAATGATATATATTTTAAGTATATTACTTTAATATCAATGGCATTGATTTGGTAAATGTTAAAGTTGTATTATGAGGTGCAAAAACAAAACAAAATAAACCTAATGGTTAGTAAGTTCTTTATGTCTTCACACCACTTCAGTTGCTGAATTTTTACAAAGCACAAGAACAGTTTTGTATGGAGTACTGTTCTCCTTTGGGATAGCTCAGCCAAATATCAGCTCGAGATATTCAAGTCAATTGAGAAAAAAGTTAGTGATAGGCAATAACCGACTATACGACTAAACAAAATCATCGACGCAATGTCGCTAGTTTGTCGGTACCTATTCCATAGGATACACTTCGCGAGTGTGCCACAGGATTAAACAAATTAAATCCTCCCCCTGCTTGTCCTAAACTTTGTACCACCGGACAAGCAGACGCAACTGATATATGGTGGAAATACCAACAATGCGGACGAAACGCTATGCTTCTTTTTACTTTTATCATATGTACGCTGAAGAGTAGATCTTTATAACGTCGTCTGTTTTTCCTGAAATATATAATTTAGGTGTCCTAAAATCTCGCGTGAACAGGTATCTTTTATGTAAGCGTGCTCTACCTTAGACTGTATTTCCACCTGATACCAGGTGCAATGTCGGTCAAACGCGGAACTATTCAATGTGAAAAATGTCTCCTGCAAACCAAAAGAATACATAGATATTATATAATGTATATACAGTATTTATGATATAATATGTAGTATTCAAAGAATATACATACCGAACAAAACAAATTATACAAATATTTCATACATACTACGAAGTCACAATACAAAGTATCTTATATTACATTTCCGCAAGGCCACGTTTATATTGTGCCCACTTCCACTGCAATAAGCAGGAAAGTGGCAAGGGAAGTGCGCAGCGCGAGTATGTAAACGCAACAAAAAGTATGTTCAACATATCGAGCCTTTATCCCCATTTTATTGTAAACGACATTTGTACCTAAATACTTTTTATTGCATATTATATTTTAAACTATTGAGTAGGGTTTATTATAACTAAAAATTGAAAGTGTGGTGTAAAACCTTTTTTATTTTTAACTCTCCGCTTACATGGTGGGGTTAAATTAACCCCAATACGCTAAAACGCTTTTATTTCATATTAAATCTCAACCTAGTGATCTAATTATAACAGACTGGCAAAACGTGTACAGTGTACTTAATAAACACTATAAACGTAGGATTCAAAGCTTGGACACATAAGAAAATTACGTATAACATCATTAATTACACTTATTCATAAAAAATATTATGAGAACGAGTTTACAAACATTTTATTATCTGCCAAATCTTTTATAATGATTTCGGAACTTTTTTTTCAAACTAAATTAGTATAAAGTTTATATCTTTAATAACTTAGTTTCTCATGCACATAACGGCATTGTCTGACTGTACGTCGGTTGTGTGTTGTTAATTTTTTTTATATAGACAGCGAAACGAATCGAAATCATCTTTGTTTCATTGGTAAATCGAAAACGTTCGCGGCATCTTTGATCGCTACTTTAACTAAGTCAATTATACATAGAGTTAAGTTTGGTGGATTTTAATTTATATCTTTACTACATACTTTGGGTTTGTTAAAGGTTTCGGAGAGCATGTGCTGTTCGAATGAGGACTGGAACCTGGCTATTAATGCCAGAACCCAACTCACGGTTGTTATGGCGACATACTCTAGATCAGGGGTGGTAGCCATCCGGACGAGCAAATACCATACCGTGGCTGTAGGTTGATTTTTCACCTCTATGACAGGCTGCCCGGCTGTAAGAAATTGTATTCTTTCTCCGTTCTCGTGTAGTATAAAGTTTAGTAGTAGATATAAGAATATTACATCACAGTGATATGCTGTACTATGGGTACATTTGACACATCTCGATTGCACAGCACCGCCTGCGCACACGCACTAAAACGGTCCGATTAACCAAATTGCCCCCAATCGTTCATCCGCGTTACTTGTACTAACACACACGTATATTAACTTATTAGCTGTGCCCGTGACTTCGTTCGATACGATTTTAATCTAGGATTTAACGATTTTAAACTCACATAGAATAAATTTTAATAATAACCATAAATAAAAATTAAACAATTAAAATTAACAAGTTGGCGGTAAGCTAAATAATAACTAACATTAGTCATTGACACTTGCATCTTTGTCTTCTGTGATCACGGGTACTTACGTGGCTAAAACGTCAAACAAAAAATAAAATAAAATAAACACGTATTTAATAAATTATAATTATCTACAAGGATGGTTGACCTCAAATCTTAGTTATATATTGTGTGGGTATTATTCATTAAAAATTTATTTATAAGCATGTAACTTTAGGTATTTTTAAGTTGAATAAAACATTTTAACATCATTAAATAGGGAGTAAAAAAGCCGCCGTGGTAGATCAGTGCTTTTTTCACGTCACAAACTAGACAAGACGCTGGTTTGAATGATGGCTGGAAAGCATACATTGCTTAGGAAGTTTTCTCATCTAATGTGCATATTGTTATTATTATTAGGTGCTAATGACGAATAAAAAAACATCGTGATAAAACCTGCACATATAGATAACCGGCGTATCAAACCCGCCAATCAGCCAACAAGCGTGTTATACTGTCCGTTCTCCTATAAAAATGGAAGACCGAGCCCAGCAGTGAGACCTTATGGGCTTTTATTATTTTTTATAATGAGTTATTGAGTACACATACGTGGTCTGTGAATTACCAAAACTATTTTCTAAGGCAATCGCGACCCTTGTGTGTCGCATTTGTCGTTATAGGGGGTCGCAGTAAGATAAAAAATGAGACCCATATACAAAACAAACGTAGATAAATAAACTATTAATTAAAATATTATTGGATTTCCTGTATTTTGGGCAACGCACAAGCGTTGCCATACAACGTCAACGCGGCCAGTGTTTTGGGAGCGTTCCCAACTGACGGTGATTTTTATCTTTTGTAAGTTAAGCTTATATAGAAATTATTAATATAGGTATAATTTATATTTATTTTTTAATGTAATGATTGTAAATGATAATTGTAAATATAAAAAAAATATGTTTTTTCGTGGGTCGCGCTTTAAAAATAGTTGAGAAACAATGTTACACGGAAAACAAGGTACCATTACAGGTATAGACGAAAGAAGCGAATTTAAGCAGTGAACTTTTAAATTAAGGAAATATGGTCAATAATAATGTCGTAAAAAGCTCTTTAGCATACAATTCCAGTTATCATATAGCCTGGCTCCTTGAGAGCGCATCGGCAAGTAAACCAGTTGCGATAATTTAAATTTTTATTACTTTACTTGCTTGGAGAAATCGGGTGCACTCGCATTATTTCACCTTAATCGTGAGACTGGTTTCCTTGTCTTTTAACGTTTCTCAGAGATAGTTTGAAATACAAGATAAAAATAAATAAATATTTATTTGCATCTTGTATTTCTTGTATTAAGTTTGTTACCTTGTATTTTATTTGAAAATTGAATCCTTACATAATTAAAACTACGCTTTAATGGTTTGCATGACATTTTTATTTGTACTATTTATTTTTATTGACGCGTTATTTGAGATGCGACATTATTAATGGCGTTAAATATTGACAGATAACGTATGTATATTGTATATATACTAATGGCTATGCGTTAACCGCGTTATTCTGTAAGGCTTTAAATAAAACGCCTTTGGCCACAGCCTAATTCTTCAACACTTACGCAGATGAAGCCCCAGTATCACACACACTAAATATACATAAGTATGTGTTGAAATTAGGGTTGCCTACTATTTTTGAGAAAAATAACGTAATACATGTTTAAAGTAGGGGAAAAATAAAGTATTTGTCTTGGAGATATTATTTTTGTGTGCTTCTAGCACACACTAAAAACTTTTCATGGTCCTTTAATTTTTGGAAGCTAACTTTACATTCCCAATTTAAATTTAAATAAACAAACAATTTATTTTTTATAAAATTTATAGATGTCCTGTTCCTTTCTTCTAGCCATTTTAGGTTCATTACTGAATAAACTCTCACTGAAAGCTGGATCGCTAATAGTAGTTCAGTAATCAACCATATAAGTATTACGCATCGGAGTAAATATTGAAAATAGAGTATTTTAATATACTTTATTTTTATGCAAAAGTATAATTATCGAAAATAAAGGATACCCTTGTTGGAATGCACCTCTTCAGTTTTTTACTGTTTGTCATTTTCGTAATTCTTTTGTTTTTTCTTCATTCTATATTTTTTCCTTACGTGTTTACTGTTGTAAAGTAAATATTAATATTATGAGAAAATTCGCGTGTTACTTCCTTATACTTATGTCCAAATCAACTATGTACTTGCAACTGTACGTTATACAGTTTACGTAATCTCGACAAAAATGTACCTACTATATAAAGACCAAGCAAAATCATCGATAATTTTGAAATAATTGTTGATAATAACAAAAAATAATCTAATCAGTGATACAATGATCAAAATTTCACAGTACAAAAAATACTGAATGCACAATCAAAGTGGTGAGCGCGAACGTAACATTGCAACACTGATTAATGGTCCTATTGAGCCGGATCGATTTATGCATCGACTTAAAGCTGCCCATTAACGTTCTATTATGGCAATAACCCTTGTAATTTCCAACAGAGAAGACAGTTCTGGGTATTCATGTGTCTATGATAGATCCCTTTGTGATCCCGCCGGAATATAATTGGGAAGTGGAAGATAGGAAGAGTTTTCTATAGGTATATTTTGTTAAGAGCTGTTTTTATTATTAATAATAATAAAATAATTTATTGAGAAAAATATAATTCACAATTTTTGATGCTCCGAAACTAGGTCGACCTGTTTGTATGTATCTTGGGGAGCTCCTTCCTAATTGGTGCAATTCTGATCGTTTACATTATTTTTGTGGGCGCGCGCCTTTGTGTGTTTCGTGTGTGTGAGTTGTGAGATTGTGACTTTGTTAACTTTGTATTGTCCAATTTGAAAATCTGCCCGTAAAACTTCAAGGTTAGGTTAGGTACATTTTAATGAATGCATTTTTTATTTATTCCGATATTAGCAGAAGGTGGTGTCAGGAGCCTTAAGAATAGACGAGCGTGCATGACAAGAGCTATGAATGTCAAAGAAGCAAGTGAGGTGTGTAAGAATAAGCCTGTATGGCACTCTGTTGTTCGTGCCTACCCCGCAAGGGACCTGGCGTGAAGTTATGTATGTATGTATGTATTTTTTATTTAAACGTATTTTATTTTATCAAACAAAAAATCTGATTTCGATTTGGAACCCAAAAAAACATCCATAGTCTTCTCTAAAATTACGCTACCTCTCACCACGCGATATACCTTCTACCCCCTCCACGCAGCCGTAACCCCCGTCTATATAAAAGTTTCACTTCAATAAATAAATCCTTTTTAATGACTGAAATAACACTGAACGGTAAGCTGATTGCACTTTACGGAAATACATTAGTGCTTCAAAGTACACGAAAATATCCGCAATAATATACGCTGGCCACGTCGGACATGTACCGAGGTACCGATCACTGGCCGTGTACCGGTAATCGCGTTGTCGTGTTTCGCCGCGGGAGCTATCGCCGCGTTGTGTTAGGGCTCTTAAGGGCCGCGTTCTGGGCCCTGATTCATTGTGACACTCGAAACTCCTTACCGATAACACTTTGCGTATCTCAAATCGCAACAATAAGAAGTTAGTATTTTAAATTTGGTTATGGTCATCTTGGCGTGATGTTTAATGCTACTGAAATTCAAACTGAATTCATTTTAAAAAGGTTGCGACATAAAGTTATTTATACCTTACCTTTTCTTTCGAGATATTTTTTTTAACAATAAAATGTTAGTTAGTTTCGTCAGTTAACCCGCAGCTTTGTGACGAAACCTTAGGTGAGTAGCGATACCTCGTACCCGAAAGTCCGGGTTCATTTTTGTGGCCCTTAATCTTCAAGGACATTCAAAATTTCAGTTGAACAGTATGTTTAGATATTTAATTTAAAACATTTTCTATATCTATATTTAACTTTAGATGTTCCTCAAGTTGACAAAGGCATTTAAACGTCATTGAATAGTGCTATTGATTGATGAATGATCATGTATTATATAATGTACTAAAATGATATTTTAATGAAAAATAATGTATAAGAGCTTAAATGAGAAAATACACATTTACAGATCATTTTATTCAAAGCAAGTACGAATTAATAACATTTTAATGGTTAAGTTCTTTTTCGTACATATTTCACTTTCTGGAACTAAAGAACATTTTGTAAACTATATTTCAATGGACGAATACTCGTTCAGTTGCTGGCTGAGTAAAAGTGATTGATTTGTTTGAAATTAAAATAAAATGAAACACTAAATTATTTTACAATCAAAATTAAATATATTTTGCTTAACATGAATTTCATATCTACAGCAATTGAACATGTCAGTTGTCAATTTTTTTTTTCTTTTTTACATGGGGATATGCGTTACCGCACCGTCAGCCGCGCGGGGGATCATGCGCGGCCGGTGTGTGGGGCTCCCCGACGCCGGTTCAATACGACCGGCTGCCGGTATACCCACTAAAACCCCATGGGAGCCTTCTTTCCGCCTAGCGCCGGGGTCACGGTATGTGCGCGGGCTTAACCCGCGACCCCGGCAGCGGCTGGCCGCCTCATAAGCAGAGGCGGCCTCTCCTGTGTGCGGGCCGGGGAATGGTGTTTCCCCGGCCCTGAGAGGGACGCGCGGCTACCTCTCGTCCGCGGCATTAGTGTGGGCGGAGGTCTATATGGATCCCCCAGACCTCGACGCCCGCTGCCGCCGGGAGGGGGAGGCTGCGAAGGATTACTCCTGCGCCACCCCCCCTCTCCTTCCTCCCCCCCGCCTCGCGCACCAGCAGCGTCGGCGTGCTCCGTAGGAGGGGAGGCTGCGAAGGATTGCTCCTGCGCCAACACCCCTCCCCCCCTCTCCTTCCTCCCCTTTTCCCGCCGCTTCGCGCACACAGCAGCGTCGGCGGACGGAGCGGGGGAGGGTAGGTCGCCGGTCAGGCGGGCGGTGGCGGGGTGGACATCACCACCGCCGTCCTCGACGGCCAGCGGAGGAAATCTCGACGCTGGCGGTCGCAACGGAAGGGATAGGTGTTTGGGGAGGAGGTTTGGGAAGGAGGGGAAGGCATTAGGATTTGGACGCGGAAAGGTGGGACACCACTGTCACGGAGTGAAGGGGGGAATGTGACAGTGGCCGCTCGGGGCCCCGGGACGCATCCCCTTGTACCGCTACCTGGACGGGGGGGGGGAGTCCAGGGCGGCACCCCCTGGGGGAATGTCAGTTGTCAACTGATTTATCTCAAGCCGAATTGATTATTTTATTTCTTGAAAGGTACACAAATTATTTTTGATTATTTTTAGAATATTGATTTTCGCTTAATTTTTTATCGATTCACAAGTCTTATGAAATGTTACAGCGAATAAGCGTTCTCAGATCTGCAGCTATTTGTCACAAACACCGCTCGTTGCCGCGATAAATAGCGTCGTATCTGGCGCGGATATAAAATGAATGGGCCGAGGTGCGGATATTTGCATACCGGCCACAACAGTTATCGATATAGGTATTATTTATTTGAAAGATAGGCTGTGTTTTAGTGATGTACCTACTTTCGATGTGGAATGCGCACAGATAGAATCAGAAATAGTTAGGTGTTTTGACGGCATATTCAATTTCGTCAGTCGTGGTAGCGTAAGGGTTCAAATCCTAGCCGAAACGCATGCACCGCTTGGGTCGTTTTCTGACCTAAGGTGCATATTGTTATAATGGCCTTGCAACGCCTTGAGCTTCACAAAGCCTAGGTGAGGCCGAATATGGGCTACTGCTCACACTTGTGGGACTGGATGGCTATCACCCCTAGTCTGAGTGTGCCGCCATAACAACCTTGAATTGTGTTCCGGAACTAGTAACCAGGTTCCAGTGTCTCTTAAGAGAGCAGCAGCGCATTTGTAGCACCTTTGGTGTTGCAAATGGCCATAGGCGGTGTTAACCGCTTTCCATCAAATGGGACGTCTACCTGTCTGCTGAACTCATGTAGTGAAATAAAAAGATTTTGACAATTTCTGAGTAGTAATTAATTACGTGTTTTTGTGAGAAATTTTAACTCTATAGTCAAATGAGTTTGAGTTTTCACAAGAACTCCGTTGAATGGCGTCAGTTGGAGCCAATTCAACTGCGCTACCTATACGAAGACTTATAAACTGTATGGACTAACATTCCCTTGCCTGTCTTTGTGGCGAATTCTACTACTACATGCAGTGCGTTCCTCTAGTAGCTCACAACGACCACGTTCACGATCGCTATTTTTCCCGTTCCACTTGCTTGCCGGCGTTACAATCGTAAAACCAAAAGGAACAACTATTCGACTCACCTCTGGACATGGGTAGTTGCGAGTGTTGTGTGATCGAAAATGGTGATGTCATTAGTGACGTTTTTACCACGACCACAACGACCGCGGTCGCCTTATGAAACGGCTAACGGAGCATTTTGGGCTATGTGAGCTACTAATGGAACGCGCTGTTTATGTAAACATTATATATTCCCGCCAGTTCTGTATATTAAGATAAGTAGTCACATTGGTTACATAAAAGTTCAACAGGAATGATGGAAAGATTAAATGAATGAAACCATTCAAGAGTGGAAGGATGATCTTAAACTGGCCGACATTGGTCACATGTAGCGTGGGCTTAGAAGATAAGTAGTGAGAGCAATTTACAACACTGACTAATGCTGCTTTAATGAACTGGCGACACTCCGGGCCAAGGCACTTGGCCTTATGACGTAGAACACCGATGATGAAGTGTACCAGATTGTATGAAATATTAATTTCATATTCATATTGCGAGATTAGGTGAATAACTTTATGTAAAGTGCAGTTTGCTGGTGAAACTGGTCGTAATTTCAACTCTGGTTGATTGAGTTCAGTCGTATATGTATATTTGGGTATACTGTGATGTGTAGGTTTATCACTTACTTTATTCGGTATTGTTAACAAATACTTACATATAAGATCATGAGGTGGTGAGGTGGTGGGCATTGAAAATAGTGCTGTGTCGGACTGTGTTTCGAACAGCAAAATACTGAGTGCCAACCTCATTAAATTGCGGCACACTTTTTCATTATTATTGTTAAGTGTCGCTTTTTTAGAAATAAATGTTTTCTTTCTCTCTTTACCATTATGGTGGTGATCTTGTGTAAAGGATAATATGATGATTTGTAGTGTGACAGATCTATGTCAGAATGGAGGAGTGTGGAAGGAAAAGACATATTGTACTGGCCCCAATTAATTGTGATATGGTGAAAGAAAAGAGAGAGCTATATTTTCTGTAAATTCTTCTCTAAGCCTAATTAAAAATAATTTATATAATGCTTAAAAAAATAATATCTTAAAATGATTAAAGTAAGAGACAATGATTAGATTTTCTAGATAAAACTTTTTATGGTAGGTAAATATGAAATAAGTGATAATACCTAACTTATTCTAATCATATCAATCGTATATAAATATGTTTTTATATGTTTTGATTAAACTAACTGATCAATAAAACGTTAACAATAAATAAAACAGGTTACTCGTTTTAATGGAACTGGCATCAAGATTATAAATGAAACCTGTCGAAGAGTAAATAAGTTCTAAATATTGCCTGTAAACTTTTAAAAAGAAAGTTCATAATCAAAGTAATTAATGGTACAACACGTCTTGCCATGGGGCCATTGTGTGGTGAACATCTTGTGACCATGTACACTATTGTGCGCACATCCATTTGTGCTTAGGTATGGCTAGATCATTTATCAATGGATAGGGTTGCGAATGCAAAAATAAAATTCACTATTACGTATGTATTAATTGCGTTTTATTTTTGCAAATACAAAATATACTTTATATTTAGCAGGAAACAAGTCCATTGGCACAATATGACAGTCAGTCTATAAAACTACTTTTTGCTAAATTAGAATATAAAGTAGATAAAGGACTAACTGCTAATCTTAAATTTTCACACACATCTATGTAAAATTAGATTCTTGTTCATTAGGTATTTTAATAGATACGTTTGTATATTGTTGCAACAGAAATCGTGATAACATAATTCAACACAATGGCCAATGTCAGATTAGTAGAAAAAAAACCAGTAAAATTGCGCTTAATAACCATTAAAATATAGTTTTAATTAAGCTTTTTCGCTCTCGTAATTAGACCTAACCATTCTAGTTTTGGATGAGAATTCAGTTGTCTAGAGTATGAAATTGCAAGAACTTCAGGTTCGAGCGTTAGCCCTGAGACCACAAAGAAGTCAACTCTGTCAGCAGACAATGGCCACGAAGGCTATTGTCAAGCAACTGTAATTAAGTTAACAAAGTGTGAAGATTTATGGTAAAAGTTTACTGAACCTAGTTCGAAGTGACTGTATTAGTTTTCATCTATTCATTTTATTGCGTGAAGCAGAGATAAAGTAAGACTGTCTCAACCGGTACTGTCATAAAGTACGTGAAAATCGTTTCACATCTACGCCATTTTACAAACAATAAAAACATTTAGACTATATTTATATGCCAATAACAATGCCTAGCCGAGCTATCAATCTCAATCCAAATCAAATATATCATCATGTATTGGAGGCAGAGATCAAAGCTGACTAACCGAGCACCGGGCGGATGCCACAATACAACTTGGGCATCCGCAATTACCGATGTGGCCCCTTGCCTACACTTGCTACTCATGGGCTCTCGGTTACGTGATGTATCTGGCCCAGCACCACTATGCAGTCAAAAAAGTATTAATATTCTTAGTTGGAATTATTTCCTTGGAGCCCTATTGTAGACTATATTTTCTGAGATAATAGTCAAACATGTATTGCCATCCTAAATTATTCCAGGGACAGGAAAGTAGTGTAGTTTTCTAACGCCAAAATTCAAACATAATTTTTAACGGGTTTTTATTTAATCAATCATATGATCACCCCCATTACCAAAAACCTTTTGCCATCTAGTATGCAAAATTGTAATGCCGGATCTATAAATATCAAGTAATTTTTAAGCAAAATGTTTAAGAATGAAATTTTGGATATCATCTAAATTTGCAAATCTTTTTCCACTTAGAAAGTGCGGAAGCGATTGGAATAAATGGAAATACGATGGTGCAACATCGGGAGAGTATGGTGGGTGAGGCAGTACATCTTTTGTAGCTTTTTTCTTCTTCAGTATCTTTTTTATTTTTTTTATTGCATGACTTTAGCAGACAGGCAGATGGCCCACTTGATGGAAAGCGGTTACTATCGCCTATGGAGATTTCTAACACCAAAGGTGCTACAAAGCGCTGCTGCTCTTTTAGGGGAGGCTGGAACCTGGTCACTAACGCCGAAACACAACTAAAGGTTGTAATAGCTGCTTTCTCTAGGCTAGAGGTGGTAGTCATCCAGTCGGAAAAATGGCCTACCTGGCTGTGGGTTGTTTTGTCACCTCTAATGATAGGCCGCCCCAACGCAGGAAATTGTATTCTTTCTCCGTTCCTGCACAGATAAGATCGTTTTGGATACTACTGAATCCCGAGTCAACACTTAGGATACTTTTGTTCCGATATATGGCATCATGGAATATGGATTAGGAAGATAGATAGCGTTGTAATCGCTAAACGCGCGTTCCTTAAGTAGCTCATAACGCCCAAAATGCTCCGTCAGCCGTTCCACTCGGCCACCGCGGTCTTGATGGTCGTGGCGAAAACTAGCCTTTTCTTAGCGGTAAGGCCGCCGTATTAATTCTTTGGTGTGAAATAAAGAATTATCTATCTATTCAAAAAAGGCGGCGCAGCGGTAGCGTTGTTTTGGTGCTGCCTTTGCGATTCACTACCAAGTATGTTCTCATGGCAACACGAACGAAGTGTCGTTGGCATTTCTAATATTCAATAAAAGCCAATAGGTCACACCTGCCCACCTACGTAAGCACATTTTTTCATAATATTTTGATATAGTAGCGGAATTTTCACAACCGGTTAGCGGTGGGAATTTGTAATTTTGTCTCCTCGTTTCCGCCTTTAGAATTTAGAGAATATGCTAAACTAATATCGAGAATAGACTACATAGCACACTTTCTGTTTGAAATTAGTTAAAAATGTAATAAGATAATTTTTATGCATCCGAACAACTACAAACCGCTTCCGGAAAATTTTCCACAGGATTCGCAGAATAAAAAGAAATAGTCTATTCTAGTTGTTTATTTTTAAATAGCCTCAATGTACAGGGTACGGCATGTTTAGATTTTTATAATATTACTAGCTGTCTCGACAGACGTCGTCCTGCTCGGAAAAGTTTCAATCGATATTCCGACAGCAGCGCCACCTATTGGGTCCAATTGTGAACTAACTCAGAAACCTTTTTTGGCTCATGCACAACAACTTTGCTAAAGAGCATCACATGATCAAATGTTTACGATTCTATAAAAGACATACAGATAAACATTCATTTTTATATATAAGAAGATAGATATAGCTATTTGTTAACGACATTATTTTTTTAAAGCTTCAAATAATACGCATTTGGCCACAGTCCCATACATTTAACATTAGCGCAGGTGCGGTGCGGTCGCAGCACTACAATAATGAATTAAGAGGATAGTTGACCCGATGAATTGTAATATATTGTTACTAATTTTGACCTTCTGATAAATGTGAATGAAAATTCAAATACACCGTTATGGGAATAGCAGTTTTCTCTTTCGTTATATTCAAGCGCATTCCAACAAAATCGGCGAATAAACACAACCAACTGTCAAACAAACTAGCATTCACCATGAAATCTTTAATATTGCCTAATTGTACGGTGTTATTCATCATTTGTAAAAGAGATTTCAAGTTTTATTGCCGTATATCACGCGATCGTACAGCCAATAACGAATGTCCGTTATGGGCAAAGTTTGACATGAAAAGTTTGGTAAATATAGCACTACAGATTGGCAAAAAAGAGTAGAAAATAGTAGAGGCACTACTTTCGCACATTTGTCTGAACTCTAGGAACCGCAACATTACGCAAGCGTAATTTTGATACTTGCTAGTAACTTTTATAATATTACATCGAATAATGTGCAAGTATCAAGTTGGTTTATTTATGATGTACACATTTTGCCAACATAAACTATTATGTTAAACTTTATATTTTTTTCATTTTTGTAACCCAGAACCTTGTAACTGATTAAAAGGACAATTATTTGATTAAAAAAGTTGAACGCCATTACAAACATGTAATGTCGGCGGTTCTTTGATAAATCTCGTTAGATTAATAACGAATTTTTTTTTCAATTTAGTATAGGTTTGCGTTTGACCACAACCTATGTGGAGTGAAGATATGGTCTAGGATGGAGCACGCTTACCTAGAAGGTACCTATTCACACGGGACTTGAAGGCACCCAGGTTATAAGTACCGGGAAAGATAGACTCCGGTGACGAGTTCCACTCCTTTGCGGTGCGTATGATGAAGCTAGATGCAAAGTACTTCGTTCCTATAGGTGGAATATCCACCATACATCGATGCCGCATGCCAGTGCGTCTGGTTGTCCGATGATGGAAGGGTGATGGCGGGATCACATCGAAGAGCTCAGTTGCACACTCTCCAAAGTGAATATGATAGAATAAGCAAGACATCCTTGGTGAACTTTAAAAGTCACTACTCATGTAAAACTTAGTACGGTTATATTCGTATTTAAATATTTTAGACTTGGATAGAAGTTATAATTAATATAATGACATAGATAGAATATTGCCAGAAGCAAAAAATAATAATCTATGTTTATACGTTAAGGCTTATACTGTTGTCGTTGGATGAACAGTAGTAGTTTTAATTGTGACAATTTAGTAAGTTTGATGTCTAACCATTCTTAATTAATCTGTGTGATGTATGTAAATTAATGGGAAGTAGGGTTCATGGAAGAATTGAAATGATGAAAATTGCTTTAGAGTGACGATATTATGTAGCAGTACTGTTAATTTAAATTTGAAAAATAAATACCGGAAAGATGATTTCTATACAGATGAATAAAATTGAAATGTCTATTTGCAATGTCAAAATAACAGCTTTATACTAAATGCATATGAAAGTATATACGGTACTTATATAAAAAAATGACTGCCTATTTGTTTCGGCTAATCTCTGAAACGGCTGGACCGATTTTGACGGGACTTTCTCTGCCAGGTAGCTGTTATTATAAGGGAATAACTTAGGTTACTTATAATATTAGGGTATCGCGATAAAACCCTCCTAGCCGATGAAGTCGCGGACACAGCTAGTATAAAGTATATAATGAACGTCCGACTGCTGGGCTCGGGCCTCCCACTATAGGGGAACGAACAGTATGCCGGCCACGTTTGTCCAAGGCGGCTTGGCAGGTTTGACACATCACTTTGCTCGATGTGCAGGTTGCATCACGATGTTTTCCTTACCGTTATTAGCACGTGGTAATTGTAACAATATGCACAGGTCAGAAAACAGACCAAGTGGTGCGTGCATTCCAGCCAGGATCGAACCCACCCTTTGAGTTTGGAACGCGTGCGCTAGCCACTACGCTACCTCGACTTTTCCTACGCTACCAGTAGAAGTATAATTTATTGTATTCCTTATCATTTATTCATTTTTTTTTCATTTTTAAATTCAGACGAATAGAAGTATAGATGAATCCTACGTGAACAAAAGCATCAAGTAAGTGAAGCATTTTTTAAATATTTGTGTACATTAACTTATGTGGTTTGCGTCTGGGTATTTACTAGTAATGTATACTCTGGAAATTATTCCACCTTTATATGTACTGATTCTATTAATTATTATTAAAGTCTTGTAACCCACTGTAGCTTGATTGGCTGGCTTCACTCTGACAACTCGGGGCTTGGTATACCTAGTTCGTTCGTCCGAGATTCTAAATTATCATCATCATGACATTTAAACGTATACACACACGTGATATAGATAATATAACATCCAATCCGTAGTGAGTCCAAGACTATCAAGTGTCCATAAAATTTTAAGACCACATAAAATATTTGGGATATAAAACGAAGTAAACATGCTCAAAAAATTTACAGTTATACATCGAGCTCAGCATTTTGTTCTTACATACTTTAAACTTGTATAATAATATCTGTCCTTTTTTTATTGCACGAGTTCAATAGACAAGCAGACGGCCCACCTGTGGAAAGCGGTCACTCTAAAGGGTCACTGAAACCTGGCCCCTAATGCCGGAACACAACTTAAGGTTGTTACGGCGGCATACTCTAAACCAGGGGTAGTAACCATCCAGGCGGGTAAATATCCTACCACCAGACTGTGGGTTGTTTTGTCGACTTTTACCACAGCCCGCATGGCCGCAGGAAAATGTATTCTTTCACCGTTCCTTCCTGTCTTATTAAATCGTAAACATTATATACATAATTCTTCCTAATACCTTGCCTAATTCTTATGTGTGTATTTAATTAAAAAATATGTAGTTCAAGTATGTTTATTTATCATATACTTATTGATCTGCACCACCAACATCGCCAGATTAGGTTAAGCTATTCCTTAAGGTAGGTTGCCTGGAAGAGATTGCTTTAAGCGATAAGGCCGTCTATTGTTTCTACCATAACTATATTTTACTTGTGTATTTTTAAAATGTATATTTGGTGAGCAATAGAGTGGGATCTATCTATCTGCATAGTTAGGTATAAGAAAAGACATTTATACCTAAACTTACCCTAAACCTACCTTACCTTGCCTTACCTAAACCTTAGTTCAATCAAAGTGCAGATTTAAACCAATTGCCATACAATAATAACAAAGCATTTGAGTCACGGCGGACGCGAGATAGGGTTATCTGACCGTGGGAAAGCGGACCGCTACACCGATAACATATACAAAAACATATTTAGTATAATATATATTTAAAATTTTATATGTTGTTAAAAACCGGCCAAATGTTTGACAAAGCGTTATATATGGTTCCGTACCAGATTTAAACGTTGACCTTGTTTTAGGAGAGTGCAATACTTTATGATTTTTTTTAATCGATAAAAAATAGAATACTTTTAAAACGAATTTTCATAGTTTATGGCCAAGCCATAGTCTTTAGTTCCAGGACTGTCAAACTTGTTTGTTTTTGTGATTATTAATTTTAACTTATACTCGCTAATAATGAAGCTCCAAATTTTAATAAATTCGAAAATATTCATACTTTTAAGGATTTTTTTAGAACAATATCTGTTAGAGATACTTGTAAGTATTTTCGAGTACTATTTTTTTTGGACGTTCATTACCAAAACACTAAAATTAAATACTTGACTTTCACCGTCTCTATGGAACTCCTCAATGTGCGTGAATTGACACGCACCTTGCCGAATTATTAGTCTATGGAGACTAAAAATTATTAATAAATTTATTAAGATTGCCATATCTTCAGAAAAAATCCTTATGACGTTAAAGCTAAATTATATAATTATGTACATAATTTAAAGATTGAAATGGATCTACTTTTAGGTTTATTTAGCAACTATAACATTCTAAAAAATAATTTACAATTTATCAGCTGGCAGTTTTGGCCATTTGCCTTGCCTGTAAGCTTTTTATGCGCGGTCAATTCACTCGTTGTTCAAGGCAATTAGATTTTTATCACAGTACAAAATATATTGCAGATTAATAATGTGTTAAAGCTACGGCGGTGGCCGTGAAAGAAAAAACTAAAATGTCAGCTTGAATGATTAGTAAGCTGTGATTTGACCCCTAAAAATTCGCCTACGAACCGTTTGCTTCCGCGAGTGCCCGTGAGAAGCGTATAACTGGTATTTGCATAATGATATCTTCAACGGATACTGCGGTTGTCGGGCTAGATAGCGGTTATTACGACACGTGGTATCGATGTTATGACAATAGTCGATATGACCGATGGACATCTCTACGCTTTAAATATGGCGGCTTGCGATCAATAATTTTTGGCGGGAATTGGGAATACTATTTACTTCTGCAGATTTATTTCCACGATTTGATAAATGAAAACAAAAGGCATAATAATAAATTTCATTTTTTTCTAATTATAGGGGAGTAGACAGTGAAATCAATTGAAATAATTTTATAAACTTCCTGAGTGGACCTACACAAGATAAGTATTACAACATTTAAGTAGCTAGGTACAAGTAAAAGGAATCGAATAGAGCGTTAATTATTAATTAAAAAGTAATTTAAATTATCTCTATCATGCATTTTAAAAGTAAGATGACAAGATGTTATTTTAACACCTGAGTGCTCAGTGCAAGTTACCGATCACATTCAAGTCAACGCAATTTTGTATCGCACAATTTATGTCTCCTTAACGCTCTTTCTAAAAACATCATTGATATCCACAATGATTATGCAATACATTAAATACCTGAAAACGACTTATCCATATATATTTTTGATAACATACAAAAATAAGATTATGACGTTCAAAATATAATGTTTGTTTTGATAAAGCAGGAAATCTTCTTAGTAATCAGGAAAACCGACGAAATTTGTTAAAATAGAGATAACTTATCGCAACGTTTAAGCAAATAAATGCTCTGAATGATTGATTGAATCGTGGGAATATTTTTTGGAGCTTTCTAAATCTGCAAATAGAGGTGCAATATTTTGATACTGTTAATTGAAGTATAAATTACATATAATAAGTCACAGCACATACAGCACTCAGAGAGCATAAAGTACGATTAAACTTAAAGACAATATTTTTTTCCACTTATAGACTTCTTCATTGGGTGTCAGTCAAAGAACCTATATAATTTGTCTAAAGGGAGTGTTGATATAATGTATTACCCTAAAAGTTGAATATATAATGAATACTTAACCCTGGCTATATACACAAATCGTGTATATATCTAGAATATAAGAATTTTGTACTGTTTTATAAGAAGCTAACTTGATCTACAATTTTGTGATGAGCTTCTTGTCTGTGACGGCCGCTACAGGGCGCGTTCCTCTTGTAATGATGAACGCTTGTTGAACGCCCATAATGATCATGATTTTCGCTCACGCAGCCCTCACAACGGTCCATGTCAAGAGGTGGGTCGAATAATCCGTTCCACTTGAGCTTACGAACGGGAAAAATAGCAGTCATGATTGTGGTCGTTGTGAACCCCGTGTGCAACGTAGCAAAAATATCACGAATCTTTTTTGTTGTAACTTTTTAAACGGTAATAAATACGTCATGCGACATTTAGTTATGATGAGAGAACCCATAGCTAGGTGGTAGGGTATTTGTCCTACTCGAGGCTTCGGTCTAGAGTATGCCGCCAAACAACCTTGAGTTGTGTTCCGGCATTAGTGACCAGGTTCCAGTCTCCCTTAAGAGAGTATGCAGCGCATATGTAGCACCTTTGGTGTTACATATATCCATAAGCGAGACATATTATCTATGTCGAAATGTATATCTGTTTGATGCTAAAAAAATAGTGTAGAAATTCACAAAAATTGAAATGTCAAACAGACGCTTTACCACAGCTTTTTACCAAATGCGTCTGAAAGTATATACGGTACTTGAAACAAAAAATCAAGTTTAATTTTTTTGTCTGTCTAACTGTCTGTTTGTTCCGGCTAATCTCTGAAGCGGCTCGACCGATTTTGACATGACTTAGTGGCAGTAGATGTTTTAAAGAGTAACTTAGACTTTTCCTCCCGAGGAAAACTTTCCCTTATTCGTCTATTCTAGTTTGGGTGCCTGATATCGGCCTCAATACTGTAACACAACACAAGTGCAAGTGGTCTAAAGTGAGATAAGTGAAAATTTGGATTGGTTTAACGACATTAAGGTCGCGTTCACGGTGTCGTTATACTCTGTCTTATTATATTTACTGTCGTGATGGGTCTAATATATTTAAATCAACAAGGCGGGGTCGGCACTGAAAATCAGCACTGTGCTGGAGGAAACTCCAATACAGCATAAAACTGAGTTGCCGACCTCTTTTTTAGGAAATGCGGTGTACAATATATATAATCTTATCATAAAAAATACATGTATAAATATGTCTACATCGTATTATATTTTCGCTTTCCTAGCAAATAAATTATTTCTTTCTTTCTTATAATTTACGCGTAAGATCAAAATGCGCTTCTCGCCTATCCCGCTCATCGCTATATATTGAAACGTATCGTCATTAATTCCTAACTCTGTGTAAGATCCAACAGAAGTTACGACCCAAATATCCTTATTTGTAACGACGTATAATACTTTTTATAAGTCGTAACTTAACAGACTTTAATGGTCGGTAACATAAAAATGTGTAGCACCAATAAATTAAGTTAGAGTGCGTTCACAATGGTCTACTTACGACAGACACTTTTTTTCCCTCTTAACTTTTAAGATATTGACTTTTTTGGTGTTTATTATGCAGATTAAAAAAAATGAGTTTAAAGCAATCCTACTAATATTATAAACGCGAAAATTTGTAAGAATGTATGGATTTATGTTTGTTAGTCTTTTACGCCAAAACTACTGAATGGATTTTGATGAAACTTAACAGTAATATAGCTTACACATTAGAATTACCCAATATATAACGAATTTCAATCACATATAAATAGATTCCTTTCAGATGTTGGCATTCATTTCAAGGCATATGAATTGATTAGTATTAAAATCACTATTAAGACTGCCCATTTTTTATGACTTTTTATTTATAAGTTAAGCTTTTTCATTTATCTGTTGAACGATAAAGAGTTACGGTACAATCAGCTTGGAGACCTTTTTGAATTTGAAGTAGTGTACACCACTGACTTGATACAAGAGCGTGGCACGTGGTAGCTAGCACAACTGATATTATTTCTTTTTTAGACTTGAAGTTGATTTATGTCACACATATCTAATGTTTCCTATAAATTTTCTGTCAAAAACGGTAATTATAATGATTATCCATTCTAATAAAAATCTTTTAATTTTCAGGTTTCGTGTCATGCTCGCCGTCACCCTGCAAAAACGGTGGCACATGCCTTTCGACGCCACGCGGCGAATATTTTTGCAAGTGAGTAACATTTTAACAATTATTAGTTTAAGTAATAGGATTTGACTCTATGCAAATTTGTTTTACGTGTATAATATTCTTTTTTGCAGCTATATATTATAAAAAATAAAATCAAAGTGCGATTTTTAATCGCCTAATATATTTTTTACTTTACTGCTTTATGAACAAGGTTTTAGAAATTGCAAATTTTATTTCACAGTAAATTAAACTACATTATTATGTATCGAATCATGACTACTATTTTGTAACGATCTTTTTCATTTTGGATCTTTTATTTATTTCTTTATATACAGGTTTTATCTAGCAGTAACATGAAAAAATAAAATCTCCTACTTTATTTGAACCTTAATTCTTATGTGACCTTCAGCATGTCTGACGAAGCAGGCCATCTCCAGCTTCCAATCTTTCTCTCTTTACTTTCACCACCCAAAGTGAAAGTGAACAACAGTATCACATTCAATCCTAAAATAAAGACAAAAATCGATTAACACAAGCGTCGTGTATTATAGAAAAAACCGTTACGAAATTATTATTTCATAGCACCCCTATTAATAAACATTATTGTGCATGGGTGAGTGTATCGAATTGTTGTGACACGTGTTACATGTGTATGTGTGCGTGTGTGGACAGATGTACGAGGCGTTTTGAAGAGCCCTAATTGCGATACGAATGGCAGGGTGGGTTAAGTACAGTATTGTACTAAGTTTGCGTTTTTTGAAAAATTACTTTTATGAGCTTTTTAAAATAATATATTTATTTATTAAGTGATATTCTAAGTCTTTCCTGGACTGCAACTCGAAGGCTCCAGGTTTAATTTCTAGGTGAATTTCGTAAACGATCTTTTCATTATTTACAACTGGTCTGGTTGTCTGGCATCGGTCTGCTGTGCATTATACCCATAACACAAGCGTAACTTCCTTAGCATCGGGATATGAATGTATGTATTTGTTTCAAAATCAGATTACATATTGAAAGTCATGAGTCTACCTATTATACACAATGTGTATGTGCCTGCCGAAATTATTATTACTAATAATTGGACTCTCGTAATATATGTATGCTACCATCCTTGACCATTGACGCCATGAAAAGAGAGTAAAAGGAAACACTTTCGCCCATTCGCTGGGTGGCATTAAAAATATTATTAATCATAATATAATATAGCCTATGTCACTCAAAAATAATGTAGCTTTAGACTGGTGAAAGAATTATCAAAATCGGTTCAGTAGTTCAGGAGATTACTTCCCACATACAAAATCACAAACGTGTCCTCTTTATAATATTAGTAAGATAGGTCTGAAAAACTAAATACTATATAGTGGAGCTGGCCATTCTTCTGTCGCTGGACATAATTAAAATTTAATTTTTTAGATCAATTTAATTATACATTGAATGGCTTATTAAGCTTCTTTTTAGTTAGCCAAAGACCTATAATTTGGTTAAAACCAGGCCAGAGTCGAACAGTTTATATAGTAAAGTATATTCAAAATTTAATCATCTTCAAGCAAATAGAGACACCAGATGAACCTGGCCTTTTATGGCCCTCATCAATATTTGACACTAGATACTAAAATCTAAAGAATCATAAATATTTGCCACTGAGTCTTACACATTGTGTAAAGATTAATCTATAATTTAGAAGCAATATTACAAAATCCATTTCGAGTTTCTAATCTTCTGCATATTAAATGTGACGTGCGTAATTAAGTTGTATTCACAGTTCAATTTGTATTTATAAAATTCTTTACAACAATTTCAATGATTAAGATAAACACGACAATACTAGACCTCTTTGTTCGCCTCATTTGTGCTGATCATTAAAATCTTTAGCCCCTTTACGGTACTTCGAAGGGCGAGAAGCCTTGTGGTCTAATACGGAAATAACTTGGATTACATTCAAATACTTGATGCCATTATTGGCGCTTTTACCTTATCTATCTTGGAATGAATGCATTGTTCTCGGAAATCGACAGTCTTGTAGTATAGTGGGTTAAGTGTTGGTTCTTCTAGTCTAGTTAGTTCTTAAGAGGTGCTGGGTTCGATGTTTTGTAAATGAAGAATGGGCCTAAAGAGTTCGCTTTCGAAGAATCGTTTAGTGAACTTGACACGTGTCTAGAAATCCTGGTGGGTGTAAGACAGTAAAAGTTCCACTTTATTTTGGTCGTCATCATATTCATAATACAAACCTGCGAACGCGGCCGCTTTAGCCCTTCTGTTGTTGCAGCTGGTCTGGCTTCCTATGATTGACTCGAGACTTGTAGATTTATCCGTTCTCTATATGTAAATTTTTAGAGGAATCGATTTTGTACAGTGAATTAATAAAGAAAAATCTCAAAAGCCGGACTTAAAAATTCGGACCAGCAGATTCCGAAAATATAATTTTTCGAATTTTTGTGTCTGTCAGAGCATCACGTGAAAACCAATCAGCATATTTAAATGAAATTCGTCACAGAGCTTATATCCTGGATCAACATTCAGAATACTTGTATCCCGATAAATTACTTCGTTTCCATGGGATAGACGTTGTTAGTGTCCCTAACGTAGGTTAACCGAGCCCAGCAGTGGGACTTTTATGACCTGATAATCTGCGGTCTTGCAATTCAGAATAATAATAATAGTTTTGATAATGTAAGTCTTAGAAATTTGAATAACTGATTTCTGAGAACATATTGAAGCTTCCAAAAATTGTAAGATGTACGTGAGCGACAAACCTATGAGATTTATTTTCGCAAAAATATTATTTCGTGGGTAGAGTTAGTATTATAGAGATACCTAACTCATATACCTAACTAACTATACGAAAAACATATATTTATTTATATCGTGCTTGTCAGCAGCGTCTACAGAATCCGACGAAATCAATATCTGAAATTAAAAATTGTTATTATGAGGTATTTAATTTGATTTTTGTTTCGACCACTATTTAGTAGCCGTAAAGATGACAAGTGTAATATTAAAGTTATTGTCAAGCCCAACCCCCAACTTGTTCATTAAAATGATTTAATTTTCAATTTTTGTTTATTATATACTCTATGGGAAGTATGGGAGGTGGGAGCCTAATCTAATTAGTCACTGCTTCGTAACATTAGATGTCTTAAAAAACGGAGCGAGGAGCTTTTCAGCAACATGTCTACAGTTGCTTTTTTGTTATTAGTCGCGAGCCCGTGAGGATAAGCAACATTCAAGAAAATGCAGACCGTGTTTCTTAGTAACTCTTTGTCCACTGACGTCAGAAAAGCTAAATCCTTTGCCATATTATTAGAAAAATTCACTCAGGAGACATTGTTAGTTTTACGCAATAAAGTATATAGTTACTAGTTTATTATACTTTAGAATGTCTGTAATCTGCTGTCCATGTATGTCATTTTTTATTTATATATTTATTTTCCTTTTTCTTTGTTGCATAATAATTACAGATAATTTAAGAATTTCCTTTAAGTAAGGTTGCCTGGAAGAGATCGCTTCTAGCGATAAGGCCCCCTTGTTTTACCACAAACTTTTGGCTTGTTGTATGTTTTAGTGATTTATGTTTTGGTGAGCGACAAAGTGTTGTCTATGGCCGTTATCCGACTCCGAAGGCGTCAATAATTATTATATTAATAAAATGTTAACATATGATATATTTAGCTATACTTTTAACCTGTCCAGCGTTTATCTGATATGATTTAACTCATAGATAAAGATCTTCGAGTCTAGACGGTGTCGTCGAACCGTTAATGGAGGTGGGCGGCCGCTGCGGTCGGCCCAGATTACGCTGATGTCATGCGCATGCGCATCTATGCGTTATGAAGCAACTCAAGTACCCCCGTCGGGGAAGTGTTAGATTATTGTGGGTTTTTTTGATGGGAGCTAATGATATGCTTGCTCAAGTAATTGTTAAAATCGATCTGGGGCGCATCTGCCTGCATCTAATGACAATCGCCTCTTGAAAATTCATTGGTACTCTCGGTTTTTCATTTAAAACATAATTGAGGGATGAAAAACTATTCGTTTAAAGTGACATTTTGAAAATGTGTCAGCAGAATAGTTTAAAATCTCATACGATCCAGAAAAACGCTTTAAATGAAAAACTATGTGCCATGTACAAGTTCCTGAGTTGGGACGGCCTGTTGTAAGAGGCGACAACACAACCCAAAAACAAAGACTGTATGGCTACCACCCCTGGTCTACAGCATGCCGCCATAACAACCATGAGTTGTGTTCCGGCATTTGTGACCAGGTTCCAGTCTCCCTTAAGAGAGCAGCAGCGCATTTGTAGCATTTGTGTTGCAAATGTCCATAGGCGATAGTAACCGCTTTCGATCAAGCGGGCCGTCAGCCTTTCTGCTGAACTCCTGCACTAGAAAAATGTAATATAAAGGAAGAATATACGTAAAGAATGAATTGGTCTCCAGCTATAAGCTAAACAAGTACAATATACAATAGTACTTAATTTAACATTATGCGACAATTATTAATCCTCGTACGAGTAACTAGTTTTAAACTGTGTTACGGCAGCGTAAGTTCACGTCCCGTAATTTCAAAATATCAAAGAGAATATATATTTGCTTCGAACTACCTTTGAAATAATTAGTTAGTACCCAAAAAATGAATTCGTACATTACCAATTAGACAGTATATGTAAAAAATTAATATACCTATATATAAGAATATCTTCTATGTATACATACATACATTTCAATACAAGTGTCTGGTGTTAGGTAATTTATATTATCTCATATTGAAATATTGGTTTAAAGCAGCAATTGTGATAAGTATACAATATTTTTTAAACTAAATCTACCAAAGATCGAGTGTTTGGTTTGGTTTTAAAAAAGTTTTTACTCCACGATTGTCGTTCCTGGTGTTCTTCTACGCTTAAATAAACATTTAAACAGACTAGTCTGGAACTGTCTAGTTTGTTTAGAACTCTCAATTTCCCAAGATTATGACTCGAATTATTTACATCTGTTTACCCGAAGGGGAGTGTATGATCGCAGCTTGAATAAAAATAAAATTTGCTACCCCCATCCATTATCAATACAAACACGTGGCTAGGACATTGTGTCTTTGAAATTCTGTTGTCCATGACGATATATGGGATTAATGTCAGGACATAGGGTGCTTCACACTCTGCAGTTTAAAAATGAAATAGTTAACATGAGTAAGTCGCTACATGTACCACTAATTAAAATGTCGTAAATATAGATTATTTATAATTGCAATTAGTATTGGTAATTAACAGACTTATAAAGATGTACTAATATCTGTACAGACATTTAATTGCGAATTAAAACTAATTATAAATAAATATTAACTAAAATTAAACTAAAATATAAATAAAAAAAAAAATACCAACTACTATATTTATAATTTATACCATCAATAGTGTGTACAAAAAATAAATTTAAATTAGGCTAATATTATACCAATGAAATGAAATATTTCTTCTTGCTTTATGTAGTTACGTATGCCAGTAGGCAGGTTCTTAATAGTTCTTGTTTATAATTAATTAGTTTTTATTTATTTCATTAACATAATATTACTTAAATAAAAAAAAAATTACAAGATGAATCTTAATATATCGTTAGTTGGGAACGTTCCTAAAATACAAACCACGCTCTTACGTTAGGTGGCAACGCTTATGCGTTGTCACAAACAGAAGCCCTCTCCGTGATTATGATTCACTTGAGACACGCCATACTAAATCCGCGCAGTAGGTTTGCCGATAGCCTCATGAGGTCACGCCTCGATGGTCAGTAGGGTTGACAAATAACGTTAAATAAACAGTTGTTGCAATAAATGTATAATTTAATTTATTATTGTATATACTTTACATAAGTGTATACAATAATAGTAAGTAATACAACACAATAATAGTATATAGTCATCAGCAAACCTGCGCGCCGCTTATACATTGCTTTTGTTTCGTCAAACGTCGCGTCGATGACTTTTATTAACCGCTCTATAGCAACTTTGCAACGTTCCCGAAACATACACTTAATGGGAACCGGATATTTAAATGTTGTTTGCACTTACCGTATTTTACCGAAGACGTACCGTATTTTACCGAATTTCGTAGCGCTTCTTTGTGCAAAACATTAGTAAATAGTTTTAAATTTACACTATAAAACAAATTATATAATGTATTGTAACGTTTAGAAATGTTGTAATATACAATCAGAAAGCTCTTCTAAATTAAACTAATATTTCGAGAGGTTTAAGCTCATTTTTAATTTGCTCTTCATTTTAAGTCTGGCGTTTCTGCTACCTTTTAATAACCATAGTCGTGTTCGCATGATTCAGTTTTCATTCGTTCTTGAATAATTAAAAAAAATAAAGTTCCAAAAACAATTCATTTCATTTAAGTAGTATATAATTTTCGAAAAGATATAAGTATGTTATACTCTTTTGAATTTGTTTAGAAATATAAACTGCACGTTACGAGTACGTAAGCAGTGGTTTCGTGCTACATCTCTAATCTCACTTAAATGGTATTTCCATTATTATCAACTAATATTATTAAATCCATTAATTCTTAGAAATGAGATAATTTAGACATGAATGGCATGTTGGAACTTTATATAAGTTTAGATAAAACGATTCATTTACACAATTTATAGAGAAAATACTAATAGAATTTATAATAATGATTGAAAACACTTGTTTTTACTATTTGACCTAAATTAACGATCGCGACACGACAATGCTGTTAATAAGATATTGATTACAGTTGCATTATGATTGGAAAATTAAGCAATCATTTATGATTTTTCTTCTCATATAAATAGATGACGGTATTATCCCCGCAAATTGCTAATGCGCTGGAACCTTGTTAAATTAACATTCACGTGACGTCATCCGCAACTCGATATGTAGTGAGTGAATGAGTTTTCATGAATATTCATGTTTTAAATTCCGAAAGCATTTCAGTCTTTAAGTTTTGATAGAAATGAGGTAATGTCAAGTTTAAAAATAAATGAGCTTAAGGGTCCATATACAATTCTGCATAGCAAACTATCACACTTTCAGATTTGGGCTTTGACATAGTAAAATAAAAATAATATCAGCCCATAAATGTCCAAGTGCTGGGCTCGGGCTTCCCATTATAGCGGGAACGGACAGTATACCCGCCACGCTTGTCCAAGGCGGCTTGGCGGGTTTGACACATCGGTCATCTCGATGTGCAGGTTGTATCACGATATTTTCCCTCACCGTTGTTAGCACGTGCTAATCGTAACATTATGCACATTATATAAGAAAAATGCCTAAGTGGTGCATACGTTCCGGCCAGGATTGAACCCGCGCCCTTTGAGTTTGGAACGCGTTTGCTAACCATTACGCTACTACGACTTAATAACGATAATTGACATACTAATTTCAATTTATTTCTAGATGTGTCTATCATAAAAATAAAACATAAGATATAACAATTTTTATTAATAAGAATCTTATTGTATTCCTAATGCCATATGTCAAAAATTATAAAACCAATAAGACGTGTGTAATATCAACGGGACTGTAACTAGATAGAGAACTTCGCGAGCCCTCCTAAAGCTCTACTTTTGCTAATATATATTTATTGATTTAAATTAAAATTAATAATTAGTAATTTAGATTAAAATTTATTGATTTAACTATAGGCAAAATTCTTTCTTTCTCCGCAGCGCCAAACAATTTAACGACCTAGCACTAAAATTGAACATTGATGTTTATGTCACTAAACCCAACGCCTTTAGAAATATAATGAACAAAGAATTTTTCAAAGGAAACTAGTTTTTTCCAAACTGTTTAATATATATTCGACTTCAAATCTAAATTCTCTTTTCTACCTTTAACTTCACCTTTCATTTCTTTTCTTTTTTCAATCTTCGTCAATAACCACACACACTAACACACACACACACACACACACACACCTTCCTTAATCTGAGCAAGTTTATATGCTAAGGCTTGTTATTAGCAATACTTTATTTATGTTGTTATTTGACCGTAAGCCTTACTAAAAATAAATAAATATGAAAGTATGAAATACAAACGCTAGTCTGCGCCGAACGTAATACTTGTGTGAGAGCATAGATCTAACTTTGCATAGTGTTGCGTAAATTTAAACTATAACCACGAAATAACGAGAGCGCTTGTGTAAACTTGTAAAAGCGTCATTACTACATTTAGTTGAATGAAGGATAATGGCTGCATGCTAAGTTTGTATCTTAGAAGTACTTAGGACTGACCAAGTTGGGAAAATAGTTTAATTATCTATGTATCTGGAGCAAAATTTGGTTTTCAATTGAAGTGAAACTTATTTGAAGATCTTGGAACAAATTTTGCCTTATCGGTCAGTTGAATACTAGCTATAACTTGCGACTTTTTTATATTTTGACCTGTTTGAAAAATATCTTTATAAAGTTTCATAAAAAACTATTTAAAAAGAAGTATTGAAAATGATTATGGTATTCTCTGGCCTGCAAGAAAACATAAAAAAATGCAATGAAGTGAAGATGACAGCTAGCAGCAACTTTTATATCCTAGATAGAGGTAGTAAAAGGCGGCAGTCCCCACTGGGACTTAAGACACTTTTTTTCGAGGGAAAATCTGCTTGAGGACAAGTCGCCGTTGGGTCAGAGATACCCACTAAAACCCCTGGCCGTTTTCCTGACGTCCTTTATCTGGGTTGCAGGGTCGCCGCGTATCCCTCTAGGCTGAGTGCAGTTCGCCAGCGATATCCCCTTAGCTGAAAGGACGAGTTAGATGATCCTGCCTTTATCTCAACAATTACGTCCATGGTAATCTGGGTTTCAGGCCCGGAATATCCCCTGGCGATAGACGGCACCTGCCTATCTAATTACGTCCATGGAACACTGAATACCGCACGCCTCCTAAGACCTCAACGGCCAATTCGGCGCAATGAGTTAACAATCTCACACCTCGATCGAGAACAATTGCCGAAACGATCATTCCGTTTCTCACGGTCGGCGCTTGTCTCAGCCGAATAATATTTGAGGAACAACGCTATTATCTTCAACTAAGTTAAACAGAGTTTTAGGGTTCAACGAGGAAAGTTTTATTTTAGTTTCATTACTTGACAGTTTTGACTAAGAGTCGTGTAGAAGATGGGAGAGATTAATTACAAATTGATATTATTATATAGAAACTGTAAAATATAATTTTTTTGATCCAATGTATTTTCTTCACAATTGACATACAAATGAAGGTTGTTGCCATGGTGCAATGGGCTTGAATCGTAATTAATTTGTAAAATATAGTCTTTTGTTCTTACATTTTTGTGTTTATTTACTTGTTCAGGATTCATGTAAAACTACTGGGCCGATTTCGATAAGGTTTTCGCTGATCGATAGTAAATGGCCGGACTTAAAATTTGCGGTAATTTACGTACCGAGAACGCTGCAGAAATTTTCTTAGAAGAGGTTTAAAGTGGCTAAGACGAAAAAAAAATGAATTTTTCACTGATCGATAAAATCTTTAGTAAAATAATTGTGCTGTGTAGTTATGTGTAACATTACTTATCCCGAGTTTTTACGCGAATTTCCGGGATTAATATATTTTCATACTAAAAATCCATTTCCCTGCTGAAAAGAACATTTGATTTTATATTTACCAAAGTAACTGTAATCGCAGGCAAATGCTAGTACTCCTTTAAAAAAGGTTGCATAATTGAGTACACAGTGTTTATTTATATACATAACAATACTACAATAATTAATTATTACAGCGCTATCCTCTCTTACATATTATAATTTTAAAGACATCTTGTAGGAACCCATCCGAAAATTCGGTAGACCGAGCGATTTCCAACATTTTATCATCAGTCCCCAAGCGTAACAAGGCAGCCCGCTATTGGGTGCTATTAAACTAATGGATTCCGTTCTACTCATCCGAAAGCATCCTTTATTATAAAAGCATCTACTTGTAATCAAGCCGCTGCCGAAGTCATAGTAAATTGACAGTTGTCATGACAAGATTACACGATATCTACTTTAGCTGCGGGATTTATAGTAACGAAACACGTAGAACTTTGAGAAATGTTATATTTGAATTTAGAATGAGAATGAAGATTACTCGAATCACAGCAGGTTGCCAGTGTTTATACAGTGTTGACAGTCCAATGAATATTATGTTATTTACTAAAAACACATTTGATTCCTACAATGTAGGTCTTAAATTATGTTAAAACATTAATAATAACTTTATACTAAACTAGCTGTGTCCTCGACTTTACCCCGTGTTTTTATTTCACGTAACTTCTAAAAAGTAGCCTGAGTTATTCGTTATAACTTTCTGCTAGTGATAGTCTCGTAAAATCCGGTCCTTATAGAGATTAGCTGGAACATGCAGACAGATAAAAATTTAAAACTTGATATTTTGATATAAGTACCATATACTTTCATATGCATTTAGTAAAAAGCTGTTACAAACAGACACTTTTATTTTATTAATCTGTATAAATTTAATACTTATATAAAATACTGTAAAGCGTATGGACATTAGGTCAAATATGAGCTGTCTGGTGACGCCACCTAGACTAACATAACAAGTGCTTACAAAAGTATCTGCATTATTTGAAAATATAATAACTTTATTAAATGTTCATAAAACACATCCCAGTTTAAATATTCGATAATAGATGGTGTCACTAATACCAAGCCAAGTGGTACAACCAAGTGGTAAATTTTTAAATTTGCCTTGCAACCAGATTTTTTGCCTATTATATTAATGATCGATTTCTGAACTATCAGTATCACATGTAAGAATTAATCGAATTAAAATACTAAAATTATAATTAGAGTATACGTTTTAAGCTATTTATGTTTCATTTTTTAGTTGGTTATTTTTGACAGAAATTTATATAACTTCTTCGTATTTTAAATAACGGCCAATTCCAAGTTTATGATTGAAAAAAAACTATAGGAATTGTTTAGGAACAAAAGATTCTTAGTTAAAAGGTGACTAAATATTTCTTAGCGAGATTTTTATAAGTAGGGCTGTTGATGTTTAAAGGTTGGTACTACTTATTTTTACAAGCTGTCAGATATCGTTCCCTTAGCACTAAAATGAAATAACCAAAAAGAAAAATAAAGCAGTTTTTTCTATAATATTAAACAAGTTTTACCCTCGAGTTGATATAGAACTTAAATGCCTTCAATAATGTCCATATTATTTTTATAACATAAAAATAAACCAAAAACACAAAATATCACAATGCGATAATGGTGCTCGTTGCATCGAGTGAATTTTACTGAATTTACTCAATTTATATCAAATTCTATTCCGTTAAGAATTAGGTTCAATATTCAATACATTTTTGAATAAAAGCTTTAAAGGTTTACGTGTCGGTAGTCACACTCTTGAGATTAACTCTTTTTTTTTATTACTTTTCGGTTTTATAAGTGTACACATTGGTGTTCCTATACTAAATAAGATAAAGCATTTTATATTAGCGTCTTGTTTTTTGTTGAGCAGCGCTGTCCTTGGCAGAGATAGCTTTTTGACGCCTCAAAATATTTTATTGATTTTATGAGACTCTGGGCCTGTAACGATTTCCTTTGAATAAAAATAGTTAATCATATTAAACTACCTAAATACGTTTACACAAAATGTATTGACATTTCTTTAAACATATTTAGCGGCAAATTTTGCGTTGTGCAAGACTCTAATTGTATTTAAGGGCCGCTTGCATAACGATCGCATTTAAATAAAATTAAATTATATTAAATTGTCTAAATACGTTTAACACGAAAAGTGTTGACAGTTCTTTAAACATATTTAGCGGCAAATTTTGTGTTGTTCAAGACGCTAATTGTATTTAAGGGTGTGAAATGCTTTTAGTGTTTCTTAAATACATTTAAGCAACCTTATGCAAGCGGCTCCTACGCTTTATTTTTGCACCTAGGTAGTTGAATAAGTGAAACTACCTTTATTAAATTACGAAACTGGTGTGTTAAGTCTTTATAATTCTTCAGACAGAAAATTTCCAGCTAAGTAATCAGTTATTGATTGAGTAGATATATTTTCAAACGAGTTATTCATAAGTTATTTAACTAAGAGAAGATTTTTAAATCATCAGATAACTGTCAATTTTTATCAGTCGAATAATTATAGCCTGACTAAATTCAAAAATGAAACCGTTAACCTGTTCTATACATGCAACTGACACTCGTAAATTATAGTGTTATACTTTATTCTATGAATATATTTTATCTGGTGTTTGAGAAATAGGCGCTAATGTGAATGTAAATATGGTTTTATATTCGAGTTTTTATTCGTCAGATAAAAGTAAATGAAATCTAATAACAAAAGATCAGGTTTTAGAAAATAGTCCAGAATATTGTCTTTTTCTATATTGTTTTTACTTAATTGCTGTTTATTTCTTATAAGAACTGAGAATATTCAACATGACTATAGTAATTTTAAAAGTAAATCTGTAAAGACGGAAACCTGCGTGTGCGCAGGCTATTGTTAGCTCACACTGGCTACACTAACCGGTCGAGATAATAGCTCTAAAGATCGTCTCCGACCGTGAAATTCTTTGGACAAGTGGTTTGTGTCCTGCGGGACCCATTAAAAAGTAAAAAGATGGAGGGTATAGTTTATGGTTTTCTCTTGAGAGTTTTTGTTTAACTTGACCCTTTGAATGTTCAAGTTTTTTTACTTGAAGTAGGCAAACAGGCAGATGGCACATCTGATGGGTAAACTGTCCAGGGCCAGCAGCGTCTACTAAATAGCGCTTATAAATGTTATAACGCCCTTCTTACAGTATTGCACGATATAGCGTAGAGGGAAAACTGCAGCAAGCAAGGGTTAGCCTTTGCCAGCTTACTTCACTACAACGATGCTCGAGTTCAATTGCTCGTTTGCTAAATTTCCGCGAACGTAATTTCTCAGTTATTTACTATGGTCTGGGTATCTGGGTCGGCCCCAGAGTAGTCTGTTGTATATTACCTATAACACAAGGTAACTGCTAATTTAATATTTTTTTTTTTTGCGTTCTTGTTATATTTTAGTTTATGCAGTATATATACATTATGTGTGTTTGTCTGCCGATTATTATGATCATTGTAGTATATACGCAAGGTAAATATTCATATTGAGATTATCGGCAATTTATACAACGCATAATTTTGGGGCTGATCCTCAGACACTCGGACCAGAGTAGATAAAAGCTACTTCAACAAAATGCCGTAATGCCAAAAAATGTGTCTCTGCAGTGCGGTAGTTAAGTAGCCCAATAGGCTTTTTTAAAAAAGGTTTTAAATACAAGCTTTTAAGATCCTGGATATCATGTAGCAGCAGAGTGCTAGCCAAGACCACTAAAACAAGACCAAACACTATCTTGTTTAGTACAGGAAATCCTATAGCCACCTTCCGACTCCATCATCAGATCAGCTCTATGGTACCATATTATTACATTGTCGCGCGATACACATATGCGTGTAAAATTTCAGTTCAATCGGAAACGGGGAATTTGGTCAAATTTAACATGCAAGATTCCACCCGAACTTACATACATATATACATTCATACATAACTTAACGCCAGGTCCCTTGCGGGGTAGGCACGAACAATAGAGCGCCACACAGGCCCATTCTTACACACCTCACTTGCTTCTTTGACATTCATAGCTCTTGTCATGCACGTTCGTCTGTTCTTAAGGCTCCTAACATCACCTTCTGCTAACACATGATCAATTTGATCATGGAAGGTGTGTCGTGGCCTTCCGCGACTTCTGCATCCATCCACTTTTGCATTATACATTCATTGCAAGTTAAATAAAAGCTTGTAATAAAAGTCGTCTATACCTTAAATTCGATGCTTCCATAAAATTAACCAAAATGTTTTTCTACAGTAATAGATAAATAGCCATATACGACTATTTACAAGCTTCCATAACTAAGTTCATGAGTGTGTCTCTGCCTACATATTTGTATCCAAAACTATCCCTGCATTTCTTCTCTATAGCTCAACTATCACTTTTGTAATCTAAAACTAACTGCCCTATTCATGTAATAGGTGACAGAATAATAATAGTTCTTTTTTACATTCCGTTGCAAAAAGAAAACTTTACGTGAAATAAAAATGTAACCAAGCGCCTTAGCAACAGAATTCAGAACCTGTTCTTCCATACACATATCTTACATTACCTTTTATATCCGTACAACGGGCAGCCATTATCAAACGTATAGCTCGGAGCGACCAAAGGTTTCCTACATATGGCCAATGAATAATAATAAGCCAAAAGGTATTGAACCATGACTTTATGCAATAAATTACCAGATACAATCTTCGCTCTCTGCGTCTGGTATAAACACTACCTTGTGTGTACTATTTGCATGGGCTCATTCAGATTTAAGACCCCATGCATTTACACCTACGCAACTCGAAAGAGATCTTTTTTTGGAGATAGTTAAAGAAATGTGTTTGTACTATATTGTCCATACTAATATTATAAATGAGAAAATACATGACTCTGTATCTTTTTGGCTTCTCAGGATAAAAGGTGTGAATGAATGTTAATAAAACTTGTATTAGGAAGGACGTAGCGAGTCTTTACTAAGCGACATTTGGAGCGAAATATATTTTTTCTTGCAAAAGGTTTTAAACAATTATTTGGTTTTAAGATTGTAGTTTTTATTCAGTCGGGTCTAATATAACTAAAACTGAAAGTCTTAAAACAAAATAATATTTTAAACTACCTTTTCCAACAAATATATACTAAGTCCAAATGTCGCATATTTTTGTCTCAAACTACAGTTAAATTAAAATTTGCAGAACAGCTCATAATTGTCGTATTTTTGAGGTTGGGCAGCCCAACTTCTTTAGGGAACGGAGTATACCCGCCACGCTTGACAAAGGGAGCTCAGCGGGTTTGACACATAGGTTAACTCGGCATGCAGGTTTCATCACAATCTTTCTTTCAGCGTTAGAAACAACACAAAAACAAATTCACACCTGCATATATGTAAAAACACATTTTACTACTTTTCGGCATTTGGACTTCTTTTGTTTACTTTGTGTTTAAAACTTGTGATTAGGAAACAACTCATTGTTGTATTGCAATATTTTACGGCAGTCATTAGCTGGGTCGGATTAAGATACATTGCAGTTGCGCAGTACCTACCTGATGGAGGGGCGAGGCAGTCGAGCGATAACCGCGACCGCGACCGACGCAAGACGTGTATATTACAATGGGAATCTTTTACTGACGGACTTTGCGCGTTTTATGGAATTACGACCGTCTGCATTACATTTGGATTTGTTGTGTTCAGTTATATTGTACCCGTGTTATACATGTTTGTATAGTTCTAATAAACTCTATAATAATTCCAAAGGCATTTCAATTTGAATCTCGCGACTCGTAACAATATGATAATTGCAATAAAATACTTATTTAATAGAAAGATCTCTAAAATGTTTAGATGGTTTTTTTTATATAATGAATAAGTTCGGGTTTGACTGACATTGCGTCTGATGTCAGGCGAAATGCAGTGTAAGGTGTAGCACGCTAGAAGATACTTGTTCACACGAGACTTAGTAACTTAGATGGTATCTTCAGGAAAAACAGACGACGGTGGTGCTTGCATTCCGATCATGATTTGACTCCGCGTCATTTGAGTTCGTCGTGTATAGTGGACACTTAAATATGCGAATCGTGGATATGATTGCATAATAAGTTCCTATAGTATCAAAATTATAGCAGATGCATTCCATCAGCCCAATTTGGCCTTAAGCCCGGCACGGACCGACTTTTTGTTCAAATTTTTTTTGCAGACCCTCGAAATCTTTTGTGATCGTCTTGGTTTGTATAATTCGACAGATGTTCTCGGAATACTGTTATTATATGCTTATTTATGGACATGGTGATTTTTGCGAGTCCGCAAAACTTACTGATTAACTCATACTAATTTTATTTATGCGAAAGTAAGTTCGTTCGTTACTTAGGTAAGCAGGACTTAACGACATTTGGCAAACGAGTATATTGAATCCTGGGAAAGATAGTCTACGGTTTATTTTGGAAATAATTTTGAAGTTCGATACCAGTCATGGTAAATTTTGTAAACAAATTTTCCGTTATTTACTATGGTCTGGGTGTCTGGGATCAGCCCCAAAGTGCCCAAGCCAAAAGTGGTAATCATAAGAATCATCAAACCACACAAACATTGTAATACAATATCGCGGGCTTCAAGCCAGAGGGGCGTAAAAGCCAACTTTTCAGGAGATACAAAAAACTTTTTTTCATTGTATCTCTATAACTCAAAATTTGCATGTTTCTATGAAAGTACTTCCTTGATAACGTGCAATGCTCTTTTTTAATTAAGAAAAAAACAGAGGTGGTGTATCGATAAGAATATAAATGATAGACGAAGTAAAAAAAAAACGCATTTTTTTATACGCCCCTCTGGCTTGAAGCCCGCGATATATACTATATCTCCAAATTAAACAACTTCGTTTGTGTTATGGGTAATCCACAACGGACTGAGTAAAATGTAAATAACGGAGAAAATCTGTACCCAAATTTACTATGCCTGTACCTGTAGCCTCTGTGTTGCAGTCAGGTAAGCCGAAAAAGCTTAGATCGCTCAACCACAGAGGTTGTCAACTATACTATATTTACTATACTTATAAGTCAATATAGATAGCGCTGGGCAATAATAGAGGTCACAATCGTTTCCTGAAACATACAAACGATATATACAAATTTTCAACTGTAACAGGGAGAGCCTAGGCCTCCGATGAACAACTCTCTTTGTGGCTGAGGAGTATTCCGTCTCGCTCCTTCACCCTATTCGGGGCACCCCTACAGTCCCAAAGGTTTTACAACTTAGAAACAAAAATACTATATTTTCTTCAACAAAGGTGGCAACCCTATATACGATATGATAAAAAATCAATGCAGACAAACTCACCGGTAACAGCTAGTGCTATATATGGTGGTAAAGCTGTTCATTTATCTTTCAGCAGATTTATATTTGCTGTCTTGCTGTATTTGCATTTGTTCTAGTTTCAGAATAAGTAACTAAGTTAATTTATGGGATTGTGTGGATTTAGAATGGCCATTCCATTCCCTTGTCCTTTGTGGTCATATTAGACGATTTCATAGATAAATTCTGTTCAATTTTGGAGATGTTGATATTACAATTTGTTTTATAATACAGTCGTGGTATGAAAAATTGGCCAGTTTTCAAATATTTTTTTATTGCATCAGATCAGCAGACAGGCAGACAGACTACTTGATAGAATGCGGTTACCTTCTCCTATGGGCATTTGCAACACCAAAAGTGCACAAATGCGCTGCTACTCTCTTAAGGGAGACTGGAACCTGGTCACTAATGCCGGAACACAACTCAAGGTTGTTATGACGGCATACTCTAGACCAGGGATGAGAGTCATCCAGGTGGGCAAATATCCTACCCCCTGGCTGTGGGTTGTTTTGTCGCCTCTTACGACAGGCCGCCCGGCCGCAGGAAATTGTATTAGGTTTCCATTCCTGCACGGATAATATCATGGCTATCTATTTGCTTATCAAAAGCCCTTCATAAATATTTAAATAATCTAATGAGTAAGATTTGAATAATAATGTAAAATTTGCAAGAGAGTCACCTGCGTTGATACATCCACGTCTATACACCAAACTATGACGATTTGAAAACTCCATACTATCTTATGAATTTTTCAAATCGTCACACTGTACTGGTGATTTTAAACAAAATTAAAGTTTCTCAACATTGCATAATGTGGTCAAGCGTTGTATCAAACAGGAACATTGTGTCCAATGTATGATAGCATCAAATTTAAGATCAACTGAACCGGTGCAAGTAAAGCCAAGAATAAATGGCAGTCAATCGTTAGTTACAGTGCAATGTGATGTAGATATCTGTTGGGGATCAGTTGTTATAAACGAATGCCTTATACGGATTTACTCTCATTAGGTATTTCTGTGTCCACATTAGACGTGTAGTTTAAATATAATTGTTCCAAAGAAATTGGTTACTACCATACAAGTAACTATGTAACTGAAGGGTGTATGTTCGTTCTTGCATAGTATAAGGTAGGTAAAACATAGCTACCCTCTGATCTATGTGAGACGGAGTTTGACCATTGTCCAGTCAATGTTTGAGCACCGCTCTATGACGCTGTGCGTACACTTTTTGTACTGAGATATCAGATTTTGATTATTTGACCATCCCCGCTTGTATGCATGTGTGAAAAGTTTAATACTGGTACCGGTGCGTGACTTATTTTTTTGGGCACTATAATTCTACGAGTGAATCGATCCAGGAAGTTGATCTCAAGTTGTGTGGAGCTTCTACTTTACTATTGCAAGGATCAAGGACAGATTTGTGTTTGTTTTGTCTTCACGGACTGATAAGTATGGATGTTTGTCCAAAGATCCTTAAAATCAATTTTAAAAAAGTCTTCGGAAAGTTTGATAAAATATTTACCGACATGTAATTTGTTTTTCTTTGTAGTGAAATTTGTAGTTGGGGAACATTAATCTATTGTCTGTTTAATCCAAGTCAGTTCGTGATGTTAGGGAACATTTGGGATGTTCTGTTATCAATATTGCAGCTTGTTTGATATATATGTAGGGCACAGTTAGCAGCTAGTGCTGTGCGTGTACTCTTTTTACTATTCATGGACTAGCACGATCTTTTCGTCTACTTTATATATTAACCTCAATTTTAAAGAAAACCACTCGGTTCTCAGGCGAAACAACATTGACCGTGACACTAGCCCATCATCTTACCTTTGTTTCAAAAAGAACTGTTATCAAGTAAGTAATCTTGATGACAATATAAGTAATAAAGAACTTGAACGGCACAAAAATACACACCACAATAGCACCGGTTACTAATATTCTTAAAGCTACTAAATCAACTAAAACATGCTCTGTTTCTTTATAAATAGGGTTGTTATAAGAAGCAAAGTTAACTTTGTAAGTCATACGTGAAAATACACCTACGTTTGCGCCTATCACGATGTTTTGAAGCACGTCTTTTGAAATTTCTGTCTCTATAGTGTTATCTAAAAAGCTTCAGACTTTAATGGTCTCCATAACTGTAAGAGCTTATAAGTTAATTCACGAGCGGGCACATAGAGCGTACTTGATTTATCATTTCTCCGAATTGGTAATTTTGACTTCTATATTTTGTTTTGTCGCTCTTGAGAGGGACTTGTGTATTGTTATTATTTAGTGAATTTTAAATATATATTAATAATAATAATTATTATCGACGGCAAACTCACATATATATAGTATGATATATTTTATTTTTGTAAAGTATACTATTATTTATTTTTTACTTATTCTTGGTGTTTCTTTTATTTATTGTCTTCACCGCCACTGCTGTCTTAATATTTTCCTGAGTTGAGAGGTTGCCTGGAAGGGATCGCTTTAAACGATAAGGCCGCCCTTTGTTCAACATTTACTGTACTTAGTTTTAAAAACTTATTTTTAATTTTTGGTGAACAATAAAGTATTTTCATTAATTCATTCATATTGTATATCCCCAATTTAAGCAAGACGCTTGTGTTATGGGTAATATACAGCGGACTACTCTGGAGCCGATCCGACACACCCAGACTGAAAATAATAGTAAATAAGGGGGCGTCCATAAATTACGTGAGGTGTTTAAGGGGGGGAGGGGGTCGAGTCAAATCTCATCTAATCTTACGTTGGAGAGAGGGGAGGTCTCGGCAAATATCACGCAATTTTTTTTCTGATTGAAACAAAAAAAAAATTATACTATTTTGGTCCACTTAATCCAGGTACATGCTTAAGATTTGATCTTAAGCGTAATCGTAATACGATTAAGATCATTTACTAATTCTTTCGAAAGAAAATAATTTCATTCATACTTCAACGTTATACATTTACTGACTGGCAAACCACCATATTTGTTTTATACCAAATAGCTCAATTTGACAAACTCACATTTTGAAAAATCTCACGTGAGATTGGGGGATGGGGGAGGGGGTTGAATAAAATCTCACGACATCTCACCAGGGGGGGAGGGAGGGGCAGAAAATTTAAAAAAACACCTCACGTAATTTATGGACGCCCCCTAATGGAGAAAATTCGTTTCCAAAATTTACCATACCAGGAATCGAACCTGGAACGCAAACGCTTAGCCCGCTCAATCACAGAGGTCATCAATTATGCAATGGCAGTATACTTCTAATACTCTTGTTCTAGCCACTTGAATATTTATGTTAGTGGATGGGTCCAAATGCGTCTCATTATAACATTAAACCATAACGCGTTAAAAATTTGCTACGTTAATGAAGTTTACCACCACTACCCGCAATATTTAACGTCATTAGCAATGTCGCATCTCAAATGATGCATTTAAACCTTGGCTACATCTGCGTAATATTTTTATTAATGAGGTGTTTAAAGTATTGCGGCTCAGATGTAGCAGAGTTATAACCCTATTCATACCTTCGTTGAAAACAGTTCCAATATATAGTTCGTATTTATATTTTTATGGCGTCTATTAATATGTAATCTAATTTATGTCGCAAACTCATGGTGGACTTCATCAATTTCTTTACTACTTACGACGACAGATAACGGCGCTTTTATTAAGATTATGTCTTCAACTTTATGGTTTTCCTACCGGTGATGCATACCTCCCATTTTACGTTCAATTAATTAATAACATTCACCTCATTTATTACATGTTAATATCCCATATAAAATTGAGCCAGTTCTTTAAACGCCGTGCGTAATAAGCATGTAAAACATGGAATTATAGGTATATTAGTAGTCGTCTTTAGAAACAATATTTTTGATTAATTAGGTACTAGAGTTTTCGCCGAATGTTAACACCCTAGCCAGTAGCTTTATTTTATGTACACAAAAACTTATGTCCGGTTTTTTTTACATATAATAATAACAAAGAAACTCTTATAGTCTAGACAACTACCCAGCAAAACATATGGGCGAGTCGAAGCCAACCTGATTTGAAGTAATATAATGAATTTTGTTAATGACAACGGAGGTATTTGTTAGTAAATTGAAAAACGCGATTGCACCGCCAACTATTTAGCTAATCCTTCTATTATATGGAAACGATATCATTTATCGGGATAAAAAGTATCCTAAGTTACGCCCCGGGATATGAGCTAGCTCTATGTGGAGTTTCATTTAAATCCACTAAGTACTTTTCACGTGGTGCTCTAACAGACTGACAGAAATTGTAAAAATTGCATTTTCGGAAGCTGCTGGTCCAAATTAACTATCCCCCTTGATTATTTTGACATCTTTAAACGCATTGTACTAACTCGAACCATTTATATTTTTTTATATATAGCAAAGATTAAGATGATGTTAGAGGATAAATATCTGTAGACTTTGAGTTCGTAATGCTGTTATTGAATAAACCCAATGGAATCAATTTGGTTGAAAGGCAGAGCTGAAAGGACGCGCCGGTATTAAAAACATTGAATCATTCACGTTTATATTTATATGAATCACTTTGCTTGATTCATCAAAACTGAAACAAAAATGATCCGTCTAGCGGCTTGACTGTCTGAATATGTACCGTCATTTTAGCTTTATTTTTTTTTGAAATATGTACAGCCAACCCAACAGGCTTATGGAGCTCTACATATCTTAGTAATGTATTCAGGAAGCTATTGCAACTCTTGTTATTTTGATTTCTTGGCCTTAAAACCATTCAGCTAGATTAGTATCTTCAGCATCTTGAAAATATCAACCGATGTACCCTACACAATATTTTGATATATCGTCTTCAAATTTTGTGCTAACGGACATATCACCTTTTGGCTTGATTGTGTTGTTCCGAAAACTCAAATTTTAGAAAAAGTTTTGAAGCTTTGTAAAACGAGTAATTTTTATCTGTCAATCTATAATGTATTCTAAAAGATACCACTTTGTTCTTTTCGAAATTAAAAAAAATTAATTATTTTTTGAAGATTAAAAAGACTTATATAGTTTCAATTTTCAAGATAATACGTTTTTGAAGTAAGGAGGCCATACATGGATCAATATTCTCTGAAATAAACATTGGCGATCGTACATCGCTTGTCATTTCATAGATAGAAATAATTCTGAACTTAAGAATCCTCTTCTGAATCTGCAATACGAAACAACCATCAATCTGAATATTACAACATTTTGAACTATCAATTATGCTTAATGAAATAATAGTACCGTACCATCACGACGTACTCAAATGGATCTGTGTAGCGTCTCTTGTTAATACATTTCGCTCGTTTGGTACAATGAAGTCACGGAGTTGAGAAATGCTATTATTTAGGAGTTGGCTCAGTTTATTTTGGTACGCGAATAATATGTGTACAAATGTTTACGAGTCTCTTTAAAATTACTTTTTATTGTCTGAAGTAAGTAAACAGGTAGATGACGTGTCTGGTAGGATGTCGTTTCAGCCTATATAGATGTTTTTTAACACTAGAAATGTCGCTTAAGCGTTGGCAGTCACGAAGAAAAATGATGTCCATCTTGAATGACTTAAGAAAGAAAATCTATGTGGGCAGGACCTCCTCGTTTGTAATTATATTGCTGCATGCGAAATAATCCTTCTACTGAACAGTTACCGTAACCGTGTGTGGCAACGTAAAGAAATGAGAACATTTAGGGATTACGCTAAAAAGGATGATTTGAAAAAAGCTCACCAAGACTTAAATTTTAATTCGTTGGCCCTAAAATGTATTTTAAATAACGAAAAATCTAAAACACGACCAGAATGATCTAACACGCCATCGGTTAAGTAGGATTTTGGTGTAATTAGACTGTTTACTGTCCGGTTGTCATTCGGAAACAAATAACTTTCTAGCTAATTATAATTATGAAGCCATGAAAATTTATAGGATGAAAATTAACTCCAAGGAAAGGATTGAAATTAAATTTGCATTATTCAGAAGGTTTGTAATAAAATTTAGCATATTTTAACATAACACATTTGAGGACGGATGTTATTGATGTAAAGATTATTATGTATTACCAATAAATATAGAATCTAGGACGGATGTTAAGGTCACGTGTTATTAGAATGATTTATCAAAATTTGAGATACAGGTTACCATTAAAGTAAATTAAGGAAACAACGGATAGATTTTATTAAGAGTTGTCATCATTTATAATCAAATCTTTCTAAACCTATTTATATTTACTACTAATTTGAACGCGATTCCATTTATATAGGTTTCAAATCCGTATTCCGTGATAAAATTCTTGTAAGTGCGTCTTCGTCATTAAAACTACACACCTTTGGATTACCAAGCTAAAACGAGTCATGGCACTTAAAAACTGAGCATGCTTTCATATTATTCGTATTCTGTGTTTTTATTAAATGTGAATTTGCGAAACCATTAAAAGGAATATTGCTGTTGAAGTTGGCGCCGTGTATCAAGTCGTCGGAGGCGAAGGCAGTAAAGTGGTAGCTTTACCCTTTATTTAAATTTTGTTCGCAATGTAGTCGAGAAATAAATTTACCTGTTTAATTATGGAATAATTATTTTACGAATTAATTAGTTTACGAATCAACAGATAACTGCTCCGCTAGTGTGCATATAATATACTGCGGTTGCAGCGCCGGGTTGCAGACTTTTTTCGTGATGACAAGTATAGTGAAAATGACTTAGATGTTGTTGTAGAAGAATCATGTCTGATGAAATTACAAAAATAACTAAATTTGTGTTAACGTGACATGAAAATCACTTAAAATATTTATATTATAAGCAACGATATTATAATACAAACACTCTTAAAAAATTAATTTACTGTCACAACGTGTAATGGTCAATGAACAATCGCAAAACTCAAAGATAATACCAATTTTTGCTTTATTAATTCTTTACTGAACAGTGGAGTGAATGGGTCATTTATTTTCAATCGTGTAAACGTTAGTTACATCTAGCGTCTATTGAACTATACTATTGATTGACGACCAGCTCAACGCTCATTAAAATTGTGTATCCAATCGAATGGTGCTATACTTTCCATTCTATCATTCTTGTCACTAATAGTTTCTCCAAATGCATCATTAAGAGTAACAATAAGTTTCACAAAGTCGACCTCATAACATTTACAGTTGCAACTGCTCTTACACTGTCTTCCTGTACATCATTAATTAAATCTTCATTTTCAAGTCAAAAAGTATGATCTATAGTTACTTTGAGTGCTAGACTATATAACGTTTAGAGACTTTCTAAACTCGAGTGCATAATCGATACATCCAATCATATCTAAGTTTAGTAACTCTTTATGGTATATTTTAACCCGTAAAATGGTAAAATGGGATAGATTTCCCGTCATAATTATGCATTAGAATGTCTCGTAGTGAAACTTTGGAACAATCTCCAATTGCGTTAATTTCTTCTTCAAAGTGCTTTATATTTTTAGCTATCTAGATATATAGTTCTATCTTACTGACATTAATCGATTAATAATTTATTTAAAGTATATCGATTTAACAGAATCATAAACTTTTTTACAATCTCTGCTAACGATAACTTGGCTTTTCACTTGCTTTATCGTCTTTTTGAATATTTAAGAAGGGCAAGTAAAGTAATAGGTATTTCTCGATATCAAGACGATATACATAAATTTTCTTTTATACCTCAGTTAACTACATAGATACAGAGAATGTTCTGTACCGTTCTATTTTCATTATACTTCCTAATTAGTAAGTAGCCTTGTTTACCTACTTTCCCTATACTTAGAACATCACGCAATCAAGCTATGAATCAAACAATGGTACTGTTCTGCTATTCGCACGCGTGTACACTCTCGGCTTTACATGATCTTTTGCATCTTACCTTGCGTAATTTGTTTCACTATCATTTATCCTAGTATTTTGAGTTTCAGATGTATGAGAATAATCCCCAAGTCACGCGTCGGCCATAATGCCTAAGTATCACATGCGAGTTTCCTTTTGTAATCTTATGCAAATATTTTTGAAAACTTAAACGATAACTTATCGGTGAATCAATCGAATTTTTTATTTTATTTTTATAGGTTTTGCTTTATCACAATATTGCAAGCAACATGCTCAATATTGTAGTTTTTATTTAGAATAAAAATAGCAGATTTAACTTAAACTACTTTTCCGATAGTAAAATTTTGTTGGTTATCTAATTAAGTTGATTCAACTTGCTTTTTATATAACGAAGCATTATTACAGAATTATGGAGATGTTTATATTAGCCAGCTACGGTAGACACATCAAGAGAATTGACAACATTATCAATTGGCGCCTTAGGTCGTTGTTTCTGCAGCTTTGTTATGTTCTATCGATAACACGTGTTGTACTAACAATATTAACTAGCACTAATACATCATGAGTCATACAATTATGAATAGCATCAAATATATTGTTATCTATACATCTTTCTATAATAAAAACTCTTGAACTTTAACCCTCAATAGAAACTTCATGTCTTCGCGTTTCATCATTTGTCAGTCATCATATCATAAAGCTACAATTTACATGAATAGCGTGACATTATAGTTCAAGGGTCGGTGACCCGAGAATTTTTTGTTGAGTCAGAGAATATACCTATCTAGTTCCATCGACTACTTTTAGTTTTAATGTTTTATTGATGTCGGGACGTGACTGATCGACATTCTCCGTTCCGAGTCGGGTCGAGCAAAAAACAAACTAATTTAGGATTCGGATTGCTACGGTAAGACCGTGAAAATGCTTCTTGTGGTCTGTTTACACAGCGGCCGATGGCTGTTACTCACGCACGATCCCATCGAAATCCGTAAGTATCGTTTTTCATTCTTCGATGACAAATTTTACCATAATTACTTTTTCAATGATGCGATTGTAAATTTTACAGAGTTTTGGTGGGCGTTTGATAAGTGATGGTCTCCTGTGCAGATGTACTTCAATTCAGAACAACACTTGCTGTAAGGTTGATTGATTTTAAGCAGGAATATCTTAAAGTCTTTGTTGCTTAGTATTGTAATATGATTCTTCGTTTGGCATAAGTTAAAGAATTTACTAGTACTAAGACTTAAATTTTTCTTATACTACGTTTTAAAAAGCGATGGGTGAGTTACAAGATTGCGATTGATAGTCTGCGTAACCATATTATTATACATGTCTTACTTTACTTTTAATTCTTATTGCTTCTATTTTAATGCCTTTACTTTAAATTTAACGATACTTAAACTTTAATTTGATATCCATCCAATGTTTAATAACATCATAAAACATGACATTTATTTTATTAGCAATATCAACCCAATTAAGTTGCTCTTCAAAAGAAGCCCTTTCAAGTACATTGTTGGAAATGTTACAGAAATTATCAAAGAAATCACATAACATTACAATTTGTAATTTTCAATTAAAATTCTGCGCGCGAGCATCAGTTAGCTTGTCAGCGATTAACCCGACTGATTTAACAAGATACGAACTTATAACTCAGAGCTTGATAGCTAGGACCTATAATTTCCAATTAGTTGGAGATCGGTCTCGTGTGACAGATGTAATGGTTATTGCGTAAAAAGTTCTGAATTTACTGCTTTCAATACGAGTTTCAATTGGTTTCTCTCTGTATCAGGAATGTATGTTGACCAAGATTAAAATTTTTTTTTTTACTAATATTAGAATTTCAAATTTAGATGTAATTGCAGATTCATTTCATCAAAACAATGTAATATATTTAATTAGATATTACTTCAAAGACAAAGATTTACACAATAAACATTTCTGTCATTATTGTTGGGATTCAATGTATTACTGGTTATTGCGTTTGGGCTACAATCTATTAATGAGAATTAGGTTCATTTTATATCTTCGTTTGGCAGTCCACCAATTTTTACACTAATTAAAATATTGTCATCATACATTTGATTAATTTTATACAAGCTACTAGCTGGTCATTGTGACTTCATCCGCAATAATTTGTTAATCTAATGAAATTATGTAAAAAGTACTTCATAGTATCAATCCCCAAATTAACCCAAGGAATAAATTTATTAAAACACAATGCAAATTGTTTTTTGTGATAATAGATTGCCGTCCGTCGTCAATATAAAATGACCGCTTTGCCTTAAGGATTATCTTTAACCGCTCAGATATGAAATGGTAACAATTATATTTAATTACAAATTATAATATTACTATAGATTTCTTGCAATAAGTAAATCCGTTAAAGGCCTTTGTGTTCTGGATAGGCATGGTGTAAGCATTCTATTTTATAATATGAAACCGATTTTACGATCCCCGTTTCGACGCTGATTGCTGTGCGCAAAACGCCTGTTAGTTAGCTTATATTGGCCTTTTATAACTTAGTGCTTCTGTTACCAGACAGTCTATAAATCTGTCGTCTTCGTTAACTTACAGTGTGAAATACTACTAACCCTTTTGCAAGAGGTATTAAATTAGATGTTGATTTCATAGTTCTTGCTACGGCGCTGTGTTGATCATTTTAATCGACACCATCAATGCCAACGTGAATTGTTTTATGACCGCTGTTAATAATCAAAACCCGCTAAATTGCTAACAAACATTAATATTTAAGATTTTATGTTTACATTCCATAAACACTGATAATAATTAATAGGTTTTATAAAATTCATATTGTAGTTGATTTTTTGTTAAAGGTACTTGGTTGTTTTTTACAATCGGACGTTCATACTTGAGAAACGTACTAGTAAAATCAAAGACCCTAATGTGTATATAATAAATTCGTCCATTTCATTTTGCATTAAATACATTAATAATAACTATACACTGATTTTTAAATACCTGGATTAAAATGACAGCTAGGATCTACCTTTCAGAAGTAGTCCAACATTATTACAAATGAGAGTATACTAAGTTCTCAAAATTTATGTCCTTTATTGTGAAAAAAGGATCTCTCGTTTTCTTCCACTATGACCGAACCAACGTAGTTTCATATTGTTTATTCTGTTTACAATAGTAGTTTGAATCCTAGTCATACAATCTTCTTTTTGTTTCTAAATATTTATTTATAAAAACAAGTGAGCTTTCTTGATCTTATTTGTTAGAAATTTGAGATACAACAATCAAGCTAACAATGGTAATGTTTGAATTGTTTATATTTGTATTTTCGGTTTTAAATGTTCAATTTGTTTCATTATTTCTTGTTTTTTTTCTAATGTAGTTATGAGCTGATTATTAATAAAAATCAGTGATTAGGTACTTCAGAAAGTTTGGTAGAAATAGGATACTAAGGTACACTTCGAAAAATAAGTCCAACAGACGATTCTGATTTATATCGTCCAAGCTGGAATGAGATAAAATAAAATAAAAATGAATACGTCATGACGTAATACGAGTAACGGAAGGGAGCAAATTAACGGCACAGTGATAAGTGATGTTAATTAACGTTGTAGGGAAACAGATACATTTCAATGGACTCATTGTAACTCATATGGGACCCTAACAAATATCTGGTGCGACATTTAGGAGCAGTTAACTATGGTGCAGTATTGGTGGTTCAGCGTGGAAAGAAGTATTTATTAAAAAAACATAACACTATTCCTATCGGTTTGTGAAATTACTTCTTTTAGGGTCTGTATGAATTTAGAAAGAACATTGAAATGATACGCTGGACAACAGTGGTGAAAATCATGTAATATTTGTAATTATACATATCCAGTATCAACAAAAAACCCTATTCTCTGACATATAAAACAAATTAAGAAATAAAAATACGAAAGAGTTCGTAACAATTCTGGTTTCTGAAATTAAAATATTTAAGCTTAGCTTTTTTAGGTACTGTGCAGTGTCTTGCTATAATTATTGGTTGACCGGCTTGAAGATTGCATAGACCATATTTAGTTTTTGATGAATTCATAAAATTGCTTTGTATGTTTGAGTGTTTATGAGTTGATGCATTTGAAAATATGTACGTAGTATCGCAAAACATGAACTTCAAACATTCTATTTGTTTTAATTTATCTTAATATTATGTAGGTTTTCATCATATTTATTTACTTGTTTGATTCCTTACAATTTATGAAGCTTTTGTTTTGGTTATATAATAATTTTTGAAACGCCATTCTCTAGTCTTGACTTGGGTGTTCAATCATATTCAGCAACAGTAATCAGACTATATACAAAACTCAGTATTTAATCGCTTAAACTGGAATGTCACGCAGGCCTGTTCTCACAATTGCATTCGAAATCATTTTTCAATTTAGAAGTATTATCATTTTAATGTTCGCTTTGTGTAATATTGTCCTAAGATATAGATAATACTGTTTAAAACTAATATTCTTCGATGTAAACCAACACATTTGCTCCGCTTTTGTCCACCACTTAATACTGTGGCGCGGTTTTCACTTCAACAAGCGTGTCATTTAGCCTGCTCTTAAATATAGGGTAATTAGATACATCAATGGCATATAGGAATTCTGTGACCGCTCGTAAAATATATTAAGATGCCGTAAATTGATGATATTTATTTTGTAGTTTATGGCGCATAAATCTCTATACAATAAAATACTAATGACATTTTAAATCTGTTTAATATAAATGTCTCGTAACTGACTTAATAGTTTTCTTATGTAGATTAAAACACATCTGTGTAACATTATAAGAATCTCATGTGGTTCTTGTAACTTCTTATTTCATATACATACATAAGCAGAGTTCGGATTTAACTTAGTGCCTATTTGCTTGAAGATTATTCAGTAATCGGAAAATTCAGGAATTAAAGAATTGACGACTTTAGTTATATTCTTAAACTACACCGTTATTTTCAAAAGAGAAGGAGACTGGTTTCATAAGATTTTATCTATATAATACAAATAAAATCGAAGTGTGTGTTTGTGATGTTAAAATAACAGCTTTTTACTAAATGCATATGAAAGTGTATACAGTACTTATAAGAGAAAAATATTTTTAAATTTGTTGTCTGATTGTTTGTTCCGGCTAATCTCTGAAACTCATCGACCGATATTGACGGACCTTCACTGGCAGAAACTTAATATTATAAGGCGTAATTAAGGCTATTTTTATATTAGAAAAAAAATTAAAAACCCCCGCGCAAGGCAAATTAAATTAAATTAAACTCCACCCGCACGTAGTTAGAAAATATATATTCTTGGAAATCTTTATGAAACTAGCCTACAAGCAAAATAGCTTATATATAACTAGCACGTGTAAGCGAAACTTCTTTCGCGTTGCTATGCAACGATGTGTTGTTAGTGTTTACAACGGCAGTAGCTGAAAAACCCGTCTATAGCGCCGTAGGTTGGATGAAGAAACGGGATGAAACCCGTTTCTTCATCCAACCTACGAAAACGATGTCATTAATTGGGAAAAAGGATCCTAAGTGATGACCCGAGATATAATAATAATAATAGCTCTGGCGCGAATTTCATTTAAATCCGTTTTCACGTAATACTCCAAGAGACTGTCAGTTAAAAAAGTTGTATTTTTATTTTTTCCGTATAAACAAGATGTACTTACTCTCTTATTTAAATTCATTATAAGTAAAAACTACAACTCCTTACAGATTTATTAGAGATTTTTAAATAAATGAAAAATCTGATATACGATTTTGTATGACGAGAGCACACATGACACCGTTACATTGGACACTCTTTCGAAATCTAATAACATTGTGACACTCAAATTATCATACAATTTCCTGTACAAGGTACAAGACTAGACCGTACAACTCGTTTGTGCTGTTTCAAGTCAATAGTGCTGCGGTGAAGATTTGTATGTCTTGTTCACTCGCGATATAATCCTTGAGTAAAAACGAGTCAGCTTTCGAGTCGGGTCCTAATGTTTATCTAAAGTTATGGTCTGACACGGAGACAATGACAGGTCTTTAGATTTATTCGGTGTTGTGGAAGATACTAACAATCGCAGTCGTCAAGTAAAAAATGTAACTGACAAATGCCTTTCAATCTTACATGATGCTATAGAAAGAAAGAAAGAAAGAGAGATAAAACTATTTAAAGAAATAGTGATGGAATTAAACTTATAGCATCTTGGGACATCCGACATACCAATATAAATGTTAGTGTTCAACGTGTTCTATACTGATTGCGTTGAATTTTTGATGATATTGGGGTGGTAAAATAAAAATAATTAAAACACTCAATGTATGAATAAAATACATACTTTGCTATAATCACTTATAATTAATGGAAATAACAGTTACAAGAGAACTTGTTCGTACAGCTTTCGCGATACATAAGGAAAAAAGTCAACAGTAGTGTTGCTTCTAGAATAAAAAATACAACCTATGTTGAGGTTCCCAACATACTGTTCTATATTAAAATATGGCTATTAAAAATAATAATAATCAATTTAATGTAGAAATTATCATATTGTAGACCTCTAATATTTTATTTCCCAGCAGACTAGATCTTGCAGCGGATGTTATCGTTTGACCAACAATACCAATGACACAGACAATATTAAACTTTAAATCCTTATTAATAAAGTTTATATGTATTGTAGCAACCAACTGCAATGAACTATATTCAAACAAGCTGCATACAAGTATGAACCTTAAGTACTGAGATTTAGAATCGTTTAAGAATTCTGATATACTTCGCCAAGTAAGCTTCATAAGACAAAATTATTGAAAGTATTCAACATTGAACTTTAAACCAAAGAATTTAAGTTGAATTTATCATAGCACAAGAACCTCATCAGAAATCGATTTATTCAAAACGGACTGTTACTAACGGCGGCTTTCAATATGCAATCTCAATCTTTAATCTCGAATCTAAAATCCTTATTTTCAATCCATTTCTGACTTTTATGATTTCAATATTCGATCCACAGATCGTTTCGTCGATCCGTTTTACCAATCCATCGTTGGGAGGGCGATCCGGCGTTTTTGGATTGCCACTTGTATGAAAGTGACAGCTACACGCTTTCAATATACGATCTCTAATTTTGACAAATCCTTTTTTGAACTCAATCTATCTTTATTTGCGATCCCCCAATATTGAGAGATTCTTGTGTTATAATGGAATTATTTTCAAGTGATAGTGATAGTGTTTTTGAAATGTTACTTCAATTATCGGATTTGGACAGAAAAATGTATCGGCGAATAAACTTGTTGCACAATTTTACTCATGCAGAGTTTATATTTAGAATAAATAAAACACGTTGAAGTTGAAATGGTTTTGAGCGAAATAATGCCATTTGTTAGAGTGAAATCAAGACGGTAAAGTGTTTTTAATAATACTATTTACATTGCTTAATAAATTAGATAACCTAAAATAATATTCAATTCTATTTTTAGAAACAACGGCTGTCGACCAATTGCACCAACTTTTACTAACTACGATTTTATGCATTTGGGAACAATGCTAAATTCCGTGGCTGACTTTGCTGGTGTATCCCTATCAACGGCATGTAGGATAGTGGCATATATTGCTGCTATTGCTAGATTGTACGGAAAAAATATTGTTCTGGGCTCTAGGACCACAAAATAATTTTATAATATCACTCAGTTTCCTAGAGTATATGGTGCCATTAATTGTACACACATACACAGTCAGTCTCCATGTAAGTATACACTTACTATTTTGTATAATGAATTATGTTATCAGAGAGCTACTGTTACTACATGTAGATTATTAATGATAAATTAATCAATTGTATTCTATTTCAGGTTGGAACCTATTTCTATATTCCTCACCTATTCTGGAGAATAGGTGAGGAATATAGAAATAGGAAAGGATATTTTTCTATCAATGTCCAACCAGTCTGTGATGCAGACCTTAAATTATTAAATGTTGTTGCTCGCTGGCCTGGTTCTATTCATGATTCTTCTATTTTTAACGACTCAATATTAAGAGGTTGTTAATATTATGCTGAGATTGTCACTTCTATTAGTAATATATAATTTTTACTGTTATGAGTTTCTAATGCAATAATTATTGCAGCTAGGTGTGAAGAGAGTTTACTAGGAAATCATTGGTTACTTGGAGATAGTGCCTACCCAAGTTGGTCTTACTTGCTTGCACCTTTGTTAAACCCATCAACTATGCAAGAAATCAGATACAATGAGGCCCACATAAAAACTAGAAATACAATTGAATTGTAAAACTAACACTTAAGATTATTATTGCTTACCACAGAAACATATTTAAAATGTAAAAATTCTTGGTCAAATGGTAAAAATAAAGAAAGTATCCACCTGTTTACTAGTAGAAAATTGTATTTTATTTTTAATTTTAAATACATATTTCTTTGTACAGGACATTTGCAGTTTGGAAACATCGCTTCCCAATTATATCACGGACAATGAAATTGTCTTTAGAAGATATAACAAGGGTTATAATGGCTACAGCAGCTCTTCATAATATTTGAAGAAACTATAGTATTGAGGAAGTGGCCCCTGAAGTAGAGTTGCCAAGAGAAAGTGTAGTTACTGTGACATCAGAAAATTTGGAAAATAATATTACTCATAAACAAGAAATAATTTAAAATTATTTTTAATAATGCACATAAATATTATACCTGTCTCTACTTATATATTTTATCTATGTAATTATATTGAAATAAAAAATTGCCTGTGTAAATTTAGATTATATGCTGTTTTTACTACTACATTTCATTGAAAATTCATTCAAACATTTTGTGTGATTGACAAATAACCACTCACACAAACAAACTTTTACATTTATTTAATATAATAATATATTTATGGGATTTGTAAATTGCTTAAAGTTTATGTCAATATATGTATTGTGATGATAGCTATATTTTACTTAAATTATGCTTGATATAAATGGAACAATGTCCAAGAAATAAAATATACAAATCATACTATAAACTTGTTTAATTTCAACATAAAAGGTACATTACATATTATTGAAATCTTTTATAATGTAGGTAATTCTAATAGCTACATTTAGGTTATTAAAAATTAATATTTACATTCGAATTATACACAATAAATTAAAGTTCAAATATACAAATGTAAAGCTAGGATGTTTTGTTTAGAACTTATTTTTTTATAAATTAAAAACTATATGAATTAATATGACTAAAACAAACAATTTTATATATTTTCTCCCTTCAAATTTGTTATCTCTAATTTCATCTTCTCATTCTCAACTTAATATTTTCAATCTTACTCTCTAATATTTTTTTCTTAACTATATAATATCCTGCTATAGCTATATTTCTGGCTTGACGACCACATTACTTTTTATTATCCTCCACTTGGCACCTGTGAAAACAAAATGTGATATAATAATCTGCAACAATTAAATAAATATTATACTTAAATTCCTACTAGAATTATATTTTATATGTAGTTTACAGAATCTTAATGTCATTGACATCTGCAATAGTTGTAAAATTGAACCATTGAGGCTACTACATATGTATATGTAATAGTTTTGGTTTGGGTTTCACCTTAAACTATTGGACAATACACAGGGGGAATCAGACCTAGGACATCTAAGTTACAACTCAAATGTAATAAAACTTGTCCACCATATACTTATATTCTTACTAAACAGGGTTATTAGTAGAACTTTAACAACCGCCTAGGATAAACTTGCAACATAAGTAACAATGTCTGTCATATCTATAATTTTTAACAAATGTGTTGTTTTAAAAAGTAATAAAACACACTTGTCCTTGTGGTTATATGTGATAGTATTATAGCACTAAGATTTTTTAACATTAACCATGTATATAAACAACATTTATATTATTATATTATAATTTTTGACTTAATGTAATTTACAGATAGACAGGGGATTATATAGATTGTGATATATAAAAGTGAATCTTCCAGGAGCAAATACATAAAAATTTAATACAATGTAACCTGTACCACTTTCTCTTTAAACCAGAGATAGGTATTAGGAGTTGAACCGGGGTGCAGCCGCAGGGTAAACTCTAGTATTATAATAATAAAAAAATAACCACCAATAATATACTTAAGCCTTTCTACAAATTTATTAATGATGAGACCAGAAGTAAAGCTACATCTATTAATATTTGGACCAGTTACTATATTACGAGAATAATCAACTTTTTACCTTAAGTCAGTCCATTCTTATTGAAGTACTGCTTCAAATTCCCCCATTTAAGGTGTAGTTTAGTTTAGATTAGATGATAAATAGATAGATGTAGTTTAGTTTAGGTTTACGACGACCGATACCCATATTGGCATTGAAGGAGTCACAGATGTTACATGGTTGCTCCACTCCTTTTATTTTGTTACTGTGGCGTTGGTGATTTCGTTGTTGATTATCTTGCTCCACTCAGTTAAAGTGACCAACCCACTCGTTTCTTCCTTTGTTAAAGGTTTTTGTTTATTCTGCAAAGAATTTTAGCAAGTAAGTAATGGTGCGTAACTGCGTGGTAACGCGTCTACACATGATTCAATTTTATAACAGAAAATTGTTATTTAGTCATACATATGATGGGTAATTCAATAGATATTTAGTTACATAATGTTTACTTACCATTAAATTCTCCATTTCCTAGTTTTTTTGGCTACAAAACAAATGTAAAATTATCTAATACTTGCATAGAAAAATATCCAAATGTATACAATATTTTAATAATGACGTGACGTTTCTTTTTCTTAAGATGGCGTTCCGTTCCTATGCAAAAGTTTAAGTTACAGAAGAACAGAACGTGTACTAAAATGTTTAATAAATGCACTAAGGAATAACCTTACAATATAAATAATACAATATATATTTAATAAATATAAAAAAATGTTATGTTTATTCATAAAATATACTACTTTGAATGTAAAGATTATCATTAAAATCTAAAGCACTCTTAACTAAAGCTGCGTGAAACAAAACGTTCGGGAGGACACAAATTTATGACCAATCCCTTTTTTTTTTGCGCGATTTTAAAACCAGATGTTATATTGAAACGAGGATTTTGGATCGATCCATGGATTGTTTAGAATCTGGATAGATAACCATTTTTGGATTGAGATCGAATATTGAAAGCCGCCGTAAGTAAACACTCGAGAGATGAAGTCTCAAATCGATTCAGATGAATGTTTATTTAAAAGAATTCTTCATGCTTTTTTTACCAAGTTCATTGATCGTCATACAATCTCGATCCGTCGTGACATCAAGTATTTAGATGAGATTTAAGGAAATATTATTCTTGATACACTCGTGTTTAACAAAGCTTTTAATAATAATTAAGTGGTTTATTTTAAATTTGAATGTATTTATATTGTAATTGAATAAGATCTCGAGAGGATATTGCGCCGCTTCTTATAACAGCAACTAACTCTATTTTAGAAGTGGTTGTCGAATCTACGACCTGAATGTCACAGATTCTACTAAGAGTTTTATTCTCAAGGGATTATAAATTTATATTTTATTTGCCACTAAGTATTATAAATATTTTTGTATTTTTTATTAACAACTTCCCTGTCCTAGTACAACGTATTTGTATACCGCCTGAAGTCCACGATTGTTTTTTTTTTTCAGAAAATAATAATAATTTGTTTAATATGCAAGAACATATTGTTATAAATATCGTACTACGTTCACTAAGAAAAATGCACTTGTTTTTGTATGGAGAACGAATTGTATGGAGAAATGAATCACATATGATGCATGGATTTATTATAAAACGTTCCTATGAGACATATATGACTCATTGGACAGGGAAGTTACCCAGTCAAACGTAAGCACTTCTAAATGATAGTCGTGTCTTTTCTCTATATACTATTAAGGCCAGGGTATGCAGTTACAAAGACCAGTGCACACACAAACAGAGACGGATGGATATATAAGGTAGGTAGAGAGGCCAAACAGAGATAGATAGATGTAAATGTAATACCCTGAAAACGTATGTGCCGTCCCCAAGGGATACAAGTGAATATCTAAAACAATACTTCCAATGTCTTTGATACGATAGCAATATAGCTTTCTATATCCAAGATCAATTTAGAGAAGCATTATATAAAAATCGTGATCGTTACTTTAATGTAACATTTTTTTATTTTTTGAAAGTCATTATTCCCGTTACGTTTTGGGATATTTAGATTATATCTCGAGAATGAAGATCAGTAGTATTGTCTTCGTAATAAAGATTAGGGAAACTGATAGGAATCGGTAGAAAGCTATTGATCTGATAAGTAACCGTTACAGATAGTTAATTAGTTCATACTATTTAAATGTGGCCCTTTTTCAAATGTTACAAATCTTTTCTGTATTTAAAAGACTTCTTATGCTTCGTTCATATTTTATTTAAAGGAGCACTAGTTATGTTTTTGATCGAACTATTAAAACATATTTTTCACTACATCGTCTTACGATTGCGACATCATTAAAAGTCCTTTTTGGCCAGTAATGGTTTTCAAACTTAATGTATTTTGTTATAAGTGATACATCTCTCTTTCTTTTCACCTTTTTCATATCGTTAAAGATCAGATCAGTATATTATTCCTTAGATATTTCTCTTTACTGGCCCATATATTAAATCTTCATGTCCTCCTTCTTACTATCCATATCTTTTTTTGGCTTACTTTTATTCTTATGTCAATCAATTTTCTACTTTCGCACTATTTTCATAATACATGTATGCATCCTGCCTCACTACAAACCCATATCACCTTAAACTTCTTGATCTTAATCTGTTGAACGATTGCCATATGCACTGGATTCCCTTCTTATCTATTGTCGTAACACCGCAAATTTATTTCTACATTAATTGCGGAAATCATTTTGTGTTTTTGGTGTATCATTTTATTAACTTGTCCGACGATATAGTCTTATCAGGCCGATAAGACTATATCGTCGGACAATTTAAATTTTTAGTGGTTAAAATAACTTGTGAGACTGGTGAGTTAAGCCCATATCATCGTATGGACTGAAATAATCCAATCAGGTTAGTAATAAGTATTGAACACGTGAGAGAGATATCATCTCGCCTGAAGTTTCACGTTCAGCGTTTAGGGAAGGTTTCCAACCGATTCGGACCTATATACTATTTGTGATTTACTTAAATTTTTAAAGTTAATTCGGTTTATGATTTTAATATAAAAAATATAGTTTTTGATAAGTGGATGTTTATCCAAACAACGATAAGGGCTTAACTCGCCAGTTTCGCGAGTTTATTGGTGTCTTTACTAATACAAATGTAAATCAGGCTTTATTGTTGATTTACATGTCTGCCATTTTAATTTGGGTAACGTATTATAACTGGTGTCAGATGTTACACCAGTTATAATACTTTTACGTTTTAATTTTAGCATTCCTGCCCTACAATTTATATTATACTATAAGATGCTACAGGAATTCTTTTATTAGCCGAGAAATTCAATTCTTATGCAATCGATTACAAAACACATTTTAAATTTACCAAGAAAACAGAATTTCATATAAAATAAACTTTAATTTTACGGTCACTTGTTAATTCCAAAGAAAGTTGCTACCACACCATCTAATGAGACAATTTACTACTAAAATGACACCTTTATTAATATTCATTATATACTAACGACATTTTCTAATAACATAGAGATAATAAACCGTGAGATATTCATAATAAAAGTGGCTTCAATTTGGAGTTTTATCCATAAGTCATTACGTATGCTATGCCTCAAATCATTCTTCTTTAAAACCAAGTACACCTTGTGAATGTTAATAAAATTAAAATGGGTTTCTATAAACTAACATTTTGGGATTGTTTGGTAGAATTTAAAAGAATTTAGCGTTGTAAGACTTTTTTTTCAACAGGTGTTTTTATGAGTTTCTAAAAGGATAAAATTACTTACAATCATCGCTCGAAGCACGGCAGACTTTTAAAATTGATAACATAAAAGGAAATGCAAGTTGAAACCTTTTAAAAAAATACCATGACGTTTACGAGTGTTTGAATTACGTGAGTTCCTACTTCTATACCGTAATTATATTGCTTTTCTTATCCTCCATCTTCAAGTTGCTTTCAATAAATTGCTTTTAATTGTAAGACCACTATTTTTTTATAGTTAAACTTCTTCACCTGTACTGTAATGCTATGCCATTAAATATCGCTTTCTACTTAGAATAGCATATAATAGAATGATTGTGTTGCATTTAAGGATCGTAACATCATTATCATATACAACTAAAGCACAGTATTCTCTCCTTTAATTTGTGCTGTCCTATTGTGATTTTTATTATTTAAACACATATTTAAATCTGAACAGAGCCAGCATTAATGTGTGTCGACGGACAGCACAGTAACTGCAATCAATATAGCTTTACTTAAAAAAAAATATTTCTAAAATGTAATATTTTGCTTTTTCTTTATATTGTCAAAATTGTTTTTTTTAATAACAAACAAAATCATAAACTATAAAATAATGCAAGATTAGTTAAATACTATTTTATTTTTGGCCTGTTCCTATATCTTAGTGACCCGTTAATTTGTTTAGCTTTCGTTAAAATTTGACATCAGGTCCATAAAAGTAATATCAATTATCTACCGATGGTAAGGGAAGTGGATAGATACTAAGATATAGTATTCTCCCAGAAGTTGCATCACCAACGTTAAAAAAATTAAACGCTAGTAGCTGATGACTTGTACCGGTGATAGTTTCCAAAATTCGTTAATACGGTGCCGTCGACCGATTACCTGGTTCATTTGAATAAGCCCCTTCAATTGTATTGAATTAAAAAATGGAAAATAAATAACAGTAGGACGATCTGAGACTAATCACGGGATGGTAATATTTTTAAATTTTTTAATTGGTTTGTTAATGAGTGGCTAGGATTTTTTATACATATTTTTTAATAAACCAGCACATTATGGCTTTATTTATATCGTCATAATAATCTTGATTGTTTATATCTACGTATTTCCTCGACTCGTTGAAGTTATTTAATAATGGTAGGATATCAAAATATATTAATTTATTTTATTATCTAAAACGGAACTCTGACAAAATCAAGATGTATGAACACTTACAAAAATAACCTGCAACCAGGTGGTAGGGCATTTGCCCGTATAGCTATTACTTATGGTCTAGTGTATGCCGCCATAATAAGTTTTGAGTTGTGTTCCGGCATTAGTGGCCATGTTCAACACCCCCTTTGAGATGACATGGAATTTATGGGAAATCTCGAAAAGTAGAGGAGATAAGACGGCAGTAGTATTACACTAAGAAGAAAATTAATCTTCAATTCGAATACGACGACGTCCAAACAGGTAAGTACAAAACCGATCAATCACGATCGGAGATACGTTAAGATAGCATAGCATTACGAGTAAAATATCAATATCTACTGTATTGAAGGCCTTACTGAAATCCAGCAGGGGGAGAACTGTCGATGTAGGGTACATTCCGCAGCAAATTTGATACCATCAGTAATTTTAATTACATACTAGATACATGCGTTTATGTAACTATTACTAGAGTATGTAAGAATATTATTCATTAAATGGATCACGTAACTTTACTTAATGAAGTTATTTCAAGTTTGTACGCTTCAAATATATAATAAATGTCAAACTGACTTCCTTAGTGGTAGTTAATTGTAAAAAGTTACCCATAAGGCTCAATGTAAATCATAAAAATGGAGCGGTCGTACCGTCAATTGGCCCACTTCACACAGCTTTCATTTTGATGGAATCTAAACTAGAATCTCATAGAATCGATACTAAACATATCGATAGGCAACTTCTAAAACTAACGTTAACCCATCTCTAATATTCAGTTACTGATTATTATTTTAAGGATTACATGACATGGTGACAAAGACATTTTTACAAACATTTACAAATCTTACATATTTATTATTAGTTGTACCCGGGATTTAGTCCGTCTGTTCTTTTCGTGGAACCCAAAAAAGTAGCTTAATTTACATATATTTAATATCAAATATCTGCCAGTGAAAGGCTTAATAAAATCGGTCAAGCCGTTTCACTGATTAGCCGGAACATGCAGACAGACAAAAAATCTAGGAATTACATTTTCGGAATTTTCTGGTCTGAATTATACCCCTTTGATTTTTTTACATTATTATTTTGATATTACAAACAGATACTACAGTCGTATTCATCTGTATAGATACATTGGTTTACTCGTTAAAAGCTAGCCTATAAAGACAAGAAAGAAAAAAATCCCAAACACATCCTGATTATCCTGGTTAGGGTATCACAACATAGTTGCAAAATTATTGATTCTTATTTGTATTGATTACGTATGCAATTTTTCTAATAAATCAGATGTATGATTCCTTTATACAAATATTAGACGGATCAATCGAAATGAATCAGTTTGGCTGAAAGGCACAGACTTTAAAGAACACAACACTGTTTAATAACATTTAATGATTTTGGTTGATTCATGTAAATTGCAATACAGTAATGTACTGTCTAATATTGACTTTATTCCTACAGGCGAAGGTAATAAAAGCGTATTAAAAGAAGGCAATCTTTAAGTAACTCTGTCTAAAGACACTTAAATAATAATACTATACCCTAATAAAAGATGTGCTCATCTATCTTGGTGACCAATTTGTGAACCTTAGCCAGTATACAGCAATAAACGGTGTTAATGGACCAACATTAATAAAGGCGGCGGACAAAAAGGCGTTATTCAAATTTGTTTATGGCGCAGACACGATAAGTCACGACGTGTATATATATATTCAGAATCGATAGATTTACATTTTTCTTTATAGTTTTGACTCTTGGTATGAATTTGGAGCGATGGTAAATCGATGACTTGTAAATTCCTACTTTATTGCTCATGTCAAGATTAAGTCATTGTCACTAGAATTCTGTAGATATTTTTAGTAAAACGGAACTATTCCAACTACCCTATTGCATAGGGTAGTTGGCCGTCAAACAAACTGAGATACTTGTTATCATAGCAAGTTATGATGGCATAACTTACACGAGTCTAATAATGGTTGTAATTATTATTAAAACAGCCTTTATAAAATTAGATAGAAATATAATTGAAGTATCTGTTTGTAAAGTCAAAATAAAATGTGAAAATAATCGGAGCAAGAGATTCCGAAAATGCAACTGTCAGAATCTCTGTCTGTCTGGATATTCCGACTAATCCTTGAAGCGGCTGGACCGATTTTGACTGGAATTTCACTCGCAGATAACATCACCTATGTTATAAGAAGATGAAGTCGCGGGCACAGCTAATAATTTATAAGACAATTACAACGTGTTTTTATTATTATTTTAAGAGATGCTCTTTTGTATGTTAATAATTTTAGAATAGAACCGTATTATATCTGCGTGTAACGACATGCTCGTATGATTCTTTTTTATTGCTATGTATAACATTTTCTATCGGTGTAGCTGCTTCTGAGTATATTTCTCCTCAAATACCAATAGTCATAATCGTAAAATCGGAGTGATAATTTGAAATGTTCTTTTTCTACGCTTCTTTGATTATCCCTTTCCACAGATTCACCAAGGAATTATTGAAATTCGGGTAACAAAACAAAAAACAGGGTAAAAGAGGGTAATCACTGATCGGCGAGCTAGTATTTATAATTTTTTTATCATAATCTGTAGTCAAAACTACTTTTCTTTTAAAAGGTCGTGTCTCATGATGCATACAATTCTCGTCTCCGAATGCTAATTATAATCTAAATCCATACTTTAATTATGACAGGTTGAAGGCTGGGCGGCGTCAATCCAACAAAGCCTGTCTGCAGACATTAAATGACTATAAAGCTTTTAGTGAAATGAAATGGAAGAAGATTATAATATATTTTATACAAAATAAATAAATAAAGTCTGAAACGGGTAATCCGAAAAACTCAATATGGCCGATTTGTTCCGTCATATGTGATGTCAACTCAGAAATATTATTTCATATTTCTGAAGCTAAAAGTTAAAGTAGATTATTGTTAGCACAACAAATGCCACCCTCCGCCCCCGCCGCCGCGCTCCATCCTCTATGATTTACATGACGCAAAGGGTCTTCTTGTCTTTGATTGAGGCAGGTTGGGATTTCAGCGAAAGATCTTTACCCGGCTTCCAGTTGTTAGGCTACAGCCCAACGATAACGCCGCTGGACCTACATCCATGTCTATGGTGCCACAGTGGCTCTCATTAGCCTATCTGCGACCTTCGGCGGCTTTAGCGTTGGCACCTTCTGCGGCTTCTGTTGGCCTGTCTGCGGCTTTAGTTCTTCGTACCTTCTTTGTGTCATGCATTGACACTCTATCAAATTCAAGAGTGCTAATCACTACTCAGTGACGAGTGAATGAATAAGAGTCAACAGTGGTATGGTTTACTTTACTACTCAATCCACAGATAAGCTATTTGAGCAGTTGGTGAGAAACGTCAATGCGTAAACTCTCCAACATTACAAACTCATTAAACATAATTACATCATTGACAAACAGTCATTACCATCACAAAATAAACAGATGAATCAAATACAAACAGATGAATATCGGTAGCCAGAGATCAAAGAATCGACATTGACCTTATCTGCGCGGGCGCATTACGAATCGATTCGGCATCGGCCAATAAGCGCGGAGGCTGCTCTGCGGTCAGCGACCCCACTCTTGTCTTCAACACAATTTGCATACTGAATTGCATCACTGACCATAACTACACTTCTATTATACATTGAACACTATTTATTGTAGATTACCTTGATGGTAGTGAAGAGTCTACATTGGAACAGCGATGGACATCTTACAATTTAAGCTGTTCTTGCATTGAGTGTTATAGTGCAGAGATATTGATTTTTATTACTAATGGATTGTGTTATCTCTCTTAGATTTGCTAAACGGTATTTCCGTAAACTTGTTTGATCTATTCTTTTCAAATTATAATTTTTAACTCATTTTAATTAAACTAGGATTTGATATTCTCTCGGGATTTCCGGGACGCAAAGTATCATAGCATTTAAAAAAGCATGTAAGCTATCGTTTTGGTGAAAACTGTATCGGAAAAAGCAATTTTTTATGCACCACAACAACTTCAAACCGCTTCCAAGAAAATTCCCGCAGGATTGCCGGGATAAAAAGAGATATTACATAAAATTTACCGGTATTTCACTTATCGCATTGGAATTTCAATTTTTTTCAGTCTGATCATTTTAAATCATTCCCGGAAAAAAATCCTGCGGCGCTCCTAGGATAAAAAGTACAGCAGATTTTTAAGTCTAAGAATTTTGTATCGATTGATAAAAACCTTATCGAAATCGACCGAGTAGTTTTTAAACTCCGACGTCAGGGGTGATAGCCATCCAGACGGGAAAATACTTTATCACCTGGCTGTGGGCCGTTTTGTCAATTTGATGCAACATCATCAACAGATTGTTATAATTATTGATGAATCAAAACACACAATATTAAATATAGATACCTCCCAGAAACGTTCCTAAAAATTTGTAAAATAAATTAGCATTTACATACATTATACAAAAGAACTGAAAGCACTGATCTAGTAATGTTTGAAATAGTCACTGAAATTGATGACTAACTAATATATTTTTTTTACTTTTATTTAAGAGTCCTTTTATCTTAATTAAGTTAAACAAAAAGTTGGAAAGTGCAAGGTCCACAATACCTCGGAACCCAAGCGAGATATTTTAATGCTAAAATTACATTAACAAAATAAAATATCCAAGTTATGTGTCCACTTAGCTTATCTGGCCCTTACTAACTTTCTTCTATAATATGTCAACTATTTCCTCAACTAGCTTGTCTTGTTATTGCTTAACTACAGATAAATTATAGGCAATGTTATTTAGAAATAGTAACACTGTTTATGTTTACTTTGATTAGGGATACTTTAGATACTTTACAAGCCATTTATAAAGAAGTTAGTTTTTTATTAATCTTTTGTATAGCTTCGGTTTACCATGCAGCTTCGTTCGAGTAAAACTTCCAATCGGTATTCTATGAAAACTATCCCTACAAAATTACTTATTTTGACATATAAAAATGAATGTTTGTCTCTATGTCCTTTATAAAATCACAAAGTATACATTTGATCATGTGATGATGTTTAGCAAAGTTGTTGTGCATAAGCCAGAGAAGGTATCTGAGCTGGTTCACAGTTGGACCCGGTAGGTGACGCTGCTGTCGGCATATCGATTGAAGCATTCAGCATTGGTTTATCTGGTACATACAAATTTCATAGCAATCAGTGGCTGAATAAAAAACCGAGAAACAACGAAAACAATTTTCATTGTTAATTATCAACAAAATTATATATTACTCAATATCAACGTTTATGGTTGAAATGTTCATAATAAGATATTTGAAAAAATTTAACAGCGTTAAAATGAGTAACGCTACTAAAACTTAAACTATATTTTCAGGAAATTGCTTTTATTCATGTTTAAAAGAAATACAGGATAACGAACATTATAATGACATGTATGAAACATACTGAAACATATTTGTATATCATGATTTGAGTTTATACGAATTTCACTTTGGTTGTTTCATCCAAATTGAATGACGAGAAATGAACTGTGTAATATTTGTTTTAAAATACATGCATTTATGGTACGATTTTTCTTTTATATTTGCCAAGCATGGAAAATTCACAGTAATTTTCTTCAATTTCAACGATGTTTCCCATTACCTGCTCTGTTATGTGGCAACATTAAAACCTTGTTTGACAAAACCTGGTTTTACAACTACCAGTCATTGTTTCCTTTAAATTGTCCGACCATAAAAGCATTATTTCCTAAATCAGTTTGTGGGAAAGACACAAGAGCTCCGGGCATCTTTGGTTACCATGGTCTGTTACTTAGGTCCGACAGAACGGACCGCCTCGGGCTACTTGAGATTGGACGTGGTAGGGCTGCAACTTTTCTATGTAATTATTTATTTGCTAAAGGACTATTTTACTCTGTTGAATGCATTTAAGAATATTATAAGTCAACAGGGAACTTGAATAGTTTTCCTTTTTGTACATATATACATAGTATACTACTATCTATAACTACTTTATACTTTTTTCCATGTATATGTGTAGTCATATGTATATATATACGTTTTGTGTATTCGTATGTGTATATACATATATTTATATTGTTTTCGGACTTATATGCACTGTGTATACTCACCATTTAACATAATCATATGGTCCTGCTAAGGGCTGCCTGGAAGATATCGCTTTTTAGCGATAAGGCCACCGTTGTACTATCTTCGTATTTTTCTACTTTGTTTGTCTATGCTTTAGTGGTTATATAATAAAGAGTTATCAATCAATCTATCTTACTTTTACCTGCGCTTGTGGGCGCATTTTTTACACTACAATAACCACTTATCTATAGTGTAACATGTAACAAAGTTGTAGTAGGGTTTGTATAATTACTTGAAGAATAAGAAAATAATTCTGGAGTGCTAAATTTGAACAGTAAATAACGTATGTGCAACATTTTTGTGCACGATTTTAGACCGATAAATAAAGTCGGTTCTGTGTGATAGACGAATATAGCTAAACAGCTGGCACTGCAGATTTCAATTATGAATAACATTTTTATCAGCCTATAAACCTCTTAAAATTATTATGAATAATTGAGTGTATCTAAAGAACACCACACAATGTTACCATCTACTTTAGAATTATAATGTAACAAACATTTAATAAATTCATCTAATTTATAAGCGTTTTCTTATTGTTCTGATCGTTTAGTGCGTTTTTTAACTACTCGATCACGTTCCAGTTAACGCAATTTTGTATGGCATGATTTGTTTTTACCTTCATCCTAACGAAACGGCGTTAAGTCATTCCCATACAAAATTGCGTTAACTTGTAAGTGATTAAGTAATAACGAAATTCGCACTAAGCACTCAGGATATTGATTTGACTCTTAATGTAAGTATTATTTTATTTTTATTTGTATACAGATAATTAATTATTATTAATTTTAAACGGTAATAGATAACATAAAAAAAATAATGTAATTGATTACATAATATAGTCATACAACAAAATGTATTAACAGTTTTTGTTTTTTCTAATGGGTTGATGTGAATAAAACAAATTTTATTACGTAATGTGTAGATTTAAGACTCTTTACCGAGTTGCGTATGCGCAAGCTGCTCGTAAACTAGTTCCACTGCTCTGCAGTAACTATAGGATTCGAAATTGACGTTCGGAAGTAAGTGGTGTGAATTTACATCACTTAAACTTGCCTATGTGACTGACAGACTGACTGACTGGTTGAGTTATGTGGGTTTGATACTTGAAGCATTTCAGTAAAGTTATTTCGAAACTTGAATATTTTGGGCACGGTTGTTGATAACTGAGTTTAGAAAATGTTAGTTCATAAACAAATAGTTCTGAATCCATCTTTTTTGAGCTCTCATACATATTTTGGCAATAATTGACTCTTCGGCTAGGTTTTACTAGAGACTCATAACGACCACGTTCGCGACCGCGATTTTTTCCGTTCCACTTGTTGCGGTCATTGCAGTCATAAACTCTAGTGGAACGAATTATGGACCGTTGATGAAAATCACGCCTTTTTCAATGTTAATCGATAGAGAGCATTAATGCTCTGCACTCCACGTCCACTTTGACCCAACTCTTAACATGAGACGTTATGAGAGCTGTGTAATCGTAAATAATATAACGACCGTTATGAGATACTGAAGGAACGTGCCCTTAGTCGTATACTTCTAATGCTGGTGTGCACCGACATTTAACCAGCGGTTAAAACATAATAATCACTGTTCATGCATACATTTTTAGAGATTATGTTATTTTAAACATCGGTTAAAAGTCGGTGCACACCAGCCTAAGTCGCTAAACGAAATATAGAGTCAGCTGTATGAGTTTTTCTCTTATGGATAGAATTAGAAATAAGAAACCGACATATGTAGTTCGCATAATTAGCACGTTGAAGTGGTAGTGGACTGATCACCTCTTCTGCGGGGCCGATGGCCGATTGAGCAGACGAGTCCTGGAGTACAGACCGCGTCTCCATAAATAGTGTTGGACTCCTTCCAATTGGATGGACTGACTACCTGCGTAAGATCTCCGAAGAAGAGAGGAAGTCATGGGACAGGGATGAGGAGGCGTAGGTCCAGTAGTGGACTGCGATTGGATGATGACGGATTCTTATGCAATCGTAATTTCCGCCTCTATGTGGTGATATATGATGCTGTCGTTCAATTAAGCATTATTAAGGACAAGGGGTAGCTGCTAAAGGTACATATGACTAAGCGTGTTTTTTTCAATATGCATAATCGTGAGGGTTATTGTTAATGAAGTCTAAAATAATCATAATAATCTTTTTTGGAAACTTTCTATTTAAATTAATAAATAGAGAGAGATATTATATAAAATTAAATGGAAGAGATCACTTTTTAGCGATAAGTTCGCCCTTTGTGTACAGTTAGATCCAGATTTAGTTTGAAAGGTTAGTTTTGTATTGGTGTACAATAAAAAGTTAACCATCTAAAAGGAGTTCCACCCTATCTTTTAAACTAGAAGTGAATATCCTGGTAAAAATATTCTCAATTGTCTTAAAAGAGATTGGTTCAGTAGTTAATGAGATACGGAATATGTTTTCGTATTGTATGCTTTTTATTCGTACGACTGATGCCGTTTCTCATCTATTGAGTCACCAGCGCACTTTCGTTAATGACGTGATCACAGTTCCTCATGACTCCAAAGCTTTCGAGTTTCTATTCAATTCTCATAACATATTCTGAATACAGATTTGACTCCATGGCTGACTAAGTTGTGATTTGCAAAACTTTGTCGTAAATTGTAAGATTTCCACAATAAAACTACGCTTTTCTACATACCTCTCACATAGTAATAAGGTTACGCAACCAAACTGTCAAAAGTGAATTCAAGAAGCGTTTAATTTCGTCAGATAACTAGAACATGTGTTGACGTGTATACTTGAGATACAATGGGGTGACATGTATTGCTCAATACTGGTTTGTTTTATTTAGCTCCTTTACTCCATGACTTAAGTCAAAAACGTTTTGCTAAAGCTTTTAGTGTTTTAGAGCCTGTATTGTAAAACAATACTAAATTCTGAATCGCTGTTTAAAGTGACAATAATTGATAAAATCAATCAAATTGAAATTCGCGTGGTTTTGTGTGACGTGTGCTAAATTTCAAACTGCATTATAATTAAGACTTATTATATTCTCCAGTGCTTTAATAATATTCACCTTTTATAAAACCATATTTGCAACAACAATTATACAAACCATAGAGGCAATGAGATCAAGAATGTTTGGCCCTTTACTACGACACGGTACCCTTCGTTGTAAGAGAATAGAAGGCAAAGTGGAAGCTAGAGGAGGATAGGGAAGAGTTAGGAGGGCATTTGTCGACCAAATTAAAGGTAAGGATAGATGTAGTGTCGAACAGAGAAATTAACAGCTAACCGAGAACAGAGAGTATTGGAGGAGACTACCAACAAGAGTTAAGATCTTAAATATGATCGTGGTGATGATATGAAACTGTTCTGGATAAAAGCGAGAGTAAGGTGATGCAGTACCAATGATAGCAAAGAGCAAAATTATACAAACAAGATCATTGTTCGGCGTTTTTCTTATAGTTGTACACGTCTTAAGCGAAATCTCTCAATGTCTGTTATACGCGCTGGGTTTATAACATAGACCAAATAGGCATTACCATAATAATGTTCTGCGGAGAACACGAGCAAGATCTAGAACAGAGATGGGAGCTTCGTGTGGGACTGAATAAAGAGAACGTCATGCGACGGAATACTGGGTGATCGAGATTGACTATATGCTAGTAATGTTCGTGTTCGTTTTCTGGTCAATATGTTTTAAGCCAAATTTAAATATATAACCGCAAATGACTTGTTATATTACTCTATTGCCGTTTAATTACAGTTACCTTTACAATGCTTTTCATCCCTACGTCGCTGATTCATGTCCGGCTGGAAGGATCATCGTGAAAATTGAGCGGACTGTATATAACTGATATGTGCGTGGGGCCAATGAATAATAAATACTCGAAGTATTCATTAATATATGATTCTGAGTACTCACTTACTCGTGAAGATTCGGTGGAAATTACTATTTCAATTCAAACAAGTATTTCATGTTATTAATATATTGTTTTAAAACAGCCATTGTTCTTGCAGATTTTTTTTAGTTACTCCTTAATAAAAATGATTAATTAAGGGAATGTTATTTAGTATCTTTTATCCTTTTGATATCGGTGATAAAATAAGGGGTATTTGTTCTTTTTTTATTTATTTTTTATGCAGGAGTTCAGCAGACAGGCAGACAGCCCACTTGATGGAAAGCGGTTACCATCGCCTATGGACATTTGCAACACCAAAAAGTGCTACAAATGCGCTGCTGTTCTCTTAATGGAGACTGGAACCTGGTCACTAATGCCGAACACAACTCAAGGTCTTTTGTGGCGACATACTTTAGACCAGGGGTGGTAGCATCCGTCCAGTCGGGAAAATGCCCTACCACCTGGCTGTGGGTTGTTTTGTCGCCTCTTACAACACGCCGGCCGGCCGCAGGAAATTATATTCTTTCTCCGTTCCTTCACGGATAGTAATGTTCCAGGAAAATGGGTGCTTAGTTTTCATGGAATAATAAATAATTCGCGGATTTCAGTTCCATGATCTCTTAGTTCTTAGAACTTCTTTGAGACTTATCTTAATTACCAAAGCAAATAATTATAATTAATACACCTGTTATATCTAGATCTCTAACAAATATTAATCAATCTGCAACAGTCTTTTGCTAAAAAAACTATAATTTGATGTTATGTAAGAAAGAGGGCAACATTCATCTTTAATGTACACAAATCATTTTTACCTTTGGCATACACTATCGCACCTTTAACCATAAATGTGACCTCGTGTCTAGTTCATTCCGATTTGTTATGAGATTAACTTGTAAATGTTCGAATACCGGATCAGCGCGTGAGATATACCCGGATATAACTAAGCTTTTTTGTTGGTAAATAACATTATCGTATACAAATTAAATATGTATTTATCTCGCTATTGGAGTTATTCTAAATTACAATATAAACTAGTGCAATAAACATAACTGAATTTCTTCTGATATATAAAAACGAGTTGCTGGTCGTTAGTTTGATTAAAACGGCTTAACTAATTTTGATGAAAATTTTTGCGTGTGTTTGTTTAACTTAGTTCCGGGATCTTTAGCGCCACACTTGGAATTAGGTGGTACTGAAATCGGTTTCCAAGTATTTTTTTGTATGTATTTGAATGGCTAGATGGTTTAGATTCACAATTTGTATCAAGTACGTTGCCCTGCAATAGGGTTTTAGATTTTTATTTTTCCAGCACAAGACAGCGTTTGCCGCTCTCAGCAGTTCATCAATATTAGTTATATAGTTAATATTATGTTAAAATTGAAATTAATAGAATACTGAGCCTAGTTCACCAGCTTCTAGTGGTACAAAGACTAGGTTCATTACCACGCTGGATTGCATAAATTATTTATTTAGTTTTGATATTCTTTAAATATGAAATTGAAAACAAACTTGGTTTGTTTACCATACAGTAAAACATGTTTTATATTATTAACCTATTTCTCAAATAATAATCCAAGATGATCTTTATGATGAGTAAGTTATATTATATACCCGTTCAAGCAAAATAAAACTATTGGAAAATTGACTTGATTTTACGTACTTAAAAGATTTTGAAATATAAAGGTTCCGCCATTCACCTTCAAGGTCGCTAAATCATCACACAATAGACAAGCCAGTACAAGATATCTACGTGCGACACCCGGATTGTAAACAAGGAGCGCGGGTGCGCGCGCGCATGGAATACAAATGCGCGGGGAAACACGCGTCTCAAGATTGTCACACTTTTTTTGTTATCGAATTCCATGTCGTAAGGTCTTCAAAATTTTTACACAGGTACAATCTTCGTGGTAGACTTGGACTTGTTTTATAGACAAAATATTTATGCGGAATAAATGATAACCAATTTGTGTTGAATTGTATTCTGGATTAAACGAGTTGTCTCAGGGCTGCGTGATATTTTAATTATATCGATTACTAGCGGTATCCGGCAGATGTTGTCCTACCCTGAAATAATAAAAATCTAGGACCCGATTCCGACGCCATTGTTAATCTGAACCATCCTGGGTCTCAATTAAACAGATAAGATTTTCATCAAAAACCTGGAATATATTTAAAATATTCAAAAGTTTTTTTTTATAAATTTTTCGATATATTCATATTGTAGACATTATGCTATTTGGGTTGGCGACAAGAATCAATGGTTATAAATATAGAAGTCGGTCCAGCCATTCTCGAGTCATAAATGGTGTAACTAAAGCGACTATGTTTTATATAGTATATATCGTAAGAAACGACAAAACCATCCACACCCAGGTCGTAGGGCATTTGCCCAACAGGATGGCTACCACTCTGGTCTAGAGCATGCCGCCGAAACAACAACCTTGTGCTGTGTTCCAGCATTAGTGGCTCCACTCGCCCCTTTAGAGAGCAGCAGCGCTTTTGTACCACCTTTGGATTTGCAAATTTTCTTACGCGATGGTAACCGCTTTCCATCGGGTGGGCTGTATGCCTGTCCGCTGAATTCATGAATAAAAAAACCCAGTCGTCATGGAAACGCGAACGAAGTTTCGTTTGCGTATTCTAGTATTTAATAATATGCAATGCCCCATCTGTGTTGACTTCTTCTCTTATGCAAATGAACCTTAGCCTTAGATGTAGTTACGTAGATTTCTATTCTCCATACTGCGTTCTTTTTATTTATATAGTCTGTGCTTTCGGAGTGTTATGTGTATGTTTGCAACTTAGTGGAATAAGCATGACTTCCTTTTTTCAAAACATCGGAAACCGTTGCTATCGGCTGTGATCATTTTATGAACTTTTCAAATTAGTCGCTTAATAATGAATTTTCGAAACGAAGCCAGTCGTTATTAACTCCCAGACATCGACTGAGCACGTCCATTGTTAAGACGTGATGAAAAAAAGGACAATAAAGATGGTTGCATATCGGGTTACGACACACGTGTGCATCCCGGGCATATGTGCAGGCGCAGCATGTCGTTAAATTTTCACTATAACCCACGTCTCTAACGTATAAACGTTATTTTTTTATAAACTAAACTATTCAGAAAACAGTATTTTTACTTAAATAACTATGCTTGATATGTGCTTAATACATAAGTATTATGTATTTAGAGATATCTAGATCAATGTTTGTTTATGTATGCGTGTGGTTTATTTATTAACTAGCATGTGTAGGACGCCGATCAGGAAAATATCATCATAACAAATGGGCGTATACGCAGAAATGCATTTTTTTTGACCAAAATCTATGCATGTTACAATTTAGAAAGTCTTACCAGTATGCATGTGTTTCTAAATAGAAGGGTATTCCAAATTTCAGCCTTTTACAATCAACCACTTATGTTTTATTCACAATATTGTCCTTTGTGTAAAACTGCACTTTTTTCTGTACGCCCATTTGTTATAAAGCCCTATTTTACATTTCATTTGGACTTTTACATATACATAGAACAATCGTTCCCAACAAAACTAGCTGTTTTTATATTTTGGTGCTAAACAAACCGAATTCCGTGGCCGGTCGGTAACTCAAGCGGCGCCATCTGTACTGTATCTTTCGTATTTTTCTACTCATGTATGTCTACGCTTTGGTGTACAACGAGTTACCTACCCACCTATTTGACATAACATAGTTGTATGCATTTTTGTGACTGTTTCTTTGGTTTCTTGGTGAGAAAGGTGTTATTAGTCTATATTATTGTATCCAGGATAGGCAAAAAAGTGCTACGCATCTTAAATAGCTTAGTTAAAGTGAAAAGATATATCCACATATCGATAATATTGTATTTATACAGAAACCAAGCTCATCGTTAAAGAATCGTGCCGGGAATTATACAAATGTTGAACTCCTTAACGATATTTTCACGTGTGATCTGTTCAGAATAATTTTGTTACAATCTGATAAAACAATTTGTGTATCCATTAACTCGGTACCTTAAAAACCAACTGATTGTTGTTCTCGGTAATAATAGTGTGACAAAGGTACGCAGGCTTGTCGGTTGAAGCCTACCCATAAATCCAAAGGCCAGCAACCCTATATTAAACCGGGACATGATTGCTCCAGGCCACTCGCAAACCAGCCGAGTAACAACTATAGTTTTTTCTTCTCCCTGTGATTTAAACTGAATACAGTATGTTGTGGGATTAAGCAGGGAATGTATACTTTTTTACATTGTATGTTGTCATGGTAAATTTAATTATTATTGAAGTTATTATTTAGCCTTTATTATATTGTTGTGGAACACAAGCCAATAGATGGCGTTGTATAATAATTGAAGTCGCAAACAATTCCCGAAACGTAAAAAGAATATATACAAATTTACGCCAATAATAAATAACTGGAAGATCTTCCTTTAAGACGAAGCATACCCTCCCACTACTCCAACCATTACAGTCATCCCTCATCCCTAAAATATTAATGTACTCTGTTGCGTACCATCAGCTTGTTCAACAATTAAAATAAACAAATTGGGGGTAGGCCAAATAATAACTTTAACATCATTGACATGTGACATATTTGTCTTCCGTGATCACGGCTACTGACTCTTTATTTCAGTAACGAAACATTGAAATAAAAATCATACAAATTGCCGCGGTTAAAACCGTTAAAATGTATTATTAATTATGTGTACTAGTCGGCGTAAAGTTAAGAATGTACTGGAACGATATTATTAGCTCTTAGACTGTATAAATAATAAAACCAGTACCGATAAACCTCCAGTAAGAAATATCGGATATACTTGAAAAATCGGTTCTTGCCTTATACGTAATTGTTATCCGTCGTTTATAGTCTCTTTAGTAAAAAGCAATTAAAAAGTTATAACCGCATTTAGAATACAATTATGAAAAATACTTTTTTCGTGTATTTTAACTAGCCTATAAACCTTTGATAACTATTATGAATAAGGAGTATATGCTTAAGCAAAATATAATTACAAAAAATTTACATAACATTCTATCTTTGAATTACATCGGTGAAAAATCTCAGCGCTAAAATATGTTACAAATGTTAGCGTTATGCATACATGATACATATATAATAGTAGCCTGTGTTTGTATAAATGAAGCATACCAGATTTGTTTGAGCATTTAACAGTTCACAAGAACAGGGCGTTGGAGCTTGAAACACGAGTGCCGGGCCATCAAAGATAAGATCTGGCCCATCTGCGAAGTATATGAACTGTTTGAATGAGTGCACTGTTTGTACATCTTTACCGTCTTGATAATTAGTTTTATATTTACTATTTATTTAGTAAAAGTTATTTAGTTATTCCCATCTCAACAGATTACGTAAAATTTACCACTGTATTCAATATGTACCTAGCGCACCATAAAAAACATTACATCGAAATTGCCTCAAATGCTGATCAACTTAAGCCTCACTACCTAATTTTTTTTGACAGAATTTTCTATTTTTTTGTTTAAAAGTAAGAGGATGCAGTTTTTACAACTTCAGAAGCTTCCCATCCATTAGACTAAAATAGAAAAATGATTAATACATGTCGTTATGATTTTCAAGATATGACAAATACTACCCCATACATAATGTACAGTGAAGACCCACAGTGACACCTAATCTTTACTATATCCTCGGCATAGTCATTACAAGGGGCCTTTACCGTCATTTTATCTCAAACGACACTAATTGGATCGTAATAAATATTTATTGTTGCAAAAGGTATTTTAAACTATAATTTTGTTTTAAGATTTTTAGTCATTGATTCAGTAAGGTCTCACTAAAACTGAAATCTTAAAACAAAATAATAAAAATATCTTTTGCAAAAAAATATGCTTAGGTCTAAATGTCGCTTACGATAAAATGGCGGTAAAGGCCCGACATAATATGTCCATACTTAATTTCATTCATACAGATCATGGATATTAAAAAATAGTTTTTTATATATCAATGATCAGATGCAGTAGTTTTCGAGAATAATAATGCATATAATTCAAATTCAAAAGTTTTTATTCAAAATAAGTTCACTGGAGAACACTTCGAAGGTCCATAGGGTGTACATACACCGCTTCGCAATGTATTATCGCTGTTCAAAGGGCAGAAGCGGCAAGAAACTCCCCAGCAACAAGTCTAGCTAAAAAATATTTTATCATCGTAATTATTTATGTATTTTCTCAGGGTCTTTTTTGAAAATACATCTAGAAGTTGTAATATATATTTAAAATATTATAAACAATATTAAATTGATACAAATATTTACGATTCTTTATTCCCCGATGTCACCATAGCTACGTACGATATGGTTCATAGCAGTGGTCTGTCTGCCAAAACAGCAGCTGCTGTATACTTGAGCATCTGTAAGACCTCGACCTCCAGCAACTGGTTTGTAACCACCTCATATCGGTTGATTTATTAATTTTAAAAGCATGAAATCAATTAGTTATTATCATATTGATCGAAGAATTATTTATTAATAAAATTTGGATATGAATGTCATTTTTGGTTATTTGGAAATACGTTCAGGGTTCCACAGCCATTTTAGTTAAACTGCTAATACATCAAAAATTATAATGTCTGTGTACAATGTACATTTATCACAGTAATTTTTCTTAAAAACGACTTGATAGATATGGGTGAAATTAGGAAGATATGTGTTTTATATCGCTAGACAATAGTATAGTGCCGCCATGCTTGTAACTTCGTGCAGACGGAAAGATACATTCTGCGCCGGCTGTCGTAAGGCGAAAAAAACAGCATTAGGCATTTCCGATGATCTATGTCTAGTATTCGATAACCTTGAGTTGTTCCATTAGTACAGTTCAGTCTTTAAAGCAGCCATTTAGATCTTTTTTCATGTCATAGCATGTAACTTCATATCGTTGCTGTCTGTACTCTGTAAAAAAAAAAAAAAAAAAAAACTAGGAATTTTTCAGTATCTATCGTATTGTTATAGAGGTTTTAAAAACAGAACCATAATCTTTTTTACAAGCTTTTATTTAACTTGTAATGGATTATACCTATGTATGTTAGTTCGGGTGGAATCTTGCAAGTTAAATTTAACCAACTTCCCTGTTTCTGATTGAGCTGAAATTTTGCACGCATATGTATATGGCGTGACAAGGCAATAATATGGTACCTTTTGAAAGAAAGAAAAGAAAGAAAAATATTTATTTAGAATACAATAAACACCACTTATTTAAATTAAAACAAATAAGTAAATGTAGTCCTAAATTGGAGCTATTAATTTAATTGGAGGATTGAAATACTTGGAGCTGATCTGATGATGGAGTCAGAAGCGGAGCTCCTGTACTAAACAAGATAGACCCGTCGTGTCTGGACTCGTTTTACTTGTCTGGCTAGCATTTGCTGCTACATGATATCCAGGATCTCAAAAGCTTATATTTAAATAAGCTTTTTCCTGACGACTTTTAGGTAAGTTATTGTTATAGGTAGGAGAAATTAATTTGTTAAATCATGAAAACTGTGGTACCCTCTTCCTTAATTTTCGTGATAGGGGTTTTTTATATTTTATTGCATGGAAACTGGTTGCTATCGTCTGTGGACATTTGCAACACCAAAGGTGCTACAAATGCGCTGCTGCTCTCTTAAGGGATACTAGAATCTGTCCGCTAATGCCGCAACACAACTCACGGTTGTTATGGCGGCATAGTCTAGACCAGGAGTGGTAGCCTTCCAGACGGGCAAATACTCTTTACCTAGCTGTGGGTTGCTTTGTCACCTCTTACAGGCGGCCTGCAGCAGGAAATTTTATTCATTGTCTGTTGCTACACAGATAAAAGAAGAAGGGATAGAAATTCCTGCACATTTTTTAATTGTATATTCAATTAAATAGTTTTTATTGTTCTGTAGTCAATAATGAAGACAGTGGATGTTGGTTACCAAGCATTTAACCAATATATTTTAATCAACTTCAAGAATACGTAGCTCCGTTTTCAAAGTTAAGAATGACCAGTCAAATCCTTTTTCAATCTCTAACCACACAGTTCCGAAAGGATAATGACTTTAAAAGGCACAATGATAGCAGAAAAAATGAATACAATAAAACCTAACCTCGCGATACAACTATAAAAGAATGAGTTGCGCGTAGGGTTGCCATGAGCCCCGACTTTCCGGCCAAGTCCGATAATATAGATCTTTGTCGGGCATTCGGGAAGAATTCCAAGTCGTTTGGGACGGCCAGTTCAAATGAATAAAAACAATTTAATATATTCGGTGGGAAACGCCCCTGCGCACATGAGAATATTCTAGAATTAGCTTCGTCTTATCGCATTATAATATTAATATTCAAGTTACAAGAAAGTCCGGAATTTTGATTTATTGTCTGGTAGCCCTAGATGCGCGTGCACATCACACGCACAACCGCACGGGGCTGTGTATACGCGCAGTACATTTGTGTGCGTGCGTGGGAACGGTCGCGTTGGACGCGTGCGCCGTTTGTGACATGTTATTGTACATTACTATGCGAATTGTTGAGATTTACTTGTACAGTTGTCAAGTTAGCAAAATATTGTAATAACATTGTTGTAAAAAGATTTTTATTTGAACGGAGTTGGTTTTCTTTTAACACCAGCTTAGTAATTGATTCCTGATATGAATCAAAACTTGTTTATTATGGTTAAATGATACTCATTTGATGTTACTTTTAACTAGGGCTTAATTTTTATATAATCACACATATATAGTCATGTACGACTATATATGTGTGATTATATATCGACAGGCACATCTTAAAAAATCGAAACAACGTTCTTTAATGATGTCTCTAAAATCGTGAAAATGTGTTACCACTTGTCGTTTGGCTATTTAATAATAATAGCCCATAAATGTCCTACTCCTGGGCTTGGGCCTCCCATTAATGGAATATTCTGTAAAAATTGGGATTAGGTACATTCAAGGAAAATTAGCTTGAATAATAACCGTTAACTATTTTTTAACATGCGGGGTGTTATTGATGACATCACTCAAAGTCTCGAACATCCATTCAGAGTTGCCAGCTTCTCAATTGTCTGTATTGGTGGTATTCCACCTATACGAACAAACGCTTTGCGTCCACTTTCATCATGCACACCGCTAAAGAGTGGCACTCATTGCCGCAGTCCATCTTTTCCGATACCTGCTTCCTAGGTTCTTCATATCATATGTGAAAAGGTACATTCTAGATAAGCGTGCTTCATCTTAGACCATATCTCTGCTGGACATTGGGTGAGATAATGGTCAAATGCGAGACTATAGTACTTTAAAAAATAATTTTTATTGTTTGTTTTCATTTATTCTTCGTTCGTGACTACTCACGCAGTTGCCCGTTTTTTTAAACAATAATTTAGTAATATTTCTCAAAATCGCAAACAAATCGTGAAATAAAAACTGATTATGTGAAGATCATGCAGTTCGTGCGCTCAGTTTGACAGACAAAGCGAGATTGAAAAGAAATATCTTCATCTTGGTATAATAAAGGCGTAATCAATGTGTAATCGTGCAAGTCATATATATTATCTGACACCGGATCGCTTAGGTGTCGTTTCGATTTGGAGAAAAAATGGTCTCAAGGCGATACTTTGCTAGTAATGCATCTCGTTAATGTAGGTGATATAAATTCGTGTGGTGATATAAATACTGGTGTTGGTATAAATACTGATGATTGTATAAATGATGGTGGTGATGCTAATACTGGTGGTGATATAAATGCTGGTGTCATATCAGTACTAGTGGTGTATAAATATTGATACATACATACATACATACATAACTTCACGCCAGATCCCTTGCGGGGTAGGCACGAACAACAGAGCGCCATTTAGGCTTATTCTTACACACCTCACTTGCTTCTTTGACATCCATAGTTCTTGGCATGCACGCTCGTCTGTTCTTAAGGCTCCTGACATCACCTTCTGCTAGTACACGATCAATTTGATCATGGAAGGTGTGTCGTGGCCTTCCGCGACTTCTGTATCCATTCACTTTTGCATTGTATATCTGTTTAGTCATTCCTTCATCATACATTCTTTCCACATGCCCGAACCACCGGAGCATTCCTTTCCTTACCTTCACCCCGACACTCTCTTTCAGACCAACTCTCTTTCTTACTTCGGTATTACGAACGCGGTCCGCGAGCGTCACTCCGCAAATTTTGCGCAGTGCTCGCATCTCGACTGCGTTTACTCTACTTTCGTGCTCTCTATTCCATACCCAACTCTCGCTTCCATACGTGAGCGTAGGTACCAGCATAAATAATAATAATAATACCATAGATATTGATGGTGATATAAAAACTTGTATCGATGTTTTTTTAGATTAGCTAAAGGCGTATCAGTCTTAAAACAAATTAAAAACGTAACAAACTAAAAAAACCGACTTCAAAAACTAAAAAGTATAAATTAACTGAATAAAGATTTTAGGAGACAAAATAATTTCGACTACAGGAAAATGATACTTCAATTTAAGTTTTTTCTTTTGATACTTTTTAGTTCTAGTGAACTGCGCAGACACACGCATAGATCATTTCACCACAAATTTCTTTATTATCTAAATACATATATTCGATTGTGCTGATATTTCTTTTCAACTCAAAGTAGTCGAGATCAGGACTGCTACGATTGTGTCTCGATACTGCGATACTAATCTCGTACACTACCACTTATTGAAAGGAACTTAATTAACTTTATTGTCTATTGTATAACACCTGCGTTGCAGACCACCCTGACTACGTTGAATTAACAATTATTGGCTGTAAAGGTTCACCTTTGAAAGGTGTTTTAAGGATCTCGTATTGTTTGTTACATTCTCATTTATTCTAATTAATTGTTAGTTAAGTGAAAAAAGGTCAGATATTTTAACATAATTTAAGAGCATATTTGTTTGTTTCTTGTTTTGGATTTGAATGTGAACTGATTTTGTTGAAATTTAATTGTAGTTTTAGATCTGATATTAAGATTTTTATCCTGATTTTTGTTGTTGTTAATTTTTCAAGTTTGATGCTAGGCCCTAGGCGTGACTAAAAGTAGGAACGCGTGCTTTTATCTATAACCCATAATTACAGTGGTAGAAAACTATAACTCAAGTATGCAAAACGATTCCTAAGCAATGTGTGTACTTGCTTGTTCTTGATTAAAAGACGTTATTAAAGTATAGGAGAGGGTTGAACATTAGGCATGGAAAGCCAATATTATATATCGAACACTTTAAACGAAATTGGTTTCCACACAAAAATTATTAGTAAGGCAAAATATGATGATTGATATATTCTTACAAATAAACCATACTACTTAAAGAAAGAACAAATAGGCCAATTTCAACAATTTACGACCTGCATTAGATTTTAATGTATGAGAACAAACTATAAGCTCTTAATACCCCGAGGACATAATAAACGGTTCAATAAATATAGGTATAAACTATAGAAGGAAAATTAAATAGAGAACCCATAAGCGTATATCTGATAAAGACTGACAAAGTTCTAATCATATGCTTATTATACACTTCATAAAGTTTATTTAAACTATAGAAACACTCAAATGAATTGTGATGCAATGCGAAATTGAGAGATATAATTATATAATATTGTTGTTGTGATTATTTTATGTATGAAACCTTGTATGAATCAAAATGATTTTTTATGAAACATTCGTAATTTTCTTAAGTACTTAGATTTGCCGTAAGTAAACTTTATATCTTCAAAGATACAGTTATGCGCGAACGAGATAGCGAACTTATTAGATAGCCCTTTAAATTTTTTATTACATGATAATCAATAAAATCGGTCAACACTGAGATTTTCCTCAATATAATTTCAAATATGTTATATATAAATATTAAATTGTAATTCGCATGTATTTTTCTAAATTATGCCACCTCTGTATATTGGTGTCTCTACGGTATAGACAGTAATTTTAAGCCGACGTGCAAAGGTTACTTTGTACAGCTTCAGGCGTACAAACTTGTAACGAGGTCCAAACGGTATACTACAATCCCTGTTTCAAATATTTGTTTGTTTTGTTGAAAATTGCTCTTGCTATGTGAATTTCTTGCAGATTCTTGTATTTGAATATTATATTATAGTTTTTATATAAAGAAACAAACTAAGACAAGTGTATTTCTAGTTTATTCCTTGGTTTCCAGATATTATATTCAAGGTGTATTCTATTTTATTCACAGCCAAGGGCTGTGGGGATTTAATTACTATCCACTCTTTTTGTCCAAACAAGCATTGTTTTGCAATCAATTGCATTATTCAATAATGTTGATATGTCTTAATCAATTTAAGGAATGTCTAAAGTTACATGTTTATGTAGAAGCTATTATAAATTATCCATCTGAGAGCCGTAAGCGGTCGCCTTTGGAGAAAGAAACCCTTAGTGAAATTGACACGTGTCTAATATACTGGTGAGTATAAGGCATAGTATAAATTACCACTTTATTTTGACATTTTCATTTTCATCATCATCATTTTGATTCATCATATGAATTTGCGAATACTTCTTTAGACCCTCAGAACATTAAATTATTATTTAATATTATTAAATAATAATTTTATATATTAAAAAATATCTGTTAAGAAAAAATTAATATATATAATATTATTTAACAATAAAAATAACTTGCCTTCGTTACTCGTTCTTCAGGATTTTTAAAACAATACATATATATTTTTGTCCTAATTGTGAGAATTATTTGTTGATTTAAATTGAGAGGAGTCAATGTTCTTTGTATTGAGATGATAAATTTAAGTAAAATAAATAATTAGGTACGGTAAAGGTTATTCACCTTTAAACCCATCCATCAAAAGCCTTGTTAAATTTAACTGATGCGACGTCAAGACAACGAGTCTAGATGTTTTGAGAAACCTAACTTAGCTTTGATTGGGCGAGAGAGCGGCGCGGGCGCAGCGGCCGGCGCAATTTGTTGTGGGCCGTGGCAGTAGCGGGGTGACGGGGAGGGGGCACACTGCAATGATACTTTACGGCCACACAAGGTGTTACAATTAGATTCTGTGAACATCTCCTAAGCAATTATCCAAACAGAATTCCTTGAGTACTATTTGTTTATTATTAACTTCGACCTGCACCGCTGCTAATTTATCTACCATCTTTATTTATATACAAAATTAATGTTTGTATGTCTATCATTGAACTCCTTCCAGTCCCCTGGACCGATTTCGATAAAATTTTGTGTGTGTTGAGTGGCTTCGAGAATCATTTATATTCTCAATTAGACCTGGTAGGCGGCGCTGCAATTGGGTTCCAAGATTTCGATCAAATGTTTTTGAGTGGGTCCGGGATGGCTTAAATCACAATTGAATCTGGTAGACTATCGCTGTCTATCAGACCCAGGAAGCGGATTCTAGATTTTCTTCTTCAAGACAGAACAACGTCTGCGGGCTGTTAGTAGATCTAGAATGTTACAAATCTGTATAAGAGCCGAGTTTGGCGAAAAAATAAAGCAGGGTAGCCAATTTGTGTTTTTAACTTAATGATCCTTTATGAATGTGAACACGCAACCATAAGAGAACGACGAAGGTAACCGACATACCTCGCAAAATTATAAAGCTGAAATGACAGTGGGCCGGTCACGTCTGTCGCAGGACCGACGGCCAATGGAGCAAACGTGTCCTGGAATGGAAACCACGTCTCGGCAAACGTAGCTTAGGACGCCCATAGTTCGGTTAACTGATGACCTGCGCAAGATCGCCGGCAGGGTTGGATGAGGAAGATTGTAATAAACACTGCCGTAATATACTCAAAAGATCTAGAAAAAATAAAGAAATAATAAAAGCTTGCAATAAATTAGCATACAAAGCCAAGTTGAAGCGGCGAGAGTATTTATTGTAAGCTATGAGCGTATGGCGATGATGTATGGGCTATTCTGCTACTGGACTTGACTCAACTTCTTATTTTAGTTTAAGTTGCTATTGAGAGATTTCTTTCAGTCTTTATTTACACATTTGCATATGGTTTATTTATTATGGCAGTGTTGCATAAGTATAAACGCATGTGTACTTAAGATTCTTTTTTATACATACAAGAATACAATTTCCCGTGGCCGGGCGGCCTGTCGTGAGAGGCGACACAACAACCCACAGTGAGGTGGTAGGGTATTTTCCCGTCTGGATGGTTACCACCCCTGTTCTTGAGTATGCCGGCATAACAACCTTGAGTTGTGTTCCGGCATTAGTGGCCAGGTTCCAGTGTCCCTTTAGAAAGCCGTAGCGGTTTTGGTGTTAGAAATTTCTATAGGCGATGGTAACCACTTTCTACTAGGTGGGCTGTCTGCCTGTCTGCTAAACTCATGAAATAAAAAATGAATAAAAGAAACATAAATATTTTGTTAGGGTCATTGTTTAGATGACATAACTATGTTACAATAATTCAAAAATTATTTTCTTATAAAAGTGCGGACGCTAAAGTAAAACTATAATTATTTACTTTTTCGCCGCCTTTCAGACAAATTGGCTGACATGTGGCCGAAACTCTTGGATAAAATCAAACAAAAAACGCGCTTAAAATCGTTAAAACCTAGTTCTATTTTCATCAGTTCTTTGCAGTTAAAGAATCTCAAGTCACATATTTCACAAAACAACCGTTACCTAACTTTCGTGAAATAATTACGAAAGTATGATATCAGGAGCGTATTCCGCGAATCCAAAGAAATCATCATAAAAGATACGACGGGCACAATGTAACATAATCGCGTATTGTATGCGCCCGCGCATCGAGTTGCCGAGACGGGCGACGCGTGCTTCCAAGAACAAACGTCGCATCGCTAGAATAGTTGCAACGTGATGTATTATGATCACGGAATAAGAGGTTGACACGGAAATCAAGCTTTGTAGTCGGAATTTTATTAGGACAAGTTTTTCTGACAGACATTGGTTAGGTATGACGCCATCTTATTGAAGTGGTAGAGCCATCCTAGAAACATTATCTTGATCAAAGTTCTTATATAGGGCCAGCTCGATTGGTATGACAGATACTTCTCTCTCACAGTGTAGATATATAGATAACTCTTTTTAAGCGACTTCCAAAAAGAGGAGGTTCTCAATTTGTCTGTATCTTTTTTGTTTTTGCAATTGTAAACCGATTTTTAATTTTTTCGCTCGTAAGTATATAATCCCGAGGTAGTCTATAGTTACCAAATCAGTATCTGATGAGTGGACCCCAGGGAAATCGAGATAAATTTTCTATCTTCAACTTCATAAGGTCTTTGAAGTTTTAATTTGTAAGTTGATCATCATTCTTAAGATACGTATGTATGTGTTACTGTTTTAAGTTGGTGTACAATAAAAAGTATTGTTGTTGTTCATCATGTATGGCGATCCAGCGAGAAATCGTAGCCAGCCTTTTGTACACCTATCCATAGAAGATAGTGATCTAGGTTCAGTGTTACTTATAGTCTTGAAGGACTGTGGGTAGAATACAATATAAATAAGTTATCTTTTATTGTATTACTTTATAAAGTCATTGTACTATTTCTTTAATTAATTATAGTCAAGGTGGCGAAGTCCGTCAGTGGGTTAACTCCATACACCTCTCATTATTTCCGGTTTTGAATACTTATTTAAATCAGTCAGTAAAGCCAAGACACCATTGATTATGTCTTAGAAGTGAAGTCGGCGTTAAATTCCGTTTACAAAAGTTAAAAAACAAAAAAGTGTATGAACTTACTCTATTCACGGACTTCCTCACCTTGACTATCTTATTATAAATTTTATGTTTTTTTTTTTTTTTTTTTTTTTTTTTTTTTTTTTTTTTTTTTTTTTTTTTTTTTTTTTTTTTTTTTTTTTTTTTTTTTTCAGGCACTTCCGCTATATAGTTATAAATTAGTTTATCATCCATTAATATCTAACTTACTTTTTAATTACATAGAAGAGTATATAAACTTCTGGATTACATTCGACCGCACTCAGACTGCGCAAACGCAACTTATTTTAATAGTAATTAAAATTTAGTATTAAATTTATATTTTAAGAATTTAAAAATAAATGTTATAATAACATTTTAATTTAAAAAATTGAATAAACTGCATGTGCAAGAAATCATAAAAATTAATCTGAACATCAAGATTATGAAAGCGCAAAAACTCAATTCCCCGTCAATCCTTAAACAATTATTCCAAGCCGGCTTTTATTTCATCTCTATAAAAACACTCGTCGCGGTCGTAATGTCTAAATAATGTATTCAGTTATTCAAATATCGTGAAACCCAATCAATATTTAGTTGACTGTCTACACCAAATCTAACAGCGGCGGACACGCATACAAAATGACAATTACATGTCATTAAAAACGTCACAATGCAGGTATTCGAGGCACTGTTCGTTCTTGGAAGATGGGCCGGTCAACATACATTGTTGTTTAATGTTGGTTTTACTTCTATTCAGCGTCTAAAAGGTCATCAATAATAATCGATGGCCAAACACGCATATGTGTATATTTCTGATTTTCAATATGTCAAGTTACGTTTATGTTATAGGTATAAAGTCAAACTTAAATGAATATGAGCTTTATTAATTAATTATTAATTGAAAATGAACTATGAATGTCAAAGAAGCAAGTGAGGTGTGTAAGAATAAGCCTAAATGGCGGTCTGTTGTTCGTGCCTACCCCGCGAGGGACCTGGCGTGAAGTTATGTATGTATGTATGTATTAATTGAAAATACTTTTTCAGAACTTTTTAGTAGTTTAAAGTTCGAAAACGAGATATCTTTGGGGATTCATTTTAACCAATGTGAAAGTAATCGTCTCATTAAAAACACTTGCTAAATTATTTTTTTGTAATCTAGCAATTTTTTTAACACTCATTGCATGCATTTTTCGTATTTCACTTAACCCGTTGTCGTCTTTATACACCACTATAGGGGAAAGCCCCAGCCCTACATAGTAATGTCCGGGGAACATAGATAAAATGGGCAGATGGTCATTCGCCACTCCCTGCACGGGGCCCATAAAATGGCTTACAAATTGGCGAGGGGCATGGGTGTGAGAGGCTAAGGGGTGTTGCAAAGTAGGCTGTAGGTTCTTCGAAGCTACTTCCAACGTTATGCCATTTATCACTTCCACCCAAGCTCCAGCTTGAGTTTTTGCTCTAACCTCTGGGGGGCCTTGTCTTGGCCCCCCAGAGTCGGGTACGAGGTGTCGCTAATCACCAAAGGCTTCGCCACAAAGCTCTCCCGCGGGGTCTATTATTTTAAGAATAATTGTATTAAGCTCCGCTTTTAAAAAATCGCCTAAGGCTATCATGTGACCAAAAGAGAACGGTAACAAGCAAGCAAGGCGACTCCTTATTTATTGCCAGTGGATTGCGCTCGCGCACCGCAACACAGAATCTCCTGTCACTTTATAAATTATAGCCGCAGCCTCCACCTGTTTTCCAATAATGCAGGACATTGTGTTCTTTAGTTCTGCGCTGTGGTCTATTTTGTTTAAGTCATGAACACTAGTTATCACTGTGGTCTGTATTCAAGTTGGAAAAGGTTGCGTTTGTATTTGTGTGTTTAATGTTTTATAATTGATTACGTTTTCGATAAATTATGACGTTATAAGTATGTACAAGTAAAAGGAGTAAAATAGCACAATCAATATTGTTTTAACAGTAATTACAATTTCTTCTGTGCTAACAGTGGTATTTAACTGTTGAATCAAACATCATTGTCATTAACGTCAAACAGTAATGACAAGAGACTGATCCTCGAGCTCCTCGCCCCCTTCTAATGGCTGAACCGGATACAGCCACCAGCATTTAGGGTTTATGTAAAATAGTTAAAATAAACATAATACGACAACTACGAGTGTAATTGAAACACCACATACTAATATCATTCATAGTTCTTTATGGTCTTTAAAATCCGATCACAGATACGTCGTTTGAAATTTATGAAGTCACGTTAATGAAGATTTAGCTTCCAGAGCTAGTTTTCCTCGGAGGTTCTATTTTCGCGAGGGGCCATAATTTATAAGAGATAATCTCTCGTGCCTGGTTGCTGTCATCTTTTTGCGATGTTGTCCCATTGTTTTGTTGCTATGCTGTAATTAATTGGGGTCTTATTAAATATTGTGCTTTAAGTTATGAAATTAATGAGGTATTGGTGATATTGTAGTCAGGGGTTGTTTAAAACCACGTATATGAAAGAATAATTAAGTTATTTGTAATATTTATACATGTTGTTTTGGTGATTATTTACCATTCAGACTAATGAGATAAAATTGCTTGAGTAGTCGTTAAAACCTATTAAATTATATAAGTTTATCTAGTTTATGGTTAATAAAATAATCACACACTGTTGTTGGTACCTTGGAAGATGGGGCGCCCCTTAGTATGGGACGCAACGTGTGTCGATACGTTAGCGGCTTCCCATCTTCCAAATACAGCAGTCTCTGCCAGAGGAGCTGCCTCACTTCCAGAAACCTTGAAACGCCACAAATATGCACACATATTATACATAGTGTATGTCATAATGTAATAGGACGTACCATTGTTACCGCCATTTTAACGTAAAATCCATTGCACAAATTCGCAACGCGGTCCAAGTATGCTGAGCCTTCGCTCAAGGTACATCTACCCCTGGCTGAGGTCAGTGCGTGGGTGCCAGCGAACAGGCTGAGTCCGCCTACGCATGGCATAAAGGCTCCCTTCAAATGCCTGCTAGGTACGTGGCTGTTTATGGTAATAAGCATATCAGATATTTGTAATGTTTTAGTGCTTTTTGAAAAAACCAATACATATTTATTATTTTATTAATCATATTTAGTTTTAGTAGCGGGACGTGCCATTGATAGATATTTGTCTGCTTCGGCACACAATACATTCACGCATTTTTTTAATTTAGACTAGAGGGAAACTAAATTTGCAATAATATCTATCGGACTAGGTCTAAAGATTTCAAAAAAATAATTAAATAATCGGCAGATAAAACATACATTGTACACATAGCTAAGCGAGTTACGCTTGTTTGGATATTATGCAATGGAACACTCTGGAGCTGGTCCCAGCCTCCCAGACCGTAGTAAACAGAAATTTCGTTTACGAAATTTATTATACCAAGTTTCAAAACTGGCAAAGGCTTAGCTCAATAAATCACACAGTCCGTCATTTAGTAAAATAGGTAGGTATATACATCTAAACCAGTAGAGCACAGTCTTTTTAATTTAAGAGGATCTGAAGGACTCGTAGATCAATTTAAAATATCTCGGTATCTCAGTATAGTGAATTTATTGAAAAATGTTATCGTAGATCTTCTATCTATCGCATTGTGATAGTACCAACAATCAACAGCTGTTTGAACGTACTAATCTTAGACATTAGCTATCAGTTTTAGTAGACCTTGATATAGAAAGTAAAAACGCTGCCATACATATTGTTCTGGTATAAAATTTGAGAAACACACGTTATTCATAGGTGTATGGGACACGATCGTGCGCGCGCGCCGGACGAAGCCAATAAATAACATAGATACGTCGGCGACATGGCCGCGTGACGTGCGCAGGCGCAACGCGAACCGCCTTTGTGCACATGCCAATATTCAATAACAAACCTAGGACTTTAAAGAGGAAAATTTGTACTTTAAAATTTATTTAAACCTTAAGACAGCTTCTGCTAAAGTTACCATTGACCATTCCAAGATTTTTGGCTAAAATAAAAATACCCGTATATTTTATTTATTATCAAAAAATCCTTGAGTGTGATACCGCAATTTTTTTAAATTATATATCTGTATTTTAGAAATATGGTATCTCTGTTTCAGCACTTTGACGATAGTATGGTCTCATAACATACCACTTACCTTTTGCTGTGCTAAATTTGATTTAGAAGAAATAACAAAGATATTGATTGATGATTTAAGCATTAATGAAGTCTAAAATTCACCCATCTAAAACAAATTTAAAGCTGCTTTTGAACTGACAGTGACAGCGGGTCGGTAGCGGGACGGGTGTAGAACGCTTCATGTCAAACCGCAGTGCTCAACCAAACGCAGACAAATCCAAAATTCATTCTCAATCGGTACACAGAACACGTAGGTAGATAAATGTGTACAATCGATAAAATCTTAGGAGGGTATCGAATATAACACATTATCATAATCCCACTATATTTTACTGTAATGTGATAACTTGGAGACAGGTTACTTATCATTTGGTTCATTTGATTTAACACTGTCAAGGTTGATAATTGATTGGCGGTTATGTTACCAATCCAGAATTTATAAATGTGAAAACGGCTTGTTACTATGTTTATTTGTTTGTTGGTTCCGTATTTATGGTCTACTATAATATATTTCCGAACAGGTAGACGCATATATATTATTCCATATCCGGGAAATTAAAGGTTCTAATTACTAACAATGGAAATAAATTTATTTACTTTATAAGCAATGTACACAATAATTTATAAGCTAGTACAATGGAGAAATTTATAAATAATCTAATACAATAAAAGAAAACTTTATTTTACCCGTAGTCCCTCAAGACTATATGTAGAATACTGAGCCTATATCACCGTCTTCTATGGGTAAGGTGCTCAGAAGGGAAGGGTGCTCGCAGGATCGCCATACTGATCCGTTGCCCGAGGTAAGCACTAGCCCTCTGATCGCCTGAAGAGTCAATGAGTCTAATTACTTGAATAAATGATAACGTGATAAAACAAGTTAACGAGATTGCTACTATAAAGTTTGTTGAAAGAAAGAAAATATTTATTCAGATCTACATACACACCAACACGTACTTATAAATAAGACAATACAATTTAAATGAAGTTCTGAATCGGTCCTAACTCAGCATGATTCGGTTGGGTTTGAAGTTGGGTGCAAGTATAAAAAATCATAGCCAGAAAGCCTAGAAGCGTTTGTATTGTCGAAAATCAATCCGAAATCACGATTTTCTCAGATGTGTACATCAGATACAATTATAATGTTGTATTGAATATTCCTATCTGCTGCATCGAAACGTCAAATTTTCTGTAAGAAGATTGTTTCCTGTTCAAATATGTCTTTTGTCTTTGTAACATCTCCGAGATACGAGGTGCCCAGTGTTCTTCTTAATTATCTCTAAAATATTTTAAAGCTACTCCGAAACATACTTTCCAATTAATTTCTCATTTTTCTTTACCCTCCTTTTTTCTGGTAAGCATACATCTTACGTCACACCAGTAATTCTTGTGTTAATAAATGTTAAATATCAGCTGCAATATAAAACTAAAACTAACTAAAAGCTAAAATATCCTACAAATCAACCTGACTTAAATATATTATACAATATTAAAAAACTAAATTCAAATAAAAACCTATATTAAAGCCCGTCCAGCCCCACCAGACCACTGTCGCTGGGCATTGTACCTTGAAGGCTGGCAGCATTACCTTGCTGGATACAAGGGCTAATCCTTTGAGCGAGGCAAGCGCCGCCCCAGCCTTCCAGTGTCCTGTTGTACAGACCAGGCGTTTTTTGATTCTTGAAATAATTTGTGGGCATTTGGCCCCCATGGGCCCAAAGTCTCCACCCCAAACGGCTCAAATATGTAACCTGTTCTTGTGCACGTTTAGAATATTTTTAGGTTATAAGTTTTTCTCTGTTTTCTGTAATGGTGTACAGTAAAGTGCTATCTTTCTCACTCTCTAATTCTTATGTCATCCTTCACACAATCCACACATCTCTGATTTAGTTTACTTTTATGCTTATCTACATCCAAAAGATAAAGTAAAGGGAAAGTTTATTTCCATGCTACTGGTCACATTTGAAAGATATGAAGTGCATGTCAGAAGCTAATTTATAACAGGCGGTACATAAGTGAAGAGGAAACAACGACAAGCTTGTCATAATCGAAGATTTTGATCAGGAAGCCGTCCGAAACATTGATTTGCTAACTTCCTCCAGTAATTCTGTAGCGAATGCAATGGTTAAATTAATTATATTTTGACAGGGAGCGGCAATTTTGAATTTGAATAAAATGTACCAGTTTCTGCCCGCGACTTCGTCCGCGTAGAATACTTACTGTGAGCTTACGCAAACTTTGTTTACACAATCACTTTTCGAAGAATTGAGAATGGAGTTATAGTAGACGTGCAAACTCAGTAAGACACACAATAAAAGGAAAGAATAGTTAAAATAATGACATGACGTACTAAAATTTTATACTGTAACATATCTCCATAAATTCGTTACATGCTTGGCAAGATAGAAATGTTATAGAAAATATAGTATAAGCTGCTATGTAAATGAAGTTTTGTCACTTAAGTATTTTTGTTGTGTTATGTTAATTTTCGCATCATCTGCTTCACTAAGAAGACTGAAGTATTTTTCAATCGTGTAGTGTCTATCCCTTTTTTAGCAAGATACTTTAGAGACCCAAGCATACAGCGGACGTTTTTATACATTCGTCTTACGATTATGATAAGTATAAAAAAGAAGTAGAACTTCACGCTGTTTTACACATTCTAGTATGTCTAAACACGTGTTAATTTTATCAAGCGATTCTCCAAAAGCGGCCGTTTTAGGACTGCAGAAATAAAATCAGGATACTTTTTATATAAAAAACCTTCGCTTGTGTAACCAGATATTTTTTGAAAAAATCTGCATTATTTAAAACTCTGCTTATACGAGCGAATTCCTTCAGGCCAGGAAACCTGTCCGTCGAGATTTTTAAGATATATGATTAGAATGTGACGCAATTACCTTAACCATTAAGCCAATAAGTTTATACTCATTTATTATAAATATATTTTATTTTAATTACTATATAAAATATTATCATTCGACACCTTTACGTTACCTAGTCTTATCGCCTGCATCACTTTTGTTTCCCAAATAATTACGCCTAAACACTTGGAACGAAAATGTTACACCCACCCACAATATGTTAATGTTATTTAATCGAACTAAATCTCATTTATTATAGCAGCTATACAAACGCTCTAAGCGGCCGTTCACGCGTACAATATGGCTACAGTTTGAACCGTTATGAAGCTTGATTGATGATCTAAACTAAAACGTATTTACTGATAAATTAATATGTAGAATACGCTGCTAAGTCTTCAAGCTTAATGGATTGTTCAATCATAGGTTAAAACAGTTAAAAATATTACAAATTATTGTTCAAATAATGGTGTTAAATTATGTATTACTTTCATACAAACCGCTAAAATAAATTAAAAATATTGTTAATTATCATTTGTAGGTGCGGAAATTTTAGCAAAGAAGATTATGAGGTTTGGACTTTTTAGTTGAAGTTCTCCTTGTAATACATAAAAAAACCGTCGTTTCGTAATGGCTAGCGCACGCGTTCCCAACTCAAAGGGCGCGGGTTTATCCTGGTCGGAACGCATGCACCACTTTGGGCAGTTTTCTGACCTAATGTGCATATTCTTACAATTACCACATGTTAATAACGATGAAGAAAAACCGTGTTGCAACCTGCACATCGAGATGACCGATGTGTCAAACCTGCCAAGTCGCCTTGGACAAGTGTGGCGGGTATGCTGTCCATTCCCCTACAGTAGGAGGCCCGAACCCAGCAGTGGGACATTTATGGGCTGTTATTATATTGTAATATATTAATTTAGATGATGCAAATAAATTGACATATTAATGCCACATTACCGTGTAAAGGTCCTCTATTTTTTGTGGGAAAGTGTAATCTTTATTCGTAATGTATTTTTAACGTGTTTAGACTATCATCATAAACACCTATAAAATCATATTGGATTTTGACTATAATATCCATTAACTTATTTATTTATTCAAGTATCAAGAATGTCTCGTTTTAGTATCGATTTCAATTTTGGTCCTTTCCGCTTGCTCAATACTAGTTTGGTTTGTTGCTTGATAGGTTAAAAAGGTTAAATACATTCTTGAATATAAGTAGAATATTATGCGGTTATTATGTTACAAGGATTTTGATGCTGTAAATATTCTTTTAATTCTTGACCATATACTCAAGCTTTAGAAGCTTAGTGGCGCAGGTATCCGTATCTCATTTCATAGACGTAGTGTCTAATTCTGCTATGTTTGTTACCTTTTATGGCTAATAAAATTTTCCAAAGATATAGATTAAATATTGTGTAACGACAATTGCATAATCTGAGTAGACAGGCACATGTCCCGTCGACGTGATAGAAAGCAGTTACCGTTGTCTTTGAATATTTGTAACATCAAAGGCGATACTAATGTGCTGTCGCTCTCTATAGGGAGACTGAGACCTGGCCACTAGTGCCGCAATACAAGTCAAGTTTATGGCGGCATACTCCAGACCATGGGTAGCCATCCAGGCGGGCTGTGTGGCTGGCTGTGCATTGGTTTGTCGCTTTTTATCACAGACCGCCTGGCCACAAGAAGTTGTAATCTTTCTCCCTTTCGGATAAATATATGTCGCAAAGAACGATTTTTAAGAAGGTTTATAACACAGATACGATAAATTATGAATGGAGTCAGTCGTGAGTAATATCAATTATTTATACTAGTGGTCGCCTGTGGTTGAAAGTGGACCATAATAATTAATTAAAATTATAAGTTTGAATATTATCAAGGTTCTGTTGTCAAAGACTGTACTTCTTTAATCACAGGTTTCGTCAATGCTACACTGATAATTTGACTTAATATTAAACAAAAGAGTATATATGCGTGTCTTTGTCAAATACATGGTAGTGTCTGTAATGTTTTTTTATTGATTAAATGTATTTTTTATAGAAAGAAAAGAAAGAAAGAATTATTTTATTTAGGACAAATAAACATTTTAACAACACTGAGTAAAGTAAAAGATAACAGTATCAATATAAGTCCTAAAATTGGACCCAGACTCAGCGTAATGCTAGCTACTAAGGCCAGCGCTGTTCTTCCGCCTGGGACCGGTGGAGTCACGGAGGACAATACAACACAATTAATATATCGGTACAGTTTAATATTTATATAAATGAAACGGATAATTAGACATATTTACATCAAATGATAATAATAATTATGCATTATTAAAAACAATATTAGCATTCTCTACTCCTCTATATAAACTATAAGTGTACGAAATTTCATACTCCTCTGTCCGCGCAAGTATTAAAATAATCATTTTTAGAAATAAAATCAAAGTAGAGGTTTAAAACATGTTTCAACGAAAATTGGTTTGAATAAAATATGTTGAGATATACAATTATATATGTTTTTTATTATTTTTGGTTCTATAGTAATAATACTTTTTATCATACAGACACGCTACAACTATTCGTGCAGTACCGAAATAGCATACTAAATCTTGCGGCCGCGCGGCCTGTCATAATAGGTGACAAAACAACCCACAGCCAGGTGGAAATGCATTTGACCGACTGGATGGCTACCATCCCTGGTCTAGAGTATGCCGCTATAACAACCTTGAGTTGTGTTCCGGCATTAATAATCAGATTCCAGTCTCCCTTAAGAGAGCAGCGGCGCATCTGTAGTACTTTTGATGTTGCAAATGTCCATAGGCGACCGTAACCTCTTCCCATTCACAGTTGGGCCGTCCGGTACAATGAATTGATTAAATCCTCCCAAAAGAGTTATTCTATGCTTTGGAGTAATTATAAATTCAATAAATTCATCTTCTTGATCGAAAACTAATAAAACGTTTCCATTGTTTCAGTTGCACGTCGAGATACGCCGGTGAATTCTGTCAGCATCTGAACCCTTGCCACAGCGAGTCCTCCCCGCGGTGTCAGAACGGCGGCACTTGCAGGGTGCGCCCTGGAGCCAGTGGCGGTCCACCGTCCTTCGCGTGCGACTGTCCACTGGGGTTCAGTGCTTCCCTATGCGAGATCAGGATACCTGCTGCTTGTGATTCGGCGCCATGTTTGAACGGAGCGACTTGTCGCCTGAAGTCGTTGGATATGTACGAGTGCGACTGTCCGCCAGGGTATACCGGTGAGTGCATTTTTTTTGTGTCTAATCTTTAGGCCAATTTTAGTATAGTTTCCTATTCCCCAGATATTTTTCAGGTTTCTTATAAAATAAATTTACTGGAGTACTAATCATTATCTTATATCGTTACTTTTTTGTGATTCTAATTGTTGCCAGTCTAGCTCCTATTTTCTCTGTAGTAATAATTCTCAGACCCAAAATCAGAAAGAAGAGAATGATAGACACCAAAAAAAACAAGACTATTAAAAGTTACCCTTCCTTTTTCTTTCTCCTCCCAATTATTATGACACGTCCTCTGTATTACAATTCAACATGTCTTCCTTCACACAATCCATGCTTCTCTTTTTTATCTATCTTTTACATGTATATTTGTACTCATCAATCTTCCAGTTTAACATTATTTTTGTAATATGACTGATCATTGCAAGCCCATATTACCTTAGTCTTCTTCCTCTCACATTTTAAGTCACACGTGCAACTTTCAAAAAATCCTTATGTATTCATTTCTCACCTTACCGATTCTTGTAACACTACACGTCCATCTCAACTTAGTTGAGATGTTTTTGGCTATTCACTTTAGTGCCAGTATAATTATGGGGACTGTATTGAAAACGCATGAACTATGAACAAGTGTTGCAAGAATTCTTAGAAATACAATTTACCTGTGAATTTAGTATCTTATTAATTAGAAGTAGGTATCTAATGTAAGCAGCATGTCCCGCTTCTTGGAATTATTACAAAGCACTTACTTATGCTTTGATATTATATTACTTTCTGTGGGAAGTGTTTTGATAAGTGAAATATTTTTAGTAACACAAACATTTTTTGTAAAAACAAACTTTATATGAAATGTTCATACATACATCACGCCAGGTCCCTTGTGGGGTAGGCACGCACAACAAAGCCCCATTCAAATGTTCATACCTTCGTCGGAAACCACGGCTCTATATGAATGTAGGTAGAAATATATTATTTATAATACTGTAGAAAATTTTGTAATACAGTAAAAGTGGTAAACCTTAAAAACACTTGAAACGAAAATCATACTTTCTTTATTTTTATTTGACGTCTCTGTGGTTGAGCGGGATAAGCTTCAGCTGACCAACCTCATTTCAACGCAGAGGGTCCGGGTTCGATTCCTGGTACTGTAAATTTCGGAAACGAAATCCCGCGTCCGTTATTTACTATGGTCTGGGATTGGCACCGGAGTAGTCTGTTATATGTTACCCATAACACAAGCGTATCTTGCTTAATTTGGAGATATGAATTAAGAATTTTATAATGGTAATTATGTAGTTATTGTGTATTTATTTATTTATTATATATATTGACTAAGTTAGGGGCTGGCAACGCTGCTTCAACAGCTGAAGATCTCAAACGACGCAAATATGGAACCCTAGGAAGGGGTTACATATTTGTGCCGTTTGGAGATGAAACTTTAGGTCCGTGGGGTCCATCGGCAAAGAAATTTGTAAGAAACTCTTTGATACCACCCATGATCAGAAGGCTGGTTCGTATTTCGCGCAACGAATCAGCATTGCCATACAGCGTGGCAATGCAGCCAGCCTTCTGGGCACGCTTCCCTCTGGCAGCGATTTGCTACATTCTTTATATTAATTAATCTATTTATAATTTAGTTTATTTTTATGGAGATATTATATTATTTTTTCTATGGCGCTTTCTCACTATATATATATATTTTTTAAATTATAATAATAATTTTTTCTTGTCTTATAATTAAACGTATTTTGTATAAACTGTATGTAATCCAGGAGGTAATTATGTTGTATTACATCGTAACATTATGTGATAATCATTAATATATATAAAATGAGTTGTTTATTCACCTGACCGTTACCCTCAATAGTCAAATGAGTAATCCAAACAGGTGTTTGTAAGTAATGTATATTTTAATCGTGCTCAGCACTGACATTGTTAGTTGTCCATTCATTTATCTGATACAATGAAATATTAATATTTACATAACGTAGTCAATTTAACATCATTCCTTTGGAATGAACAAATTAATGCCTTGTTGCACTCAGAGATCTTAAAGGATGATTATCTTTAAGGCAACTCAAAATTTACTATCGATTTTTTTCATACAGGTGAAGAAATCGTTCTAAAAAATAATCAATCGCAAGTAATATTCAGGAAATTTTCATAGCATCTTGACAATGTAATTAATTTACAACAATTTTATAATGCCAATTTAAAGAAATGTGACTTTAAAAAAAAAACATTTTTTCGCGTTAGTCAAGGACAATTTGGTTAAAGTGAGGGTTCATATAAGTTCTGTTTTTAGTTGATGTCATTTGCTCCAAGAAAAAACCAATTGTGGTCACCGTTGCCTATGAAAATTATAAGTTGCCTATGAAATACATAGTTGCCAATAAGCTGCCTTTCTTCTTCATCATCCGAGCGTTAGGCACGGAGCATTCGCTTGTTTTGATACCATTGACACGCATGCCATCATTCACGGCATTGAGCATATTTCATGGCTAGACATTTGTTCTCCACATAACTAGCTGGTTTCCGTAAAACGTAGCCGTAACAGCGTAAGCAACTCTCTTGCAGTCGCTATGTCCACGAAAACTGCAGAGGATGGGGGCGTTCTAAACGCGGTTGTCTACCCAGCCACTGCAGCATATTCAACTCCGTCACACACAATTCCTAGTTGCTGGCTTGCCGGTCCCAAAGAGATTTTACAACACTCTTATTAAACGTCGTAACAGGATATCTAGTACCAAAACATATTTTAAATGACTCATTGACTCATCAGATGATTAGAAGGCTGGTGCCTACCTCGGGCAACGGATCAGTACGGCGATCCAGCTAGACACGTAGCCAGCCGCACCTTACCTGTAGAAGATGGTGATCTAGGCTCAATATTGTACTCAGTCTTGAAGGATTATGGGTAGAATACACAATACAAATTAGTTTATTATATAGTATTGTAAATAAAGACATTTTAATGATTTTTATATTACTTCTCTATGAGGAATTTTATTTATCATAGAAACATAGTATTTATAGCTTTATCTTGGATCTAAAAAGACCAATGATTATCGAAATAAGATCGGCGCCTGGGGATAAGACTAGTTTGAAACCCAATAAATTGATTTACAGCGTAATAAATGTCTTAAAAGGAAGGAATAATAACATGTACGTGAATTGGAAAGTGGTTTCTACTTCCTTTCGAATATTTGAAACTTGATTTTGTTGTTGTGCCGTCTGGTTCAATTTATACTTGATAAACTTAGTTATTATGGTAGCTAATTATTACTATAGTACGGGCTAGCAGCCGCGTCAGCGGTATACGTCGACAAGTTAATTTTAACTTACCATTATCATCAGCACTAGTGTAGCAGCGTATTCGGTTAGTTGGTAAAACAACATCTTATCCTAGCACAATCATTTCATTAGCATAATTTAAGCAATAAACAATCTTCATCTACTAGCTTCTAACATTAATATCTTATGTAGTAAAACCCCCTATATAAGTTGACGTAAACCACCGACGTTTCAGGGTCCAAGCGTTTCAACAGCAAACGGCACAAACATGTAACTCTCAAGTCTAGCGGAGGGTTGCATATTTGCACCACGGTATCCCCCATCAAAGGCTTGCCACGCTGCCAGGGAATTAGAGTGATTCCGTTAGGAAGCACGCTAACCATAACCACTTGCAATATCGACGTTAAAAAAATTACGTAGTCTATTGAGAGCCTCCTTTTTGTAAGTTGGTTAAAAGAGGGGCGCTGCAGTCCCGTCATTTCATAGCGCCGTTGCAATTCGCTAACAAACACGTCGTCATGACAACGCGAATCAAGACACGTATACTAAAACTAAAAATAAATAACCACCAAACACGGCAGCTTACCACTGTAAAAGTAGCTAAAAATGGCAATTATTTTCTGAACAAATACACGTAACTTGATAATTGACTGAGGCTACTTTTTACGGTCATATGTTGTGAGGAACTGGCAAATTAATACTTTCTAAACTTTCACAGCTCCCGTGTGAAAAAATAATGATCCTTGAAATTAATTTGCTATTTTAATTGGAAAATTGGTGTTGGTATTAAAGAAATAGACATGAATGGAAGTTGAAAGTCACGGAAGGTATCACGACCAGAGGCGGCTATGACCTACGTAGCGCCCGTGTACAATCTATGGTGCCGTCTGGCATGGAATACTTAAAGTTATATATTCACTACAAATGGTGCAATTTCGAATGATGTCGGGAAGAAATAGGTACACGTTGAGAACAAGAACTCTTAAAGGAACCGTGCCAAAATAGCAACAGTATACTGTTATTTCATTCACTTATGACACATTTTAGTGTATGGAATAGAGATACATATAAATTGCAATTCTTAAATAATCTCATTCTATGTCTTCTTTAAAAGGCTTAAATTGTCGTAAGATTCAAAGTCGAAATCATTAAAATAACGACACCGTCCTTTGAAGCTCTGTTTTATCGACAGAAACTAGATGAGCAAAAATCAAAACATTCCTTGTGATAAAAAAAGGAACTAGTATCAAAGTGGTTGGAGCGCGCCATAATTGCCGGTCCGTAAATGGCTGCGGCCGGCGGCGCAAGCGCAGCGATGTAGTTTTTATTTAAATTCCCTATTTATGGTGGTGCCTAGACGATAAGCTTCTGGATTGGTCCATGTGAGAAAATGTAATGCTGCCCCATTATTAATAAAAGCTTTAAACAAAGTATGATTCATATTATAAAATAATTGCAAAGTTTATTTATGATACTAATCTACAGTTCTCAATAATAAATTAAAGATAAGTAAGCTAATAATATTTGAAAACAATAAACTTAATTATACATACATACATACATACATAACTTCACGCCAGGTCCCTTGCGGGGTAGGCACGAACAACAGAGCGCCATTTAGGCTTATTCTTACACACCTCACTTGCTTCTTTGATATTCATAGTTCTTGTCATGCATGCTCGTCTGTTCTTAAGGCTCCTGACATCAACTTAATTATAAATAAATTAAAATAATGTAAATCACAAACAATATTTGAGTCTCAAATCGCCGTCAGTTGTAAACATTCCCAATACGATGGACGTATTTTTTCATTGTATGACAACGCTAATAGACTCTCAATTAAAGATCAGCCCTTTGGTCACGTGGGACCTCGTTTAAACGAATTTTTAGGTCTCTATAGAGTTGATGAGCTTCGGGACCCCAAGTCCTAGAGTTTCGACACTCAAGGTAACAAATATGTATCCATTGCGAATGGATGCACATTTGTGGCGTTTCAGGCCCTCCTGACGCTCGGCTGCTGCGCCAGCCGCCATGGACGTGTCTAGAAGATGGGAAACAGCCAAAGTGTCGACACACGTAGCATCCCATATAAGGGTTGACCCATCTTCTAGGGCACCGAAGACTTTGGTGCTACCTTTGCTATGGTTCTAAAGACTATCTTTGTATTACTAACCAAAAATGAAATAATAAATTAGTTAGTCTAGACTTACCTTAAACTAATACAATATGCCTTATTTTAATCTTAGACCACTGTCAAAAAATATACTTGTGTTTAATGTAATTTTTTTTTCTGCAGTTGCACTCATTTTGTTAGTTTGCACTGAATTTAGTTAATAATCTGATTAGTTAACGTAAGAGGTATTATTTAATTCCGACAGCTAATGCGATACAAACACTTGGACTAAAGAAGTCTATGTTCAATCACCTACCATGTTAAGATACAAAAGGTTTTTTACACTACTGCAAGATAATTGCCTACGCTGATACGACCACGTTTTACGGAAACCAGCTAGTGTTGGTAGCTTTAAGTCCCGGTACAAGTGGAATAATGCTTGTCTTTGACGTGATGATAGATCAGATGTGTGCCCGGTGGCAAGTAATAGATGCCGAAAGCACGTGAACTGGATTAGAAAAATAGGAAACGGATGCTCTGTATGCAACCGGGTTTTTATGTTCGGATGATAATTCTAAGTTCTTTCACACTAATTTTCTATGGAACCGTGTTAACGAACCGGTGATATAAATTAATTTTCATTAAACCCACACATTATAATTAAAATTACCATTGTAATGATCCGAAGAGTGGATCGATCCCATTCAATTATAACCTAATAGACGCACTTCCTAAAGCCTCCCACATATCATTAACAAATCTATAGACAACTTAAGAACAATATTTATAGCAGACTAACACCTGCCTCGGACTGGACGAGTTATGACGCAACGTCAATTATGGCTAAGGCTCGGCTTCCGTCCATTACGAATCTCTGTGATTTTATGTCTCACTGTTTGTTTACAGTACATTTTGTACATAACTACTGGTTTGCAGATAAATTGACGTCCCTCCTGATGGAAAGCGGTTATCAGACATTTGCACCACCAAAGGTGCTAGTATGTGCTGCCTTTCTAAAGAAGAGGCTGGAACCTGGTCACTTTTACCAGAACCCAGTCAACTCAAGTGTTATGGCGTCTTCACCCGTGGCCCGGTTTATTGCTGGGCCGAGTCTGAGGCGATCAGGACGCAGGAAATCGCGACCATGATCCAAACCTGGTCAAGACATTTAGAATCTGCTGCAGCAGGCACTGATACAGTGGAGGCCGTCAGCCGACTTACTGTGATGGGTTGCGCGGAAACGCGGAACCCTGACCTTTATGAAGACGCAGATACTTACCGGGTATAGTTGCTTCGATAAGTATTTGCATTATATTGTGGGATGTCTGCCTTTCCCTCAGTGTCGCCAATGTGGCGCACGGGACTCTGCATTCCATAGGCTGATTAAGTACGTAGCATGGGCATCGCAGAGATTCAGATCGAGGGCCGATTGATTCGCTGGGTAGTTTAGTCGATGACATGCTGCACAGCGACGATCGTTCGAGGGGAGTGGCCAATTTCTGCGAGGCAGGAATGTCGAGAAAGGGAGAGAGGTGCGCGACTCACGGGTATCGACGTCACTCGGGGCTCCGGAGGCGCAGATATGCGCAAATTCTCCTCCCGTGATTCCGCTACAGAGGTCTTCCAGCATCTGGGGATGCGGTGGAACTAAACCTTTATTGACGATGTGAACTTGCTCTGCTTCCCGGGGTGCTCTCAGGGTATGATGTGCAGGATCAGCATGGGTGTAACTATGTTCTAAATCTTGTACTCTTTCTACCGCAAGCGCGTGCACATGGGAGGCAGGTAGGTTTAATGGAAGTATAAATGCGAACGACTCTACGATCTGAATTTGTGAATAGTGTGGTCTAACTCTCACCGCTTTGGTCTAACCCTCATAAAGGACCTAGTAATGTACGAAATGTATTGCCCCTGCTTTAAAAAAAATATGGTGCCGGGGAGTTGGTGCGCCGCTTGTCCTTTAACAGTAACTAAAATTGCTTTGGAAGTGGTGGTAGACTCACGACTTTCAATAAGTAATCTGTAAGATTCCATTTTAAAATAAATACATGCATTTTCATTTTCGTTATACGTTGATATACTAATAGTGTTTCATTTTCCAAAATCAGTCGATTCGATTCCTGACTAGGATAATTGGTTTTTCAAAATTCTAATGATGTCACTTTAATTTCCATCAAAATAGGCCATCAGACTCCTTAATATTTTTCATATAGTTTTAGATTTAGCTTTGAGGCTGTCTTGAAATTTTCACACTATAATTACTTGTTAATCATACTATATTAAATAATGTATTTAAAAGTACGTAACGTTAATGTATAAAAAATGGCGACAACCAGTCTGTTATTTCAAGTTCTATTTTGAGACCTAAATGACCTAAGCTGCAATATAAAACTAATAAATTTTATCAACCACATGATGTCATCGAATTGGCCCAAAAACATGTTTTTGACATATGATAAACGTTGGACAAATGCCCCTAATTTATACTACATGTGCTGGTTACTTTTCGAAAGATAGTTTGGTCTGTGTTGAGTTTAGAGAAGATAGTTTCGATCTTTTGGGGGAAACTGAATAAATAATCAATTCTCCGTTCCTACACGGATAAGATTTTCAATAAAATAATAGGGTGTCATGATAATTTGATAAATAGACCCATTCACTCTCTATTATGAACGAATGTAAAAGTTTTAGTTAAAAGTAGCTGTACCCGCGATTTCGTCGGCTTGGAATTTAAAAGTAGCCTAAGTTAATCCTTATAACGTCAGCTATCTGCCAGTGAAATTTTCGACTGGAACGGCCAGACTGACACAATATCTACAAATTTCATTTTCGCAATCTTCTGGTACGAATTCTCCACCCTGATTTTTTTTCACATTTTTATTTTGACATTACAAACAGACACTTTAATTTTATTTATCTATATAGATGACATCCCTTAAAAGTCGCGCTAGTGGGCTCGGTCCTCCCATTTATAGGGGGACGGTCAGTATACCCTCCACGCTTGGCCAAGGCGGACTGGCAGGTTTGACATATCGGTTATCTCGCTGTTCAGATTTTTCATGATTCAAGTTCATCTTTATTATACATGGATCACTTTAGTTGCTTCATCCAAATTGAAACAGAAATTAACCGTATAATATCAGATTAAGGTTTTTAAAAAACGAAATTTAGATTGTGAGTAACGTTTCCTATTTGGTGATATTCCAATTTCAATTGGTCCCCTAAAAATTTTATATAGTTTGGACCAGTAGTTTTCATTTTACGAACATTCTTTTGTTCCCGTTTCTTAGGACCTATATTTTTTAAGAAGCGCGGCACCATTCCTAGGTCCACCCATACATAGCTAGACACTAAAAAGTAACAAATAAAAAACTTTAAGATGTTTTAGATAATATATATTAATAATAATAGGTTTAGAAATAAGTTATTTTATACATTTTAGTTTTTTAGTGTTTGAAGTCGGTTTTTTAAACGAAGTTTTTATTTTTTATACCAGTAACATCTTGTGCTGTTATAAAACTGCCTTGCATATCATCGAAACTAGTGAAATAGCCAATTGAGCTTATTCCAAGCAATCAAACCGAATTCTTTATATCGTTTAACCCGACCCGATTAGCCAGACATACCAATTAATGATGACGAATGCTGCGCCCGCGCACACCGATCGTAATGACAACGCCAATTTGTTACAATTGTTCGGGTATTGTTTAGTTCAATAAAAGAGTGTTTGTTAGGCAATCCATACTTGCCTTACAGTAATATGAAAGTTGGTTAGATTGTATTGAAGTATGTTTGTTTCTTCTTCATGCGTTTTCTGCTGTATGCTGAGAGTTCTAAGGATATGTTTAGAATAGTCTAGTAGTCATTTTTCTATCCATCTTCGTGGTCATCTATCATATCCATTGACTAGGTACTACTCAATCCTTGAGCCCTTACGCTCCTGTGTAAAGATTCTCAACAACGCAGTTTAGGAATTTGAAATCAGCCTCTGGACGAGATTTTCCATAATACGAATATAATACGCCTTCGAATCTGACGGCACGTTGGTACCATCTTGTTGCAACCACCCATAGACGACAAAAACAATTTTAATAGGTGGGCCGTCAGCCTGCAGTTCTCCAGTAATAAGTCTTAACATTTTATTAACAGGGGATTACATTATAATGTATTAATCAAGGTATCCTAAAAATCAGTTGTAAAATGTTTATCTCGTAAAAACTAATACGACACCCAAAACAGGTTCTGCCCACAGACCATGAAAGTTATTCGACATCGTAGATTCAAAATTAGCAATTAAACACGACGTATAAAATTTATCACATCGTTCAAATGCTAATTCAAATCTATGAGAAAAATAGCAGATGACTTGATGATACCTTAACTATATTTAGAGCTCCGTATGGTTTTGTATCGGTTCTTGACCTTAATATTATCTTGGATTGTTTTTAATGCTACCAGTTAATGACTAACATTAATTCCAGTCTAACGATTGCTCCATAATTATTATAAAATGTAAAAAATAAACATGTTTTGAACAACGGTTGAGTGGATCTTAATGAAGTTTGCCAAAGATATACCACAAGGGAGATAGATAGATACGCTAGGTTTTGGTATAACACTCTTAAAAAGGATCACATTTTGTTTCTTAGTTTTTGGCTTGGACTTGTTATTAAACAACAATTGTCTTTAGTGTGTTACTTTTATTATACATCATAATAAAAGTAACACACTTTATAGTCTTAAGATTATACATAAGTATGCATGGCCTTGTTGTTTAAAGCAATCTTTTCTAGGCAACCTTACCAAAATGAAATTACTTCTTGTACTTATGGTTCACACTGCAGTTATTTCTTGTGGAGCAACATTGTGTTATGTTGCTAAACGATAACATTAGGTGACATTATTTAACTTTTGCGACCACTTGTTGCTATTTGTTGAATGTTGCTCATGGAATCCATCTTGACTATAACCTAAAGTAACAAAATATAACAAAGAGTAACTTTCAAAACAAGCAAGTTCTTGCATGGCATCTGTTTAACATTAGGCAACATTTATCTTAACAACAAATAGCTTTTCGTTATAGGATGTTGCCCACCAACACCTTGAAAAGTAACTGAGGTCTAAATGCATCAATAATTTTATTTTCAAAATTCTGTTGACAATCTAACTGAACACTTATCATCACGTCTTATCACTAATATTCAACTCATGTACTATATCATTATTATCATTTATCGTCGCTTCTTTCCTTTCCTTCTTCTATTCCATTTCATACATCGTTTTGAACTAGAAGTCAGTTAACGAAAGTAGACACTCAAGTTATTTCCAAACTTTTTACATGGCAATGCAATTGACAAAGACTAATGTCAATGTCATTTCACGAAAACATTATTAACTGAAATTTATGTTATGTTCGTGTAATTGTGTTTTCCGCATTTATGAGCTTAAATTATAAATAAAATCGTTAAAGTGAAGCGTTCTGCGCTTCACTTTTTATTTTCTTGATTACCAAATTCAAGAAGAAGCAACAGAAAGAACTGTATAATTATTTTGAGTTGTCACAGTGACATTATTAAATTTGCCGCGCTTTTTTTAGTCTCTATTTCCAATAACCGGGCTAAGCTTTAACCTAGATATTCTAAACAGACAACTTTTATAAAGTGAAATGTTCATAACCCGATTTAAAAGTAAAAGAAAACAAAATTAGTTCCATACATGGCGCAATCTTTATGGCTGCAGGCGAAATTCAGTATAATATTAATACCGACGTATGATATATTCGATAACATCTTAAATTGCAAGCACTCTTTTGTTCGTGAGCTTTTATTGAATATATTCAATGCCTACCATTATGAATAGAGTTGCATCAGCAGAACGTATTATTGATCAAACAATTCTGTGAAGTATTGAATGAGAATCCTTAGCTGGAATATCTTAGTCTTATTAGTGATGTAATGAGAATTACTGATTGAGATTCATGTTTTAAAGTTATAACTCCTATTGAAAACGAAATGCTAACTATTATCTATACTTTATTTACTACGTCATCGTTTGCTTACTTGCAACCAAAATATTATCATCATTTGAAATTTTCATAATTTGCTTATATAGGGTTTATAACTAAACTATATATAGATAGATACCTATGTGGAATAAATATAGAAAACTTAATTAACCCTAAATAAATTAACATTAATACTTATATTGTATTCTTCAAACTGAGCCTAGCCTAGTTAAGTTAAATTTAAAAATCTACTGCTAGATCGCTGTCAAGGAGGAACTTTCTCGAAAGCCTGGCCACGTCGTCTTGTTGAATAAGAATGGTCGTGTATTGAGTGAGTTATAGACAAGGCTTTGGTCGCAAGAAATCTGTTAGCAGAATCTCCAGATTGGAGAACTTAAACCCTATGATTTTTTGTTCATTGGCAAAATTTTTGCCAGGCGTACATTTTTGTCTCTGGGATGTAAAGATTTTGAGCCAAGCATTAAAATAATGATTACGGTCTGGATTTCATAATAAATTCATCAAAATGAAAAACATCCGACACTTATTATGGAGGTCCTGTCTACTAGACATTTGACCTCTCAATAAATCATATGCGTTTCAGAAGGCTTACCATAGATAATACTTGAGGTTTACTCTCAAACATCTCGTCGTTCATTTTGGTTTTAGAACTTTTTTCGCTTGTTTGTTTATATATTTAAGTAAGTTTTCCATTGTGTTTCATTTATTTCCAGTTTATACAGCCTATATTACTGTAGTTTTGAAGAAATCCTTTCTTTCTTATACCTAAAATTTCATTGACCTTTCGGGCTGATCGGATGAAAACGAACGACGATTGGCGTTTGAGAGTAAAGCCTCAGGCTTATTGGTCATTTTTATTTTATCTGTAAAAGCTATATCATAATTATTATTTTGTTACAGGCGACGAATGTTCTCACGAAGACCACTGCGCATCACAACCTTGCAGAAACGGAGGTCGCTGCGTTGCAGACAACACAACAGCTGCCGGGTACTCCTGTGCTTGCCCACCAGGCTTCACCGGCTCTCGTTGCACAGAAGACGTGGTGGAATGCTCCAGCGGTGCTGGCCCTTGCCATCATGGGCGATGCTTCAACACCCACGGCTCATATACTTGTGTTTGCGAACCTGGGTATACGGGCAGGGATTGCGATGCGGAGTACGTGCCTTGTGAACCTTCACCGTGTCTTCATGATGGGAGGTGTACACCGTTGGACCAGCTACGTTATGAGTGCACGTGTGCTCCAGGTAAGAAATTTTATTTTCTAACATGAAATTCTCAATCAATCTATCAATAAAACTCTTGATTCTACACGAATACAAAAGAAAACTTACAGATGTCTCATTATTCAGAAAGTTATCTTGTCGCTAAAAAGCATCTCTTCTAGAAAACCCCAGTTCTATTTCACTTATTACATTCACATCTATTTTCAATGTCGATTATCCAGTGATAATTCAGCTTATGTATCAACATCAAGATAATCGATCTGTCAAACCCGCCAAACCGCGTTGAACAAGCGTGGCGGGTATACTGTCAGTCGATAGCCAAGCAGGCATTGTAGTTGTGATGTAATAATAGTAAATAATAATAACAATCCTAAATAATAATAATTACGGAATGTTATTATTATTTACTATTATTATATAACAACCACACTGCCTAAAGTTTCAAATCGTATTGGAAATTATGAAAGCGCGTATTTCAGAATAAATGCGGATAGTTTATCTTTGACTGTTATTATCTCTAACATTTACACTAGGTTATATTTAATGTAATGGCTACAGTTAAAGTTTGTTTTATAACATAAAACCAAAGATAAAGAAATACAGAGTGGATCTTTTTGTAAATCTACACAGACGAAGAATATATATTAATTCTTTTCTTCAGTAAAGTTGTTCTTATCAGCCAAGCATTTATATGAATTCAAAAGTTTTATTCATTAATAATTTAAAAGTTAAGTCAACTTTCTATTTTATGTATATGTACTATGTAAGGTAGAAGCGGCAACTGTAACAAATCTTCTCCTTCGTATTTATCTATTTCAGGCACTAGCTTCCGCCTTGCACTGTTCTCCTTTTTCTTATCCACTTCGTGCGGTCTTCGGTATCCTAAACGAGATATCATTGGCAAATGTCATCCTTCCTAACGTAAACTGAGAATTTCTTGGGCCTGCCTGTTCCTGCCGCGGATGTACAACTTTTAGCGCGTTTCTTCCGCGTGGCTCGACATCTATGAGGCATATTTTACAACTACTTAAAAATGAGATCTATTTATCATAATGTTTAATTTTCCGACAGTTGTTTTAGTAAACACATATTTGGCCTATTGCACATTTTATTAAAGTCTTAATTATCTTGAAACTAGCTGTGCCCGCGACGTCATCCACGTGGATTTTTTTTTCAAAACCCCTTGATTTTGAAACATTCTTCATTGGTGCTCCGCTCCGATTAGTCTTAGCGTGATGATAATATATAAATTTTCCTTCCTCGATAAATAACATACATTTAAATAATTTTTCAAATCAGACCAGTAGTTCCTGAGATTAGCGCGTTCAATCAAACTCTTCAGATTTATATATTAGTATAAGATTATCATCCTGTTACTTGTTAGTGTGATAACTTGTTCCTTTAATGGCAAAATATTTATCAAATCCCTCCTAACCATATGCCTCGTGGAGAGTGTAGGCAATGAATATTTAATGCCACTTGCGTCGTGCACGTCTGAATTATTTAAATGCTCTAAGGTCTGAAAGTCGACCATAGCTCGAGGCGACCACGACGGAGCCTGTTTGAAAGTTATGTAGTCTGTGCTCGCGTCTGTATAAATATGTCTATACCCATGAATCATTCAAGGAATATAATAAAATCGGCCAAGTGCGTGTCCAACCACATGTAGTAAGGGTTCCCTAGAGATGACGAGCGTTCATTGTTACTGGCATGGCATATGAAAAAAACTTAAAAAAAAAAATTATTAATTGGCATTTATTGAAATTTCATAAAATTTACAAAATTGAAAAACCTGTATTTTATGATTACTTTCAATGTATGACATATTTCAAGTTTAAAAAGTATGTTTATATAAAAAGGCTGGTGTGTACCGAAATTTAACCGACGGTTAACTAAAAATAATCACTGTTGTTCCATACATTTTTGGCGATTATTTTATTTTAACCATCGGTTAAAAGTCGGTGCACACCAGCCTAAGACGTTGATTGACACTTGTTTGTGTAGAAATAAGAAAGAGTGGCGCCATCTGTTATTGCAGAGTGTGTTACGAATTAGGTTTTTTACTGGGCGATTCTTTTTCCTCCATATTGCCAACTATACTGTAATTTAAAATCTAACCGTCTTATTCATATTGAGTTAGACGAAGTTTATAGGCTTATTTAAAATAAATCTATAAAAAAGGTTTATGCATGCATTCATTACAGCGTTGAAACGCTCTCAAATTAGATTTCACTCTTTACAAGGTCTATAATTTATCGTCACTGAATCAACAAGTTTTATTGATAAACGCATATTACCACTAAAATGGTTTAAAACTCTGCTAATTTAAAATAGCTCGAACTATAAAAATTCATTATATTGCCACATGAAATACTTAACATCTTCTATAATTAGTAGCAAACTGCCTTGTTCATATTGAGTTAGTCATTTTTGTTATATATATAAGACAATGTTATAGTTGTGAGTATGTGAAACTGTTTTAAAATTACCTAAATGAAGGTAAATAGTAGTTCGTTAGGGTCGATTCTGGTTCGATGGAGGTTGGAATTGAAAATTAGCGCTAATAATGCTGCGCTTCATTGCAGTGAATTTTATGATAGATAGATAACACTTTACACCATTACAGAAAACTTACGAACTAGTATTGTGCTAATTGTGCACAAAGGCGGTCTTATAGCTAAAAAGCGATCTCTTCCCGACAACTCGTTATATCGTAGATATTTCTTAAAATGTATCTATTTTATTTATAAGTAAAGATCCTTGTATTTTATGCGTGTGCATGTGCGAAAGTAAAATTTTTTCTTTCTTCTTTCTTTCTAGTTAGAGTAAGTTTGAAGGCTTCTTTAGGAACCACAAAGCGTCCATCAACTTTGCTTTAAGTCAATATGAATAAGACCGTGAGAGGTTAACTCAACTATTATATACCTTATTAGCTAAACTATGTACATTTTCAGTCAGAGAAGAAATGTCATTACACTAATTACTTTCATGACCAAAACTGAGCACTTGCAATAAATAATTTAGCAAACGTACACCGCATTGCTACATTTTAATGAATCTAATGATCCCTAGATGCGCCGCTGCAGCACCTTGGCACCACGTAAAAACTGTGACGTAACATCAAGAACGTTCTGTGAATTGTTCTTATGAATTTAATGAAGTGTGTAACTTTATAATGGCTTGAGAACGTCGTATGCGCAATGCTCACTATGACTGTGGTTAGATTGTAGAAACAGCTTTAGATAAGTTAACCTGTACGTCGACTTAGTGATGTAATAACAATCTAAAGTAAAATATTATTGTATAACCTTTTCACAAGGCTTTGCTCGCTACTGGCTGAATCTTCCAAGCACGTCATTGGCCACAACAGAGTTTTGGTAAAATCCTATATTTTTTTAAGGATTTTTCCATTTAAATGTTTTGTTATCACTTCAAAAAGTTCTAAAACGAACGATGAAGGACGTTTGAGAGTAAGTCAATGATTAACAATGTAAAGGGGTGCTGTTTCATCATTGGAGTAAGCCCTCTACAGCGATCTAAACACCGGCAAAGTGCGTGTCAATATAACGATTCTATAAAGGTTATTTGTCAAAATAGCTACAAGACTCTTATAAGCTCAATAAGAATGTTCCTTTCTTTTCTCATAACCAGTATAGAATGCTGAATTACTCAATTTCAGAAAGCACTCAACCGAGAAACGTCTATATCAAACTCTTGGTGTTAATTAGCTGTATTTAATTATCGTTCCCACACTGACGTCATGCGGGAGCTCTGTTTTAAGTGCCCATTCAAATCTAAATGTCGCCTAAGCATTGACGATTTATATTACGTTGTATTTGACATATTATATATGGGGCAGGGAATGAGAAGTTGACTGATAGTTTACGAACTTTCATTCAACTTATCATAGTCATATAAACGATGGAGAACAGGATGCAATTAAAAAAATCTTATCTGTTTGTTCGGGATTCACGTAAAAACTACTGGGCCGATTTTGATGCAGTTTTCACTGATCGACAGCTAACTCTTAGACTTAATCTCTGCGTTACTTTTATCTGGATCCCGGATTTTTCAATGATTTAATCCAATTAAAAAAACATTCAATGTCATTTTCTGATGATACCTTGTATTTTGTTTTTCATCCTGGGCATCCCGCGAGAACTTTACCGGGAGCGGTTTGAAGTTGTTCGGGTACATAAAAATTGGCTTATTCTTACACAATTATGAATCTTACGATAGCTTGCATTATTTTTTAAATGCTGTGCCAATGTCAAAAAAACTTTCCTTAATAACAATTTTTAATTGTTTATAATCGTTACATTAAATTTTTATTAAGGATTTTTTTTTAAATCATAATATTTGTAATGTAATAAAGTTGCGGTTTTTTTAAAATACTGATTTAATCAATTTGTTTATAAAAAAATTATCAACAAATGGCGGGATTTTTTTTAGCAAATCAATAAATATCTTGTATTAATAAAAAAACGATAATATGATGATTTAGAAAAAAAAAATTAACAACATTACTTGGATTTTTTAGTTTTTGTTTAAGTAAAAAAATTGTTATAAACAAAGTATAAATATTTTTTTAACTTTTATGGCACGATCTTGTTACGTATGTATGTAAGAAAGGCTCTATGAAGCGACTTAAAGCGACCATTATTTAAACATTTTTTTTCACTTACAATTAAGACGGAAGTTCCAGAAAATTTCGTTAGTTAACAATTGTTTAACTTGTTGAAAAATTAACTTTAAGTAAAATTTTCAACGGGAATAAATTAATTATAGTGTTCAGAACACACCATATTTTTTTCAAATTTAAAAAAATATTCAATACCTAAATAAATAATTAATGTGCCGTACTCGCTTTTGACGCCACGCGCGCATCCTAAAAATGTCACGCGCAGACCTATTTTCAGCGTTAAATTAATATTATAAATAATGGAGATAGAGTTCCGGGAGCTAGAAGTTTTTTATTGGAAATTTCCTCCTCTTTCAGAATCTTTTTTTGAAATTTCTTAAATATTAATAGTTTATTAAATATTGGCAAAAAACGAAATGCCATTTTTTTTCATCTTTAATTGTTTATAACTTTTGCAATTTTTTATGTGCTAATACACGCTTTTGGCACATTTTTCTAGACGTCATTCCGGATCCAATGAGCTATCGCACATAATTTTAAGAGCAGTATCTCTATTTTGTACCATTTTCAACTTGTCGACTAGACTATATAACATTATACCTAGATTCTACCATACTCACGGTGAGTAAAAAACATTTTAATTAATTTAATATTTATCACTGTTTTAACGAGTAGAAAAGTTTATTGCGGCCGCTGCAGTTCTTGCACGCCGCAATTTTGAGTTTCGAAACCATACTATACCGCACTGTTTTCGCCCCATAAAGAATCAAAATGAAACATACACAAAAATGAAGACAAATTGCCTTGTTTTTATAATTTACATATCAATATATTTTTTGCTTAAAATACTATATCATGTAATATATAGGTATACCCACATTTCAATGAATATATGTTACATAATATGTTAAATAAACCATTTTTGTAATAAAGTAAAAAAAAATAGAAAAAATATATTTTCAAGTTTTGCTTACGTATAGTGTCGATGGTTTAATAGTCTGTGCATTAAATGACTCACAGAACATCAATAACTAGTACGTCACCCACAACAATAAAGTACGACAATTATTTTATTTATTTTTATGTGGGCTTTACTGTCAAGAAATATATAACTTGATAAACGTGCAAACATCAAAAGTCAAATAAGCGCATAGAAACAATATAAATTCTAGACATCGTATACTTAACAGTTTTCATTTAAATTTTGACCATTATTTTGAAATACACAGACATACCTTTCAATTTTATTGATATATATATTGATAATCGGCTAAATTGATATGTTCCGGTGCTTAAGTTTTCTCAGTTGTATTGATAGCCATTTTTCAACTTCGATAATCACTGAAAAGGTATTTCATATCCCAGAGAAACTTTTCCTAATGAGTTTTAAGTTGAAGTTTAGAAACCTATCGTAGTTATTAATGTACTATTTCCTGTAATTAACGAAATAAGAGAACATAGTATGTTATTAATATCTAAGAGGAACTTATCACGTGTTTTTAACTATCAAAGCATTTGCTTAAGTCATCAGAAAAGACGAAAAGGATTGCCCAAAATTATAATCACCTTCTGTCAATATATAGGTCCAATTACTATTGTGTTGTGTTGTATAGATTACTTATTCATAGTAAATTTCATCTGTGTACATACAAACCCGGTATTATATATAATATCAGTCCATAAATGTCCAACTGCTGGGCTCGGGCCTCCCATAATGGGGGCAACGGACAGTACATCCACTACACTTCTTTTGACACTTCAGTTATCTCGGTGATGCTGTTTTCCTTCACCGTTGTTAGCACGTGGTAATTGTAACAATATGCACATTAGATCAGTAAAATGACTAAGTGGTGCTTGTGTTCTGGCCAGAAGCGTACCCGCACGACGACGAAACCAAACCAACAACTCGTTAATAAAAAAAAATACTGAAGAGCGTAGCAAATTTTAAAAATATCAGTTGTTGTAGTATCATTCGCCACAAAGGCAGTCAAGGGAATCTTAGTCCATACAGCCAATTCTGAAGTATACATAAGTTTTCGTATAGGTAGCGTATTTCAATTATAGACTATAACTGGCGCCATTCAACGGAGTTCTAATGAAAACTCAAAAGGCAACATTGACAGTGCAGTTCATATTTCTGACAAAAACACGTAATAACTACTCAAAAAATATCAATATCCCACAAGTATTGTTCATTTTAGAGTAATTTTACACATACACATTAAAAATAAAACTGGACAGCACAACAACCGCTTTAAGTATTCGCCAAAAACCCCTTTAAATCAATATGACAATGCCAAATTATCATAGAGTATTTACACAATACGTAATTTTTTTGTAATTCAGCGTCTTCTTTCTGTTGCTTTGACTTGAATTAGTAACTCATAATTGTATATGTGTAAAAGTGTTTTATTGCATTTTTTTTAATCAAATGGTCAGTAAGTATGAGCTCTGCTGTCAAGTAAGTTACATAAGCATCAATAAGATGGCGCCATAAGTTCCACCCTTTCTTTCGTTAATAGTATGTGAAGCTTAATCGCGTATAACTTGAGAACGACTTTGCCGATTTTGATGTCATTTTTTGTGTGTAATTAAGTGGGTCCCCGGATGTTTTAGGTATAGCTTCACAATTGGAACCGATATGGGAGACACAAGAATCGGGTCTTAGATTTTTTTAAAGCTGGACAACGTCAGCTGGTAGCGCTAGTAAAAAATAAAAATAAACAAAATTACAACAAAATCACAAAAATGATAGTAATACAGAGTACATTAATTTAAAAGGAGAAATGGCAATAACAATAATGTTTTTATAAAATGACAATGACATTAAATTAGCATTGTCATATAAATAGTTTGTGAATAATTCGAGTGTCAACTTTTGTTACCCAAACTCTATGAAAACAAACGCACAAGCGAGCAAATGAACCATATGATAATTTTTTAAGGGCTAGTTATAAGAATCTGCTTCGGTACCTTAAATAAAGTGTTTCGGGATGACATAACCACGACAAACAACCTTGGTGTACAGTACAGCATACAATGATCCAAGTATTTGTGAGTGTCGAATATATTCACACCACTCGTCCAATACAACGGTAGTGTTCTTTACCGATTAGCGCGTAGGGAATCTCATTACCTCCATTAACAAACGTTCCCACGGACGCCACATGTGCAACTGTTTGTATATTAATACAAAAACTTAACGGGCGTCTGGTCTTAAGTCTGTCGACGCCTTTTTTGCGGTTGTGCGGAAAGTTTTGAATAAACAGTTTCGTGTTAATGTTGGCAATACCGGTAATATGTTGGTGTTCCATATTTAAAATTTATCTGCAACTGCCATGTAAACAACGAATAATCAAATTGTAAATTTGCACATATTGTGTATAAACAATTTTATGTTGTCAATGCTGGAAATGGTGTTATTGTTCCATATTTAAAAACAACAACGAATAATCAAGTTGCAACATGGCACATATTGTGAATAAACAAATTTATGTTAATGTTATCAATGCTGGAAATGGTTCGTGTTCCATATTCAAAAACGACAATGTATAATCAAGTTGCATTCTTGCACATATTGTGAATAAACAATTTTATTTTAATGTTGTCAATTTGTCAATGCTGGAAATGGTGTCTGTGTTCCATATTTAAATACAACAACTAATAATCAATTTGCAACATTGTACATATTGTGAATAAAAAAAATATGTTAATGTTGTCAATACTGGAAATGGTGTTTTTGTTCCCTATTTAAAAATTAATCTGCAACTTTCATGTAAACAACGAATGATATTTTTTCTCAGAGTTGCTATAGATAAGTATACATAATATATGAAACTATGTGGAGTTTCATATATTATGCATACTTATCTAACATTTATTTTAATATTTAATTATATTTACCAATTTTATCAAGATTTGACTAAGCTAGGTTTTTTCTAAGAATTTCATCACAATCCTTTATTACATATGCATACATTAAATATCGTATAAATTACCAACGACTTTTATAATTGGTTATAAAACGTCTCACACATTCTTAATTAACTTCATTTGACGGCTATAAAATTGACATGTCTTCATAAATTGTAGATGCCAAAGAATAACATTTTTTTATGTTGTCATATGTCACAGTGTTGTGTGAAGATTTTTGGATTAGTTATTTGTATGTTATAGTCGTGTACATAACAAAGTTAAAAGCCGAGGAAGCCTAGTGGCTTAGTACGCGTGTCTTAAACTCTGGTTTGAAACCTGTACGGGAACACAGGCACAATTAGGCAGCTTTCTACCCTTAATTAGCCGGTTAGCTTATCAATAACTCCACCATTAATTCACTTAATTTAGTGTCGGTTGAATTTTAACATTGCATAGACTATAGACTATATGTCAAACTTTGACCGATAGTAACGCAAATTAACGGTTGGTAAGATGTAGATACGGGCATCAATAATAAAGAAAGAAAGAAAAACTTTATTTGCAGACATAGCAACGTAATTTCATATATGTTTTTATACACAGAGCATATTTTGAGAATTTGTACGCCGCATTTTTAGCAAACAAGGTTTGCACTCAGCATATTGCTGTGTCGGAATTCAATCTACGTTATCAACATCTTGTTACTTAACATGACAATTATTATATAATCAAACGATGATAATGACTTGACTAGAATGTCAGCGTAAAGAAGATTTAAAGTTAGATATTAAAGTAGAAAACGTTTTATCCATCTAAAAACCCAATTTAACTAAAAATTTATCTCGTAATAAATAGGTAATAAGTTCGTCCTATTTTCGCCACTATTTATCTTATCTATGCCTCTTTTTTATAATACTCCCGCTAAAATATAACCTCGTCCACACATGCCTAATCTAGTTTTTGCCGCGTTAATGACCAGATGAGTTTTTTATCCATAGAATTATGGATGACTAATTGTTTTGGGAACTGTTAAATTTTAAACTCTCATTAAGTTGAATCATAATAAAAGTATTTAAGAGTCATTGACTTTTTTCACAAGCTTTTGTTTCAGTTCACGTGTTCCTTTGTTTAGTTTAACGTTTTCATGTTGGTATAATTGAATATAGATTTAACGTGAATTCTAAATTCAAATTTTAAACAACAATTGAACTACATAATTGGTCATAACATAGAGGAACTAACGGGCAAATCAACGGAGATACTTCTTTTAACGTATGGAATGTCGCAGCTTCTTAGATTTTGTACGAGAGTTACTACTTATGACGTCATAAGTGGGTACAACTAAATGTCCAGTGAAATAGCGCATTAGTTATTGCTTGGAAGTAATTAAAATTACTAGTGGTCGAAATCCGACCATAATTAATTTTAATTGTAAGTTTCAACATTGTTAAGGTGCTGTTGTCAAAGACTTATACTTCTATAATCACAGATTTCGCCAAGGCTACACTGTTAATTTGACTACAATAAACAAAAGAGTATATATGCTAGTGTGTGTTAAATACATGGTAGTGTGTGTAATGTTTTTTTATTGATTTAATGTATCTTTATTAATAATTTACGAAAAATATTAGCATTTACACTCGTTCTCTATATAAACTAGAAGTGTGCAAAATTTCATACTCGTCCGTCCGCGCCGGCGCAATTTTCGTAAAAAGGGGTACAAAGTTTTTGCTTCACGTATTAATTTAATTATTTCTATTATAATATTTTAAAAGTTAGATGATAAGATGTTACTTTATTTATTTTTTAAATTATATTTCAAAATATTTAAATTTATTGTAATTTTTATCAAGCAAGAACTGAGATAAGGAGCAAAAGACCTGGACAGCCAAGAGCCATACTCCATACAATAGAAAAAAGCGCCCAGGCCAAGTTTGTTTATGTTCTAAGTTATTGTTAATGTGTATGTATTTGCTGGGCTAGATATAGGTAGTTTTCCAATTACAGCACTAGAGCGGCATAATGCTTAACGTTGAATGTTTCAACTACAGCAACGCTTCGCACAATCGAGCACTCTTAAAAGTGATGCGTGCAATCGATGCCAACTCAGTGACAGAAAATTAACAAGTGTTTTCCCCTTTAAGTTGGCATTGATCGAAATGTTTTGTTTATATATTATCGTTAGTAATATTATTAATTGTTGGAAAAATTTTAAAGCTTTCGTTTCATTGTAGTTTTTTCGAAATAATCAAAGTTAATTCAAATTGTGTTAAAAAATAAATATAAGTATGGATGAAGGTACAAACATTGACTTGTTTTTTATATTTCACATTTAAAATGCGAATACAATTTCATTTTAGAATTCGAATCTACAAACAAATTTGTTTACAGGAATATACTTTTGTAACTGAGTCGCACTCTGCTGGTGCATTTGAAAACTAATTCGCGTTCCAATTAAGCATCAGCATAATTCGGCATTGTGCGCCACTGAGTCGCATTATGCTCTGTAATTGGAAAACTACCAGTTACTACCCCTGGTCTACAGTATGCCGCCATTACAATGTTTAGTTGTGTTTCTCAGTCCTGCCTTTGAAACCGGTGACACGTTATTGTAAAGGGGGACCGGAAAGTAATGTAGTAATAATGATGAATTCAAACACATAATTTTTACAGTATTTTTATTTTAATTATAAATTATTAACGTGTTTAGTCTACTCGATGAGAAAAAGTACTTGATACTGAGGTTAAAAATAAAAACACGTTAAAAAATTATGTGTTTGAATTTACTCTAATCACATTCCGTCAGATGGATCTTCAGCCTGTCTGCTTTACTGCAGCAGTAAAAATATAATTTATATATATCGTGCAGAAAATCCCATTTTATTCCAAAGAAAAGCAGTGTAGTCTTTCATGAACTTCTTACTTTCCCAGGATACAGAGGGCAGAACTGCGAAATCGACATCGACGACTGTCCGGGACACCTGTGCCAGAACGGGGCGACCTGCGTCGACGGACTGAACTCTTACACCTGCGAGTGTCCACCGACCTTCACCGGGAAGCTGTGCGAGACTGATGTGGACGAGTGTGCATTGAGGTATGTTAGATTTAGCCTATCAAGTTTTTCGTATTTTTTTCATTAAGGATCAGGTCAATACACATTATCATAAATTTCCCTTTTACCTTGTCAGCCAACCGTTGTTCACTGCTGGACGTAGGCCTCCCCAAGCTTGCGCCACTACCCCGGTCCTCCGCTTTTCTCATCCAGCCCCCACCGACGTCTTACACTTCGTTTACACTTGACAGAGCCAGCGGAGACGGTGAGATTTTATCTCCCCAATTATGTTGGGCTCGGCCATGAGGTCTTCTATTTCGGAATTGGTTCGGACCGTCCAGCTATCAGCTCCTTTTATTTTCTTGGCCCAACAATATGAGGCGACAATAAAGCCAATATTTGATTTAATTTACTCTGGCTCTTCACTTGTTACACCACAAATTATCATATCATACTCTACAGTCCATACAAATCCCAAAAAGCTATAAAAACTACCTCAATATTATTCACCGGACACAATACTATGCTATTTTTGACTGATTAAATTCTACCTTATGTTTGACCATTAAGGTCTAAATTATTGGTGAACATACTCTCATAAGGCTAACCAAACTTTCGGGTTTCGGGCAAGAACCAATTTTCATAGCACCTGAAACTTATATATCAGAATTTCAAATTAACTTCCTTAGCCACAAAGTTCAAATTTAAAGGAGATAGAATTCAATCGATTGATTTTCACAATTTTGATATCGAACGCCATTTTGGTGCGCCTACGTATGGTAAAAATTTTTACAAAAAAATCAAGAAGATTATTTACTGAAGTCAGTTTTATAGAGCATATTATATATGCCGAGAGAGTCGCAAAAAAAATCCGCTCGCTTTTTGTTTAGAATACGACATTAAAAAAATTATAATGTGTTTTTAACCAACTTAGTCAGAAATTAAAACATCTTTTTCTAATTATATGTTTAAACAAGTATTAAATTAATATTTTTCCACTGATGTGGAAAATGACGCGCTAGCTTTTGCCTGCGGCTTTGCTTGCGTTAATGTTATCTGCTGGAAACTGTGCAGTTTTACAGACTATAATCAATTATAATAAGTTCAGCGCATTCTGGCGAGATCGAGCAACAAATAATTATCCAAACCTTCGCATTTATATATGTTAGTTAATACATATAGCATTTTTATTGTAGTTTTTATTTATGTTGTTGAACATTTAATTTGTTACATAAACTTAGTTATTGTTTTTCTGAAAGTAACGAAGAAAAAAAGAAAAGAAAAAAAAAAGAAAGTATATCCGTGCAGGAACGGAGAAAGAATACAATTTCCTGCGGCCCGGCGGCCTGTCGTAAGAGGTGACAAAACAACCCACAGCCAGGTGGTAGGGTAGCCATTTGCCCGACTGGATGGCTACCACCCCTGGTCTAGAGTATGTCGCCATAACAACCTTGTGTTGTGTTCCGGCATTAGTGACCAGGTTCCAGGCTCCCTAAAGAGAGTAGCAGCGCATTCGTAGCACCTTTGGTGTTGCAAATGTCCATAGGCGATGGTAACCGCTGTCCATCAAGTGGGCCGTCTGCCTGTCTGCTGATCTCCTGCAATAAAAAAAAAAGTAACTTACACCTACGGTTACAGGCTTGGTCTAGCCTAGGTGTTAGGCTAGGCTTATCCAGTCTTAATTTTAAGGCGAAATTTGTTATATTTTTGGTGGAAATGAAATTCTTGTTATTTTTTAATTTATTATATATAGTTATATTTATATTATTTATAATATTAATTAATTAATATTGATATAGATTGCAATGGATCGCAAATAAAGTAAAGTGAGAATAAGCATTACAGCAACACATTGAAGTCAAGCGATTGCCATTCCTGATATCCTTGATTTTCTTTAACGGTCCAAATGGACCTGTACTCTGCCACGTCTATCGAAAGGAAATCCCGTAAGCGATTTCCTGTTGTCTTAAGTACAACCACTGCTGAAACACGAAGCCTTATTACGATAGTTAATGATATCTAAATTTTGTATTGAACGTGTTGTTTTTTGCGACCACAATATCATCTCGGAGATGTATCGGGCGTTAATTACCTACTAAATAAAACTACAAGAAGTCAACGGCCTTATTTTGGCCCAAGGTGTAGGAATTAGCGAACTTTAAAATTCTAAAACACACAAGATATAATATTAATTTCTTAGGACTTGTTGCGACTACACACTAAAAACCGTTTATTTGTTTCAAGGTATATATGCATAAATCTATTAAAATATATGTAAAATAAAAATAAAAACAACCTTTACTACTTGATCGTTTTACATATTAATGATTATTATACAACATATACACTACTCCGTCGTTTGCCATATAATTTTGTTTTGCGTGGTCCGTGGACCTTGTCCAGAGTCTCCCCGCCACCGACGCAATATCGTCACCACATTTTATAAAATGAAGTTATACATATATGTCGGAGGGAAGATATAAATCGGATAATTGTTGATTGGATTTATAACGCACAATATTATTTGTTTACATTTTAACTACTTTTAAAATTCTTAATTCTATTTTCTTTGATTTGTTAAATGTTTCTATAACTAAAAGATCGTTCTAACCTAATAAAAGTTATGAATATTGTAATTTAATAAACGACCAATGAGAGCAGAGCTTATGGCTCGGAGCGAGGTCAGACGTCCTCTATACTTTAGTAGTATCTACTTCGGTAGACGGAGGAGTTTTTGTGACACATTTGGTTGATGGCAATAGGTCGAGTTGGACCATGGAGGACCAACTATATATACGTGTTTGTATAGTTTTGATAAATTCTATAGTAATTCCAACGGCATTTTAATTCGAGTCCCGCACTCGTAACAATATTAACAAAATGTGTATATTTTCTATATATAAATACGAGAAGCAAAAACTTTGTACCGCTTTTTACGACAATTTGCGGGTGGAGGAATATGAAATTTCGCAAACTTATAGTTTATATACAGAAGACGCGACGAATGCAAATATATTTTTTAAATTATGCATAAAAAATACATTAAATCAATAAAAAAACGTAGAAGTATAGTTTACTTCTATAATCAGTATAGTTATATTACATAGTCACATTAATTAATGTGGTCGAATTTCGACCACTGGTGACCGTACGTACGTATGTATACCCACATATTATATTATACGTATAATTCTACTCCTTTCAATCGGATATAAGAACTGATATCACATTACGTTTAATGAATTCACCGCGTAATACAAACAGATAATTAACGTGAAAAAAAACCCACAAACTATAACCCACACAAAATATTTCCGATAAATAATGTCAATTAACGGGAAAATCCGCCTCTATGTTTACATACTCTGTTAATTTAAGATTTAAACATGACATGTTGTTCATAGAAGCATTCAAAATTATTTTTAAATTAACATTATTACCTTATTCTCTTAAATTAATTGACTTCATACAAAACGATTAATATTTAGGACCTCCCGCTGCATCTCTAACGAAACAACATATTAATTACATAAATATTTTAGTGCCTTATTACAACAACGTCAAAGTGCATTTTTCTATGATAACATGTTTGTGAAGTGCTTTAAATAACACTGTAAGTTTAGAGTTTCATTACATCCTTTAAGATGTTTTAAGATTCATATTGCTGTAATCGTAAAGTGCATTTCTGTGACAATATTAAATTTATTAGTTTTATACCATTCCTTAAACTTTCTTATGGACCTTATTGCGTATGATTTAGAGTTCATTTTTTTCTGATAATATGTTTGAATAGTGCAAAGATAACTTTGTAAGGTTTCTTATATGAAAAAAAGATTAGAGAGTTCAGATTTATTTTTACTTTTATTTTAAAATGTACCTATTTTCATTTGATTTGAGTGTAATAGTGGTGCTACTGTGCGTTTGATATATTAAAGTAATTCCGGGACACGTGGATAGTATCTCATTACAATGATCTGAATTAGAACCATTTATTGATAAGTCCAATAGCCGTATTGTTACAATTATAAGTCGGTATAAATATACCGATGAAAATTGCATCAAAATTAGCAATATTTGAATTATACGAAACCGTTGTCTATTTATTAAACCTCGTTTAACTTGCTTATTATAAATATAAAATATCAATTATATGTCGTAAAGGATATTCACTTCGCATGTGTGTACACAAATACACACTTATTTCTAGATGTTTTATGTATTATAAAAATCTTATTTGATACACATAAAAAAGAAGATATAATATTTTTATTAATTAGATTTTATCGTGTTCTAAAGCCATCTGACGAAAATGATGAAATAAATAAGACATGTATAATTGGATTGTTACCACTAACGCCATCTGTTCAAAAACTGACGAATTGACATCGATGTAAACATATAAACAGAATGTTGCTTAATTAAAAATACGGCGGCCTTTTTTGGTTAAGCAATTAAGTCATTATTACTAGGTAGAAAACTTCGCAAGCACTTCTAAAGCACCGCTATTTGCTAGTTTTAAGTAAATTATGGAAATTGAACGTAAATACTGAAAATAGTGTTAAAATAATATCTTTGAAATCAAACATAAATATGAATGAAGTATAAAAACATCATCACACATGAATGAAGCTTCGTATCTTCCATTACTTAATCTTACGTCTTAACCGCTTAGCGTGGTTTCTTGGATCTTGTTTTACATACTGCATCTAAAAGCTTATTTTCTTATACGTTCTAAAATCAACCTTACGTCAAACTCATTAATTTTATTTTCGAATGTACATACCCTCTTGAAAACAGTTTCTATACTACATCTAGATATAGTCTTTACTGGAGCGACATAAAGTGCTATTTAGCTTGTATTTGTTGCCTATGGGATAGTGTCATACAATCCGAGTCGCTGGCTCATGAAACGCAACAGATAAATGCGTGTCCGATATCAAATTACGTTGTCTGGAGTGGGGTTGGCTTTTTATTTTTAAACCAATATTGGCTCAAACGTAAGATCCAATGTCACTGCCCTGGAACTCTAAGTTTTGGAAAGTTCAGCAATTTCACATTCACTTTCTCTAATTTTGGAACTATGATATGGGCACTTTAGGAAAATGTAAGGTAGAAATTAAATTACTTTTAATGAAAAGAAGTTGGAACAAAATGCGAATATATGTAAATTTTGCGGTATGGATTTTAATATTGTAATATTTTCAAAGTTACTGTACCACCTGATGTCAGGCGTGAAGTTGTCTAGAATGAAGCACGCGACCTAGAAGATATTAACTAGTGATATGAAGCTGCCAGATTGTATTCGATAGTAAAATTCCGGCTTATTTTCGATCTTTCCTTTTTTGGAATTTGTATACAATTAAAAAATAGTGGAAACTTCAATATGCCCGATATGACACGCACTTTACCAAACTTTATCTGTTACTTTTTTAACATTAAAATAATGTATTAAAAAGTTAACGCTTCTTATTTAATTTACCTACCTTTAAAAATACTTTACGCAATCTTAAATAATTATTCGTTACAAAATTCAACCATTTCCGAGTTGAGTAAGCTCAAGTAATTCCTTTAAACTGCCATCTTTAACCGTCACTTGGTGATTAAAATACTCTTTACATACTGACATTACTGACTGAGTACGTAACTCGAATAGTTAAATACTGGTTCTGGGATAACATGTTTATTCATAAGCTACTGTCTTCACTATGACAGGTTTTATTAATTCCATTTTATTTAGACATTGAGCAACAAAAGTGTCAAAGTATTTTATTTTCTTATGTGTTAATTCACTATATATGTGGCTTTGCTCGGCAGACAAACACACATTTACGTTTCTGTTATGGGTAATATTCAACGTACGACGCTGGGGTCGATCCCAGATACCCAGACCATAGTTAATAAAGATTATTTACACAATTCACCATGTTAGGAATCCAGCCTGGAGACTGCATTGTAGTGAGTCTGGCCGACATAGGTTTAGGCCTTTCAACCACAGAGGTCGTTGAACAAGTCGCGTATTATCATTCCGTGGATAGACGTTTACTTAACCGAAATGTGACAATCTACATTGCAAACGATATACAACTTAGGGGCCACCTTGAGGTCAAAGCAAAACTTGCCTCCAAAATGCCATACAATGCTTTGTGCTTTATAGGGCCTTGGTGAGGCCGCGTATATCAGAACATTTTCTGTCACGAAGAAGCGTTACGGCCCTGGTGAAAGACGGCATAATTTTAGACTAGATGTGGTGAGAAGCGGCATAATGTTAGAGTAGAATTTCGATGTTTTATTGGTTCCGGATCGAATTCAGTTTTTTTGTTTTGTTGCCATTCGTTTTTCCACTTATCCGTTGAAGTTTCACTTCTACTATGTATCCCAGCACACATTTCGTTCTTTTTGACTTCTCGGAATATTCAGCGTTATTACATTTATAGTACACGGTGCAGTACCATATGTAATAAGCAAAGTTTTCTTAAGCTTACTACTTCCACTAGGACTTGGTGCAGGAACCAGGGCTAGACGGTAGATCATACGTAAAACGCGGCTGTACTAGCGTAGACGAGTCTTCCAGTTTATCTGCTATGCCACGGACAAAGCCTTTGGTGTTGTTAATGTCCATAAGCGATAGTAACTGCTTACCATCATCATGCAATAAAAAAAGACGGATTACGCGAGGAAAGTGGCTACCGTCTCTCACGGACATTTACAACACCAGCTTTACCGTAATAGCCTGTTGCATGACTACACAGTCCATAGTGTTCAAGTGTAATTAACGTAATACTATAAAAATCTATTTGCTAAATACAACATCTTAATTTAGTTTAAACACCTTAATTTGAATGGTAATTAAAATTACTAATTAAAGATAATGGCTGATAAAATATATAATTTAGACAAATTATTTTATTCAAACTAATTAATATCTTCCTTTTATGTTCATAAAAAAAATATAACATTTTTATCATTAACTGTACAAAAAATCTCAATAAAAGAACTTGAAATATGTCGTACTCTAAAAAGATAGCGATGCTTTGACATCGTCTATCTCTTTCTTTACAGCCTAAAATCCGTACGTGTAAAAGAGAGATCGTGATTTTCCATAATCAAATATTGACCCGGTAGCGGGGTTAATAAGTGTTATGTTAAAAAGCCTTTTAGGAATTATAATTATTATCTTAAAAGTTCTCCAACTAAAAGTTGATAACGACTTGTAAAAGTTAAATTAATTTATATTACCATGTTTTCTGTGAATTATAGCATAAAAGAGTTGCCATAAAAAAATGAATAGTCATATTGTTGGGTTTAGTTCATAACAACCTCGAGTTGTGTTCCGGCATTAGTGGCCAGGTTCCAAATACTTTCCCACAAGAGGACCGTCTGTCTGTCTGCTGGACTCATGTAGTAAAAAAAGGTTCCCCAGTTGTAGGGGTATGGCCAATTATCCGCCAGAGAAGTTTTGTTTTTAGCTTAAATATGTTAGTGACTAAAACTGAAACTAACAAAAAATCTCGTATCTTGGGCTGCATCACCTTTTCGTTAAATTTGATCTCATTATAACACATTAATGAACAGCTGCTATACAAAGTTTTATATCCCCTAATCTAATCTGAGTTAAAAAGGAAGGTAAACAAACAAAAAGATCTAACAAACAAAATTAGTGTTAAAATGATATATTTTATGCTGAAAAACTGAACATATTGTACCACAGATTATGACTTCCAAAATAACTAGCAATTGAGGAAAGACATCATACCAAGTTATGCAATTATATTTATACTAGCTTTCGCCTGCAGTTTGGCTCGTGGTAATGTAGATTTTGTATACAAAATGGAGGAGCGACCGCTGGGAGTCCCACACTCCCGTGTCCGGAGATAGTACGCAAAAGCATTATAAAAAATTTAAATGATAAAATGTATATCATGTAGTGCAGTCAACATATCTAAATTTAATGTTTTTATCATTTAGTATTTTGATTTTAAGGATATACATAATAATAAGATTAAAACATCAGTAATAATAATTAAAACCAAACAAATATTGAAATAAGTATGTACCTATATGATATTTAATTATAAAAGTTTCAAATAATTGTACGTCGAACCGGCTAAAAACATGAGATCAGTCAATAAATCTTTATTGTACACCAATACAAAAAAAATAACTTACAGACTAGAACTATGTCTCATTATCACAAAGGGCGGTCTTGTCGCTAAAAAGCGATCTCTTCCAGACAACCCAGTTTATAAAATAACAAGACCTATTTGTTCAACTATCATGTTTTTATGAAATACATTATTTGATTTGATCTAGTGTGTTATATTTTTTTGAAAATTTAAAAACATAATTTTTAATTTACATAATTCAGGAATCATGCTACGTTTCTTGGTCGACAAACCGCCGTGGTAAGCTTGCGGTCTTATTCATAGAGTTAGTGCAAGTTTGAACGCTTCTTTATGATTCTTAAAGAAGCGTTCAAAACTCTAAATCTCAATGAATAAGACCGTTTAAGTTTACATGAGCGAAGTATTGTAGATATCCAATTTATTTTTATTTTATCCGTGCAGGAACGGAGAAAGAATAAAATTTCCTACGGCCGGGCGGCCTGTCGTAAGAGGCGACAGAACAACCCACAGCCAGGTGGTAGGGCATTTGGCCGACTGGATGGCTACCATCCCTGGTCTAAAGTAGTCGCCATACCAACCTTGAGTTGTGTTTCGGCATTAGTGACCAGGTTCCAGTCTTCCTTAAGAGTGCAGCAGCGCATTTGTAGCACCTTTGGTGTTGCAAATGTTTCATAGGCGATGGTAACCGCTTTCCATCAAGTGGGCCTGTCTGCTGAAATCCTGCAATAAAAAAAGATAGCCCCTTTCCTTATTTTCTGATAAGACAAGTAAATCCCAAGAATCTATTAAATAAATAAACCTCTAATGAAACGATTAACACGAGAGCAATTTGCTCGGCAATTTTCATTAACTTTCAAAAGCCCGACCGAGCGCGATGTGCAATTACGAATATTTACAACATGTCATAATGGCGGCTAGTTTTTGCTCAAATGTGGTTTCTTAGATGTTTTCTTGCAAAAAAGAAGCCAATCAATGGAGTGTATTATATATAATATAATTACCAAATTTCGTAATCAATCTTACAAATATATATAAAAACGGGCCGGTGTGTCGGACGCGAATGTTTTTGTCGTTTGGCTACATATATCTAAAATTAATATTTAATTAAAAATACCAAAAAATATTTATCATATCAAAAATTACGACGGAACCATCAAAAAGTAAATTTACCACCAGAGTTCGTGGAAACTCATTTCTTTGGAGAATATTCTCTTTCTTCTGTCTCCTTTGGCGGCCGTTCTGATCTAGGGCTTTGCCGGCTCAACTCTTTTCAACGCAGAGGCTTCAGGTCCGATTCCTGGCATGCTAATTTTGTAAACGATCTTACCGCTATTTATTATGACCTGGGATAGGCCCCAGTGGTCTCTTGTATATCACTCAAAACAGAAGCGTAATTATTTGCGTTTTTCTGACGATTATTTGTGGTGTACTCGCTGCCCATTTCCCTCGCCACTTTCCTGCTCCTTTTCAAATCAATGCTTTCCTGCAATGAAGTGGGCATAATGTAAACAAAGAGCAAATATTGCAGCGTAAATTATTTTATTCATATTGAATGGTTTCCTAAGTCCTCTTAGTTTGCCGTTCGTTACGTTATCAAGATTCTTAGGCAATTTCTCAAACGTCCGTAACGTATGGTATTCAATCAGATTATCGACAAAGTTATTAATCATTAGTTAATGTATTCTGTTTATTTATTTAACCACGGGCTACTGGTATATTAATCGTTTCCGGAGAATAATCATGTTATTATGAAGTTATAGAACGGACAACGGTTCTGTATGGCGATCCATCCAGCGAGCTAACGTAGCCAGCCTTCTGCGAAGCTTACTTATTAACTGCAATGACCTTGGCTCACTAATATACCTAAAATATTAAGGGCCTTTTACGTAAACTGTACTAATATAAGTTAAGTAGTCTTCATTGTAACTACTTTATAATTTACCAGCGGTCCTGGCAGGCGTTGTCCTGCCCTGAAAAAAAAAAATGTAAGACACGATTCTAGTGCCTCCTGCCGAGGACACTCAAATACACAAAACTTCATCAAAATAGTTCCAGGAGACTAGGAAGATCCTAAAACCCGACCTCAACGCCACCTATCGGTTCGAATTGTGAATCTAGACCAACCGGGGACCCACTCAAACACACACAGAGTTTCATCAAAATCAGTAAAGGGTACAGTTCATTTTTATTTATCTAGATGTAATTTTTTTTTTGCATTCATTTTCATTCATTGTTTATGTAAATAATTTTTGACCCAGTAGCTTTTAACAACAAACATTTTCTAGAAAAAGATAAATCGATTTCAGAAGTATCTATTTATAACAAAAAAATGTTTCCTGTAACATTTAATGGTTGGTGCGAAGTAAAACATAAAAATTCATATATTTGTGTGTTGCTATTTTTATTATTTTTCTACCTGACATTGAGGTTTTTTCTGCTATATCTTTGGAGTTCAATGTTTAATAGCCATGAAATGTATACGGGATCGCTTTAAAGCTACGCTGAATTTAACGAAAAAAATGACGAAAGTGACCTATTTAGGCATGACATAGTTGCTAAACCATCTCATGCCTACACAACCACAGCGAGAGTGGTTAGTTATAGTTCGAGTGCCTAAATAGGCCTTTCACTCGAGGTTAACACTGCTCTTCATTTCTAATAAGAGGAAAGTGAATATTTTTTTTTGTGAAACCAAAAACTAATTCTCTAATTAAATTAAGCGTCAATTCATTTAATACGTAATATATGATACGTCAAATATATTTCCTTTCTGTGGCATTATACCAGCCATTATTTTTTTGTCACTGATGATAGTAAATATTTAGCTGAAATTTATGTAAATTAAATAATAATTTGGTGGCAAGTAATTCATAAGTATAAAATGATGTTACAAAATTGTTGATATTTTTTGGCTGTAAAAAAGTTTGAACATGACTCTCATTTACTATATGTGGTTCGCATAGTTTTAAATGTTTTAACAGCAGGGGAAATCGTTTCTCAGGGACGAAAATTACCGTTGTTGTCCCTATGATCAGGCAACTCCAAACGTACCTTTGTAAGGTTGCCTGGAAGACTTTACTTTAACCAATAAGGCCGCCCATTTTACTTCTTTCTAATTTTAAGATATGAACATGAGTTACTGTTTTTAAGTTGGTTTACCATAAAGTGTTGTAGTACTTTCAGAATATGAAAAACGAAAAAAATAAAAAATATTTACACGGCAAATTTAAAATTTTTAAGGCGGTTAAACTGTAATATACACACAGACATGGACGATAACATAAAGATTCCGCTTTTGCCAAAACTACTAATAAACTATATTATTTTTTCTTGCCTTCTTTAAATCACTGATCTACTTCCAACAAACAGCTTTTCGTCTTTCAAGTCCGTTATCATTTGAATGAAGATTGATGAGGGAACAACCTAAACTGATCAAAGGCTTAGCCCTTCCGAGTTTCAAGTTCAACGGCACCTTTGCTACTGTTATAAATTACACTACGATTACACTGATAGGCGTTGAAAGTCTTTTTATAGTTATGAAGGAAAATTTACTGTAAATGATGGCGCTTTACGTAATAGGGTAGTGGGCAGTCATTAAGTGAGATATTTTATTTATAATATATTATATAGACTAATACTATAGTACTTTTCTATCAGTTATGAGATAACAGATATCGTATTCTATCCGTGCAGGAACGGAGAAAGAATACAAACAATTACGACTGGATGGCTACCACCCCTGGTCTAGAGTATGTCGCTATAACAACCTTGAGTTGCGTTCCGGCATTAGTGACCAGGTTCCAGTCTCCCTTTAGAGAGCGGCAGCACATTGGTTGCACTTTCGGTGTTACATATGTCCATAGCGACGGTAAGGAGCGTCCATAATTGTGAGGTTTTTTTTAAATTTTCTGCCCTCCTCCCGCCTGGTGAGATGTCGTGAGATTTATTCAACCCCTCCCCATCCCTAATCTCACGTGAGATTTTTCAAATGTGAGTTTCTTACGTAACGCGTTGGATTGTTATTGTAAAAGAAAAAACAAATTTGCTTCGTGCTTTATTTACGACTAGTTAAGATAGTAATCATATTGCTGAGAGTTTAATTATAAGTGTAATAAAATTAAGAATAGAATAATTAAATCGTAACTACTGTGATTAAAAAGAATACCTACTCTATTCAGTCCAATTAAAAAAAATTGCGTGATATTGCCGAACTCTCTCCGACGTAATAGATGATTTGACTCGACCCCTCCCCCTTAAACCTCACATTATGCGCCCCTAACCGCTTTCCATCAGGTTGGCCGTCTGCCTGTCTGCTGAACTATGAACTGATTTTGTTTAAGTATACAAACTTATGACGTAATATTGTACAAGAAAAAGGGGGTCAAATCAGCTGTAAAATTTGAAAACCTGGCAAGTGCGTCCTGAGAAATTTCACTACACGTCACAAATACATGTCATGAATTTCAATGATATGCATCGTAACTATTTATTAGATTTATTCGGAGCAATATATTTGGTACAATTTTGACAAACACAATACACAAACACATGCACACAAATACTGCTCGATTAGCAGCTTAGCGTCTGCTTAAAAGTAGTAACTTAGCGAGTGCGGTGCGAGCCACCGGTTGTGTCAGGTATTTACCGTCACCTGGGGGTATGCCCTCCGCGAATTCAGTCCGCGAAAGTCGAGGCCCCTTAACTGCTTTGCCATCACCAGGCAGAGACGATGACCTCTTAAGATCCGCCGGCATAGTCAGTTGGTCAAGAGTTTCTGATTCAATTTATACACACAAGAGAAGTAGAGAAATACCAGGGAGCATTCAGAAGACTACAGCCATTTAGACTCTCAGCGTGACTTTCCTGGATCTTGTGAATACCACTGTGTTTGATTAGTGCAACTAGTATTGGTCGGTGAAATCGATACAATAAGTGCTATCAGTTGTCAGAGGAACATCCGGGTTCTAGTGCTAACTTGAGTTGATTGACTAGAACGTGCCATTTAGTACAGCAGTGCTATCATAACTATTGCTGTTGTAAGCGCCAATAACAAGTACCGTCCATATTTGAGGGGTGTTTCATTAAGTACACTCCCTGCACTGTACTGAGACTTTGTTTGCGTAATGTCTCAATCAAGGTGTATGGATATCCCTCATAGAACTCCGCGTATGAAATTGAACATTCAAATGTCAGAATCGGTTAGAAGTTCACAATTTATTAGCACTCAAACTGAATTTACGGTTGAATTACTTATTCGAAATATTATACGCGGTATTGGCTTTTTAGTTTTGGTCTAATTTATAAATCACGAGCGATTACTCCAGAGGTGTGTGTTTATTGTTTTGAAATGAAATATCTTTAGAATCGTTGTGATTTGTATCTCGATGAAACGAAAAAGTATCACTAAAAGAGATAAAAATATAAAGCTATAGGACTAAGCCTGCGAGAGAATGAGATAGAGTACATTAAATTTAATAATTTGAATACTATGCTCATACAGATAGAGTTGGAAATGTTTGAAGTTTTTGTTTAGTACTTCAAATTCCATATTTTAAAGTTTAAATAAATAAATTATAACGATATAATATATATGAAATGTGACCTCATGAAATCTGAATCCTCTCATCCCTTGTCACACTTTGTTTCACCTCTACTGCGTGTAACTAACTGTACACCTGTACTGCACACACACACATTTTTTCATTTTTTAAATTATTCAAATCGGACTTTCCATCCGAAAGATATTACGAATTTAAAAATGTCAACCTAAACAAAATACTCGGCGCTGGAATCGGATTCTAGATTTTCATATTTTTTTAGGGCAGGACGTCTGCCGGGTCCGTTAGTACTTTATATACCGTAATTCACGCGTTCTGTTGAGATCTCCCTTCTTTTTTTTTCCTTTTAAGTATTGTATATTCTGTTTTTTTTCTTGTCTTACTTTTGTTTCTACTTACGGTAGCTAGTATAATCTCAATTACTCAATATATGGCAAATGACGTTGGTGTTGTATCAAGTGAAACTACTTATGTATAAGATTCATAATACTAAATTCTGTACAATACTGTTTTTTGTCCAAATGAAAAAAAAAGAAGAAATATGCGATTGCTGTATTGAAAGTATTTCGAATGATATATTTGCAAAACATAAGAAAATATTGTAAAGCTAGATTTTGTACAATATAACAATGAAAGGTTAATATAAATCCGCGATTGGTCGTTTCGTAAGATTTATGCCTGACCCGGGCCACAATCGGTTGGGATCGAAGCGGGCGCGGCACGACGCGTGCGCACCGCCATATCAGATCAAATTGCAACTAATATTAACTAACTGAACCAGCCCAACCTGCCCTATGTATTATTATGCGGCGGGATAACTGTTGCTTTGATTTCATTTCGAATGTTTAATATGCTTCCAAAATGAAATTTGATATTGTTACGTGCGAGCGGCGGTACACACTTAGGATTGGAAGTAAACACAAGTTTTTTCAACTAAATGCTTTTTGTTAACTTATACAGCCGTACGTGATCCTTCTTTTCCAGGTTGTCCCTTTACGCACAATAAACGACGCTCTGCCCCGGAGATGGGATGTCTCACTCACTACTGCTACTGCAGTGCTCACCTCCGAAATTACCGCGCGTAGCTCGCTTCTAGATCTCCTCATAAACTATGCTAAACTCCTCCTTTCACTGAACAGGCTACTAAACTCGTCACTGTCTTCAACTGAACTATCCGATAGACGCTGCTTAAGCTGTTTATATATAGCCGAAAGAATTTTCTAAATTTTTTAGGATTTGGTAGTCAAATATCGAAAAAAATGGATGTGTATAACCCCTACGGAACCATTTATAGATTGCCACTTGCTTGGCCGATTTTTTTATAGTTTATTTTTTTAGATACTTTAAATGGATATTGAGCATTTTATAATATTTGTGTAATTTTTTAAATAAATATATACTGTGGTCCACAATTAGGATCCACCTATATGTAAAATCGGCAGCTAGGTGAAGCTCCCGCGCGCATATTTTACTTTTTGTGTTTCGAGTGTCTTGCTGATAACAATTATAAGCATTAATCAGTGATTGTAGGCAAAAATTGATTATCTACCATGAGTTAAAAATGTAGTTTCGGACGTAGGATTAGATTCTCTCGCCTACAAATGATAAAATAGATAACAGTCAAATCAGCTGAGACACTTATCATCCTGCTATACTTTGTATAAGCATATCAAGTTATGACGTCATAACTTGAACAATAATTAATATTATTTTTATCTTGATATTTTAAAAGTAAGATGATAGTGTGATATTTTAGCGAATATTTTTTTTCAATTTTGTATAAAAATAAATTATAATTTATCATAACATCATCTATTCAAGTATTCTACGCATTTTCTCAAAAGTAAAAACGCATACCCAAGTAAGCTTATAAAATATTTTCGGCCACATTATCCTCTCACAAAAACATCTGCTAAATTGGTGCACAAAATTGTCAAAAACTTGTTTAAAACAGAAAATTCGTCGGCGAGATCCTTTTACTTAAATTTTAACTTTCAAATAATTTAAGTACTTATTTTCGACTTTTTGTGGGTGCTGCTACAGTTTTTAAGTGCTTTTTTGAAAATTACATTTACCTGAAAGTTCTTGCTGCAGATTATTGTAATTTATAGGCCTCGTTACTGTGATAACATTCGAAAGGATCAAGTTGATATTATAAAGTGGTACGTTTTAAGATAATGTTTTTACACTGATTTCTTTTTAGGGTTCCGTAGCTGTTTGGGCATGAACACAGGTCTCTGTGTGGGGTTTTGTTTATGACGCCTTCGTTATGGCGGCGCTTCACTTGGCCGGTGTTTGATTAGTTTGCCGAAACACGGCCATGTGCAGAGGAGATTATTCGTTCAATTTGCTATATTTGTAATAATAAGGCATATAACGCTCTTCGGAACCTTTCGTTGTGTTTGCCCAGCACGTTATTGAACGATTGCTTTAAGTACAGTTAACAAAGCAGTTTTGTGAAACTTGTATCGCATGAGAGCTTAATTTAATTTCTATAATAAATACACTTAATCACTTTTACTTGCTTTTAATTTTATATCCTTAATGTTGATTCTTTAGTTAAAGCTGCACCAATATGTCTGTGCTCTGTATTGGCTTTAATCTTCGAAAATCTTGTTTTATCCATAATGTCTCAATTTCTTTTTTTTCAAAATCTTGTTTTTACGGCCTTGTGGTTTAAGCATTTTCCATATTTGATTCCTGGCATGGTAAATTTTGTAAGCAATCTTTTCATTGCGTATGGTCTGGGTGTTTGGAATCAGTCCCAGTGTTATCCGTTATATGTTCATCATAAGCATGACTTGGTTAGTTTGGGGATACCTATACAATGAGTTTATTTATCGTTTAATATTATTTATTACTTTTATCAACATTATTATTTAACAACTAGTTAAGATTTCAAACTAGAATGTGTCAGAAAAAAATCCAAAATTTGCGTGACATATCCAGGTTCTCTACTTTCCTCATCCAGCACTTATGAGCGACCTTCGATCCACCAGGTTTGGACCTGCACTTCGATTGTTGAGATACAGTCCCCACTACAGGATTTATTCGGTCCTTAAGCCATTGGTCTTGCGGTAGATGTGACCAGCAAACTGCCACTTCAGCTTATTAATTGCGCACTGCCGAATAATGGAACAATTTGCCGAGGCCTGTTTTTCCTATTAAATATAATCTGGAAGTGTTAAAGTCGCAAATCAATAGGTATCTGCTAAGTAAGCATGCTTCATCCTAGACTGCGTTATCAGTCTTCTTTTAACATCAGTTGAGACAGTGGTCAAACTTGAACCTATGCAAACGTAAAAAGAAATTACGAGTTATGTCAGTTCTCTTAGGGATATTCTCCTTCCTACTATACAAGAAGCAAGGCTAAGCAAATGTGTACCTATATTTACAAATGCTTCTTTATTTGCAGGCCATTAGTCTGCCAGAATGGTGCGACTTGTACGAACTCCGTCGGAGGCTTCTCCTGCATCTGCGTCAACGGGTGGACGGGGCAAGAGTGCTCTGTCAACATCGACGACTGCGCTGGCGCAGCATGCTTCAACGGCGCCACCTGCATCGACCGGGTTGGGGCTTTCTACTGTAAATGCACGCCTGGGAAGACTGGTAACTTATATTTTTTTAATTCTTATTGCTTTTTTTTCTAGTAAAATAAAGAGTACACATTCATTTACAAATTAATGCAGAACATAATATTAAATTGTTGGTTATATATTTTCTGAAAATTGGTTCAAGCTTGCATAGTAGTTCGTCTATTGGAACAAAGCTATAACAAACTAACAACAATACCTCAATACTAATAATTATAACATTTTCGTCCTACAGGGCTCCTCTGCCACTTGGACGACGCTTGCACATCGAACCCTTGCCATGCTGATGCCATCTGCGATACTAGCCCTATCAACGGCTCCTACACATGCTCTTGTGCCTCAGGGTACAAGGGTCATGACTGTTCGGAAGATATCGATGAGTGCGAACAAGGTAAGGTCATAATCAAAAACCATTTATTATAAATGTTTGGTATTTGGTATCATCATCATCATGTTAATGCAATCCAGCTACTTGAAACCAGAACCTTAGTGCGAAGACTTAAAAGAATTAACTTTGAGTTAGTGTGGCATATTGTAGTTTATAGTAAGAAATTAAAAACAGATTATAAGTAATGTTTAGGACATGAGAACATAATGTGTGCGAATGAAACCTAATTAAAAGTGCCAATGGAGATATAATTATATCTTACTTCTACATGATCTAAAATTATCAAAAATATCGACTTCAGTATCAGAACTGCTACTCAACGATAGTATGATCCAGAAAACGTACATTACTTATATCTGAATATAAAAAAACAAATAATTAATTTTTACATGTTCAATATATAATTTATAATTGTTAATAAATAATATATAAAATTCTGTACAGTTTCTTGCCATACTCTCGAAACTGACGATTTTGATAATTTTTTTTATTATTATGAGAATCGCAATCTATTTTCATCCTAATTTAGGCAGTCGACCCTAATTTTTTTTATTTTTAGACAAATTTTAATTCTAATTTACTATATAGAATTTTAGGTTAAAATTAAATGACTTATTAGCCTCTATTTATTAAAGTAATTAATAACGAATTACTTTTACACATTAAAGAAAATAAATAACTAAACTAATCAATCAAATCTACAGGATCTCCATGCGAACACGACGGAATCTGCGTCAATACACCAGGGTCTTTCGCGTGCAACTGTTCAGTTGGGTTCACGGGACCCCGATGCGAGACCAACGTGAATGAATGCGAGAGTCATCCGTGCAGGAACGACGGCTCCTGCTTAGACGACCCTGGCACCTTCAGATGCGTCTGTATGCCTGGTAAGTTTTGTTACATTCTACTAATTGTTGATTTTGTCTTTCATGAAGGCAATTCGTACTGGGTTCTAAAATAATGATTGGACTACTCGATCTATAAAATTCCGATGTCCCATTTCCCCCCTCTCCTATTCCAATCTCATCCTCTCTTTCCGATTCGTTGTTCTGTGCCTCTATCTCATCCTTGTAAACCATCTTCTTTATCGCAACGCGTTGACTTCGCCCCTGGTGTTGCAAACGTCTATAAGCGATATTAACCACTTTCCATGAGATGGGCTGTCTGCCTTTTTGCCAGCTTTGCAATAAAATAGAATGCTGTTAGTTTGTTTGTTCCACGTTCCAAACGTTTTTCGATTTTGATGAGATTTAAGATCATTTTATAAAAAGAGGACGAGGAGAGGAGATTTTGTAAATAAAAAACTTACCTGAACATGTGTAAGTTTCCAAGATTCTTAGTCGATGCTAGGAGTCTGTGTGGAGCTTAGCCCTAGTCAATACATAAAATAGATGTAACTAAAGTAGCATAGAGAATAAATACTCTGTATATTGTGTTACCCACTGCATTGTCACTGTCTACAGTATTTCACATTGATGCATATTTATTAATAGTTTTCATGAAAAGTAATTATTATTTAGGTATTCATACGTATATCTAAGAAGGCGTGACCCATCTGTACCTAGCATTGCAGTAGCTATTTCTGAAAACTCATTTCTATCTTGCAAAACAGGTAGACAGCTAACAAAATAATAAAGTGAGTAGTTACTATCTAATTTGAAAGCTGCGTTGCATACAATAATATCAAGAAATCAGCGTAAAGCCTGCAAGGTGGTGGACGACTGTTTCCGCGCGGAAACAATGCGCGAGCGCCATTTGCTATATCAACGCCATGGGAATCTAACTTTCTATAGGGCTGCGCATATTCTAAACTAATTGTTACCATTAAAAATATTCATGACAGATAAAAATGCACTGTTGATTAAGATTTTTTTAATTTAAAATAACAGACAATGTGACTATGTGACATTAATTAATATATTAAATTGTTGTACAAATTTGACTTTTCGAACCACAATCCGAGTCGCAAGAAATTGTTCGTTTGTCGTCAGTCAAAGATAATAATTTTATAAGTCTGACCCATATATTCAATGTACTCTTTGGTCTGACCATTGGTTTCATAAGTGATTTTTTAAGATATATTGATGGATTGGCTCAAAAGGGTTGTCTCCAGTACGTAAAATATTAAAACTACATGCGACTAGTTTTAGAAAGTAATCAAGTTTTTAAATTCAAATATCGAATTATAATCGATGCTACTACTTTGAATAAATATTTTAGATGTTAAAGTTTTTATTTGGGCGAAATCTGAAGGGGCCGATGTTTTGTGCAGTTTTATTTTCTAAAAAGGTTTTTAATGATTAATATTATTTTAAAATTAATAATAATAATTTTAGGATATTGATTAGATTTTGAGTAATTATGTGTTTTTTGTGTATGGCCTTTCTAGTGGTCAGAAGATTAACGTCAGTCAAAGACATGCAATTTGGTTAAGCTATGCTGAAGACTTCATACATCAGACAAGGATGCATAAACAAAGTTCTTTTGCCTGTCATTGTTGCGAATATTACTACTACTTATATATTGTTGATTTAGTTCATTTCTCCATTTATACAATAATTTCCTTCAACTTCAAGGCTAAATTTTCAGTATTAGTGTAAAATATAAACGGAAAAATTAGCCATCCCTAAGTTCATTGCTGTCGCAACTTACTCCTCCCACTCCAATGATAATCATCAGTTGTGGCTTGTCGAGCAAATTGTTAGTCCGCGGGAGCTGTCGCAATACCGTTCTGCAGGGAAATCTTAGGAAAGTATATTAAAGGCTGCGAACGTCACTTAAAGCCGTGTTCTTTGATTTAATGCTGGGTCTTTAATTGCATGTTAGTGCTGTTTAAAACCTTGTTTAACCGTATTCAGTCCAGAAGCCGATTCTAAATTTAAATATATGTATTTGTAGTAAACTGTCATAATGAACGATGCTCTACAGCTAGCCATTTGACTATTTAATAATACATCAATAACATATATAATCTGCAGATGAGTGGAGTTTGTGCAATAAATAAAAAAGTAATAAATCAGAGGGGCTGCTAGTTCGGACTAGCAGCTTCCGACAATATATTTTTTTAGAATTTTTATCTGTTAATATAGCCCGGTCAATATAGTATACTTTTTATCTTGATAGATGACATCGTTTCCGTATAAAAGACAAATATAGCCAAAAACGAGGCGCTAGGACGCTTTTTTTGGTACAGGCGTTGCGATTCAGTCATAGATACTTCGACATCATGGTACATACATACATACATACATAACTTCACGCCAGGTCCCTTGCGGGGTAGGCACGAACAACAGAGCGCCACACAGGCCCATTCTTACACACCTCACATCATGGTAACGCTAACAAAGTTTCTCTGGCACATACTAGTTGTTATAGAATAAATAGTATTTGTTTAAATATCATAATACTGGCAGCTCAGTTTTTGACGTTATTAAAATTAAAGACAATCGAGTTGGTTGCGATTCAATGCAGGGAAAAATGGCGCATTATTTTCTCTAGTTCCATTTTAATTTGAATATACATAATTTTGCCTCGTTCGGGTCCATCACACTAGTGTTAGAAATGTATATAAAAAAAATTACAAGTTACTTTGCGTTTACTACAGTTAATCTTACGATCAATTTATATTTATTAATTATTTATTGTTTTCGCGTTATATAGCCACAAGGTCATCCTATATAACACCATGCTTCCTCGGGAACAGTAATTTACTTAGAGCCTATGAATTGAGTTATTTATTACATGATATTTGGATATCTTTTTTTTTGTTTTCAATGAATAATCAATCAATTTCGTATTGATGCGACATCTTTTGCCTGTCAACAAAAACACACACAAGAGTTATCTAACAAAAATACATTGTCAAGTGCAGGCAACATGTCACATATGCAATGGACCGTATGTAACCAGTCATTAGAACGACCTCAAATATAAACCAACCATATCAAAAATCAACCCTTCCATCATACAGTGTCAATAGCTTAGCTTGTCTATTCAATTTCGCCGCATAAACATAATCACTCGTAATACTGTAACCCGGATAAATTGAACTTGCGGTCTGGATGGTTTCATAAGTGGGCTGTTATGACATTTTTATTCGGTCGTGTTGCCAAGACACGCTTCAGCGGCCCGCACTTGGACCGGTGTACGTATAAGGACATGTAAGGGCGCTTTGGTATGGCGGTATTATATTTTTTTATAATAAACCGCGTCCTTAAGGTCTTTGCCCTTTGGTATTTGAGGCTTTTATGATCATTTAAGTATTAATGCCTTTTGTTCAAAAGCTTATTTATCCTACAACAATTGGGCCGTGTGCGAGTCGGATTCGCGGTTATAGGGTTCTTCTATAAATAGAACAGGAACTAAATTCTTATTCAACCCAACTTTAATAAGTAAGTTTTTAAAACACAAAACCCCCTCCAAGAAAAACAAAAAAGGAATCAAAAAACAAAAATGTATGTGTCAGCTCCCATGCACGACTGGAGTTTACTTCTTAAGTACAATTATTTTTGATTATGCACTGATACATATTATTTTAAATCTTATTACATTAAAGTTCGCAATTGTATAATAAAAAGACACCTAACGCTTTTGCAGTAACGCTTGTATTATTTCACTTCTTATGTATATCTCTATTCCGAGGATCTTATATGAAAATCGATTCTTATAAAGTAAACTCTAAAAAAATATTTACTTAGTCGCTGTGACTAAATCTAGTTTATTTTCTGAATCAAAGCCTATGTTAGTTTAAACAAATATAATAGTCTTTTCGAATGTAAAGGTCAACGAAGAAATACACGAGATTCCAATTTTACATGTTAACATATCGAGCCTTTACTGCTAAAGGTATTTTAAACTATTATGTTTTGTTTTAAAACTTTCAATCTCATTAAATTAGACTCTACTGAATTAAAAACTAAATGTCTTAAAACAAAATAATAGCGGTAAAGGCACAAGCACAAATATCATGTGACACAAAAACCAGGCTTCAATTATGAGTATCATAATCCACTGGAGCTGATGCTAATATTTTGAGCTGCATCCACCTTTTCTGTAGACTCATAATCACCCAGCTGTGTATCTGAATCGAGCATAATACATTCAAATATGCGCATATTGTGAGCATTATCATGCGCCGGACATAACTATTGTGGCTTGTGATCCCAAATCGTGACAATTGGGCGACGTTTCCAAGTCATAAGTGATTCGTATTTTTATTAGGCTATTATTTTTAAAGGGACTTCACACCCTTTCTCAATTAGCTACGAAGTATGTAAAATTATGTAACGTTTCAAACATTTTGCTGAAAAATGATACATCTCTCTCAAAATGACAAGAATAAATAAAATAGATTTAAGTACATAAATAATACATAATAACAATATGTTCTACAATAACTTTTTGAATGAATTAAAAGAGTGGAATATAAGAAATTTAGCGTCATCAGACCTACTAAAATTGTAATCTGTAAACATTTGTACATTTAGTGTACACTATTTTTAACTAGCTGCGCTGGCAACTTGTTACGCGTGATTACAATTATTTAAATTCATACCTTCTGAACCGTGAAAATATCGAAATATAGCAAGGAATGCAGATTTAAAGTATGATTTCGGTTGGTTCTAAAAGTTTCATTGATATCTGTTGAATGTACGGAATTCGAATCGGAATTGAGACCTATTCGAGACAAATTTTCAGATAGACAAAAATCCTAAAAATGATTGTCTTTGATTAAGCATTGTTAAATAGCGCATAGGTTTGTGTGTATAAAACATTTAAACAATAGTTAAAAGTTTAGAATCTACGTTTGTGCCAACAAAAATAGATCAAACAAATCGCTAGCTCTCATGACCTACCCCTCTCACTAAATCGCGACATGCGCTCGCGCATAGGCGTGGCTAACCCCTCCGACATTTTAATACCATAAACGTTCAATAGGTACGTTGCTTATAGAAATACGAGTACATGTCTAACATCAATCTCGATCTTTGGGATACCATATGTGAGGATTTGAGTTAATTTTTTCGTTTGTGTTCACATGTTTTATTAATAAATAAGCAGTATTATTATTTCATATTCTTTTTCTGATTTAGGTAGGTTGTTATTAAACTCTATATCGTATTTAGAAATGGGGACAGAATAGCTACCTTGTCGAACACCTAGTGATAATTATAATGTATCTATCTAAGATAAGTGTAAATTTTTGTAGTAGTATTGGTGCCCGTAACGTGGAAGATATATTCCAAAGCGTTACATCACTGGAATAAGAACTACGTCAATAGGATCCTTTGTTGATGATATATCGATGCCGCAATTTTATAATGTCCGTTGAGAAGCAAAGAATAAAAGTAAAATAAATGATGAATTACTACCTAATTACACAGCTTGTTTAGTTGGATTTTAAAGAAACGTAATAGGTAAAGTAGGCAAGATCATGCTTAAAATTTTGGTTGCTGTTATATATAAATCTAAATATCAAAACAGTATAATAACTATTTGAAAACCAGCAAGAACTGCATTACATAATTCTAAGGATTTACACTTCATTTGGTTAGACATTTAACTGTTGTGTATTACCATAAGAAATAAATTGCAATCAAATGTAACGATACTTAGCGCACATATGAAATTAAACTTTAATTCGTGGGTAATAAGACACAATAAAAACCAACAAGATTATTTAGTTTTTGCAGAATCAGGGACGACATTCCGAATTTGGATCGATGTGATTTCTAGGGAAACCTGTCGGAGTATATTAGCATCTAAATACAATGAACAATGATCCTTATTCCTACAGGTTACAGTCGTAATTTGTCTGTTAAAAGATCACTCTCTTAGAAAGGCCACTCAGAATACTGGATCAAGCCTGACTGTCCAAGCTTTCAGTGTCATTATTGCTAATAAAATTTCTGCTCTATTTTATTGCGATTTAAGAATCATTTTGCATGGTTTCTTGTCAACAACAGGATCTAAATTTCACATTAGATCCATGCGATGTTGAATTTTATGCAACGTATGAATTCAATGTATGTTCTCTTGGCAGAAATATTGCTTCAATTTTAATGCGTCAGAACGTTGGATCCAATTAGCATTCCTGTATGGAGACGAGTCTGGAACGGGATGGATATTAAATCTGTTATCATGAAATATGTTGGGAATGAACTGAAGACGGGAATTTGAGACATTCTCTTGTTTATTTAATTGAAGTTAACGCACAATTTGTACAGCAAATTCATCTTCGAACGAAGTATGGATTCAGATATACCAGTACTAACTATGTAGTATTTATAGATACCTTAATTATACGCTTGTGCCTCTACTTTTCCATATTAAACTAAATAGAAATAGATTTTTTCTCGTCCTCTACCTTGAGCATTGTAACAACCTTCATGGCATAAGTTCTCATTTGTGGATTTTTTCAATGCATTAGTTTTCGATGGATGGCTACATATTCATGTAATTGTCAATGAAACTGGGATTTCAATTTAGCTGTGAAATTTGATATATCTACATAATATTTTCCATAGTAAAAATAGACGTAGGATATTGAGAAATATTATTTATTTAACAAGAATAGAAATAACTTATCAAAGAAAGGTAAAAGAATAAATACAATCCGATTGAAGAAATGCAAATGAATTTGTGACTCATTATGAAGATTTCCTGTGTAATAAATTGTACTGTAAACACACTGAACCGATTTTACGACAAGTACCTACTTTGCTTAACAATTTGTGTTAATTTATTTTACATCTGATGTCTGTAACGACAAATGATTGCTTTTTGCAAATTATGAGACTTCTTGGGTTTAAATGAGTTTGTCTTGACAAAATATTTATGTTTGCAAACGTATTTCATGTAACATCACTTAAACAGTACCTTGTCCCTAGACTTAACTACTCTATGTATCCTAAGCCATGTAGTGCAAGTTACGCATATCTGTCTAAAACGGTGAAAATCATCTTTGGAAGCTATAAGCAAACGTTGATTCTTAAATTAGCATAAGGACTATAATTTTAATATTTCATTATGTTCCCCTTTACTTTGTCTTAATCGTTTGTCTGAGGCATTTTTTTCTTTCACATTTGTAGTATACGAGATCTGTCATACTACAAACATATCGCCCTTCAATATAAACCATCTGTTTTCCACAAGATTTTTTTTCTTTTATTGTTTTACTTCATCCTTATAACTAGAAACTTCGTGTGATATAGAATCACCTTAATCTTCTTTATTCAACTGATTCTTCTTTAACGAATGAATGTCTTAATTGCTTCTTCCTTGGGGGGGATGATTTTTTGATGAATAAGAAAGACTCTTGTTTATTTTAACTGGTGGTAAACAAAAAATTTTTACCTTCGTTTATTTAACGTTTCCTATTACAAATTGCATCAGCTGGCATCTTAACCGTATATTGTTCAATAATAGTCAGATGTACTGTCAGCAAATGTAATTAATATAATATAACAATTCTATTCAAATCCAGCAGATTAGTGTATCTAAATGTATATTGTAAAAGCCTGATGAATGTGCAATGACAGAATGTTTTCTTTTCCATCCGTATCATTATTTTCTTCTGTATATTTTCAGGTTTCACCGGAACTCAGTGCGAGGTTGAAATAGATGAATGTGCCAACAATCCCTGCTTGAACGGTGGCGTCTGCCATGACATGATCAACGCCTTTCGATGTACCTGTGTGATTGGGTAAGAGCTTTTTGTTAATTAAATAATCAAATACCAGGAAAAAAGATGTAATGTGTATTTCTCCATAATATGTTTCAAATTGCATCTAGTTTTATTTATGGTGGACAATACAGTGTTTGCATTCGTTTATTCACGAGGAGGGTCAAAACCAAGAATTATACTTGATAGACATTATTATGGCAGCCTCTCAAGATTAGTGGTCTGAATGTTTGCCTGTTGGAGTTCTTAGCATTCTGGTGCTAGTCCAAGAGTTTCGGCAAGGTATATTTTTATGTTTTATTCTTGCGATGCTGGCAAGATAGCAGACGGACTACTTAATGGAATGTGGATTCCGTCGCCGATAAATATCTATCAAGGGCGAAGCAACACGGTGCCCGCTTGAGGTAGGATGGGGATATTTACTCTGTTTTGCTTAGTAACGGAATCAGCTTGTTAATCTTTTGTAATGTTAACCCTGACTCGTTTAGTATTTTGTTCGGGCTGGAGTTGAATGCGTAAGCGAGAATACAGCCTGAGTAACGAACGTTCCAGGATCGGGCAGGGTTTTTAGTGGATATCCCAAACCTTGACGTAGCAATAGCATTCCCACGGTGATGCTAGTGCCACTCCGACGAGGCGAACCTTACACAGAGGCTGCATCTTTTCCTCTTCGCACAGCTTATGGTCCTCAATTAGACTTGTTTATCTTGGGGCTAATAGATTTGCATGTTTGTTGAATAAAAAAGTTACTTCATAAGCTATTTATATAAGTATTGTGCACAAATCGACACCTAATTAATTTGCAGGTTCACCGGTGCCCGTTGTCAGGTGAACATCGATGACTGCGCGTCGAGCCCTTGTCGTAACGGAGGCACCTGTCACGATTCCATCGCGGGGTACACGTGCGAATGCCCGCCTGGGTACAATGGTAAAGTACTTCTACTTTTTCTATAGATGAGATAAGAATACTAGCAATATTAAACTATTTATTTACTTGCAACACTAAATCAAACTTCTTATCCGGGCGGGAACGGAGAACGAATACTAATATAATAATTTCTGTGATTGGGTGGTCTGTCTTAACAGGCAACGTTATTTGCTGGAGTACAGCAGATAAACTAAAGGCTTCAAAGGAGGCACTGTAACCTGGTCATTGATGTCAGAATACAACTCAAGGTGGTATGACGGCATATTCTAAACCCGTAATGGTGGGCATTCATCTGGGGCTGTTTTGTCCTAGCTTAGGACAAGCCACCCGAATGCAGGATTAGTATTATTTATCCGTTCCTGCGTGGATTTCTGGAGTAAAAACAGTTTCCTAAAAGTATAATAAAACTACCTTTGCCAGTTTTGAGCGCGGTAATATATTGATTTTTATTATTCCGACGTTTCGGCCACTTTTCAGTAGCCGTGATCACGGTAAATAAAGATGTCAAGTGTCAATGAGTAATGTTAAGTTTTATTTAGCCTACCCCCAACTTTTTCATTTTAAATATTTAGTATTATGCTTAGGGAAGAACAAGCGAGGCAAGAAATTCTTTAGCAAACATGACTTGCAGTAATGGTTTTATATAATATTATATATATTATATTATATAAAATATATATTAAATGAGTGGGAGGTAAAATAAAGAAATTGTCAATCAAGTGGTTTGTGTTCCGGTGCACACAGAGGTTCCTTTTTCTAACAAACCTTACGGACTCTTGTTCCGTACCTTTTTTTTACATAGATTTTTTTAAAGTGTTGAATCTCACACTTATTTTGTGTTCTTGTCTATGACTTCTCGTGTTCGATCTGTTGATGTGTTAAGATGTACCTTAATTAAGATTATATTAATAATTATTATTTACTAGTGTACTTATTCCAATGTGGAGTGCAGTTTTGCGTGGTATAGGGAGTGCGTGTCCTAACAAGTAATACGATGTGTGACTTTTTCAGGCATGTCCTGCGAAACAAACATCAATGACTGCCTGTCGGCGCCTTGCCACCGTGGCGAGTGCATCGACGGCGACAACAGCTTCACTTGCAACTGTCATCCCGGATACACTGGCAGAGTGTGCCAAACTCAGATCAACGAGTGCGAATCGAACCCTTGCCAGTTTGGAGGTAAGAAATACACTACAAATAACAGGAGACTTACACCTAAAATAAATCTTAACTCTTACATTTTTTTAGTTATAGAAGAAAATCATTCAAAAATTAATAATTTTACAAAGCATTATTTTTTAAATTTCAAACTGGAACTGAACTAAAAAGCAATTTTAAAACTGTACAAGTACAAGATCCAGAGTCCATTTTTGCTATTGATTACTACCAACTTAATTTGCGGTTAGTAGCAGCTTCAGAGTCGGGTCAGGGTAGCAGGGATGGAATATGTCGATTTAATGATTTAAAAAATGTATTACTAACTGATTTTTTTTGATAAATTTCATGTTAATTATCCGAATTATTTGAAAAAATACTTGTCTTCCATAATGTATGGTTAGTTAATAAAACACAGGAGTTACAAAACTAATTATTATTTATAGGTCACTGTGAAGATCTCATCGGTGGCTACCAGTGTCGATGCAAACCGGGAACCTCTGGAAGAAATTGCGAAATTAATGTCAACGAATGTTATTCGAATCCCTGTCGGAATGGAGCGACCTGCATTGACGGAATAAACAGGTGATAAAAATAATCTTGATTATTTCTGCAATTATATTTATCCTTTAAATCTAAAGATATCAACGAAACACATCTTCAGATATCCCAAAAAATCTGAAACATCGTGTATATTGTTTATAATGTCAAAATAGACAAAAAGAAACGGGGGATAATTCCAACCAGGATATTCTGAAAATGCATTTTTACGGGACTTGCAGACTTGCACTGGGAGGTAGCTGATGTTATGAGGAGTAACTTGGGCGATATTTTTTAGTATTCTGCGAAAAAAAATCGACGCGGACGAAATCGCGGGCACAGCTAGTCAGTAGAATACCAAAAAAGGGAAAAGTTTCTAGAAGTGCTGTAAAATCTGAAATTTTCCAGATGCAAACAGGCAAAGCAACAAATTGTTTCTCAAACCGTCTCAGTAATTTTTTATCGTAAATTATTATTTTGTTCAAAATCATACCTACTTAGATAAATTTCACTAGTTTTAACACCTAATAAAACTTATATAAATAATACTTATATAAACTTATATAATATAAGAAAAAGACAATAAAAAGAAACTGTTTTTAAAATTATTGACTATTTATATAGGAGCTTCAAAATGTAGGTAAAAAGACTGCAAAGAAAATAGTTAATACATAATTCTGCTATATATATTTAAATTGTATTTTTTCTTTATTTACATGCAGCAATTATTTTGAGTAAGTTATTTGGATGACTTTTTCCTGTAAAGAAGATTGTTTTAACTAGATGGCGTTGTAATCGGTTTGAGTAACTATGGTCGTCCCGCTCTGGGTTTCGCCATGTTTGTTCGAAGTCGATCAGCACGTTTCACAGATACGTAATCTCGATGTGTCAGTCACTACTCGAATGAAATGCACGTTAGCTATGCAGCCTTCAACTTTAACCGACAATAAAATTACATTTTAATTCGCTTCCCACAACGCCATCTATGTGTCAATATAATTTAGTTAACTACTTTACTTACACATTAAGGTAGATGACAGTCAACCAGTTGAGACAATTTTCATTATCTCACAAAATATCGAAACTTCATTATTCTTTAACGGGTGTACAAACTTATGACGTCATAAGTTTGTATAAGTAAAAAGTAGTTGAAATAACGTATATTATTATTAATTATTGTATAAATAGTAATTAAAAGTATTTTCATCATGATATTTCAATAATAATATCATGGAAGAAGTATACTTTTTTATATGGTGATATGATAAAATGGTATTTCAAACTCTGTTTTATTAATAATTTTCTTGATATTGTAACATGTATTAACTATTCAATTTAATTTTTTCTTTAATGCATCTCTGTTAAGTTTCATAACTTCCTTAACATGTTGTTAGAAGTAAAATAAATTCTTAAGAGGTAAATTATTAAACCCAGCTGTATTAGCTGAAATTAAATTGAACATTCCAGAATTTTGTGATGAGACGTAGGCAGCCACCAATGTTTGTAGTACAATACCGCAGGAATAACTTAATACACGAGTAAGAGCGAGTAATGCCAAAATTACTAAAAGCTGTACTAGTGTATGTTTTATTTTATCGCTTTATTATCCTAGCCCGTAATAAACTCGATTGTTGGCATCATGCATACATAAAGTAAGAAATTCAGAAATTTCTAAGTACTTCCTTTATCGTAAATATGCCTTATAAAGTAAAAAATTCAACAAAATTACAAGCAAAAGACGTCAGACAAAAATAACAGATTTTTCTCCATTTAACGATAACTCTACATAACGCCATAAAATTCACAGTCCTGCAGTGTCGTTATATAGAGTTTAGACTGTATTATGTGTACCACGCTATCGTATTAGTGACACAACTGTAATGATAGCGATGTTTGTAAGTTAATAAATAAATAAATGGTTCCTTTTGAATGGTCCAGATATACGTGTGAATGCATCCCGGGCTTCACTGGCCAGCACTGCGAGATCAACATCAACGAGTGTCTTTCGAACCCCTGCGCGAACGGCGGCAAGTGCATCGACCGCATCAACGGGTTCCGGTGCGAGTGTCCCCGGGGCTACTATGATGCCAGGTAAACATTTAAAACGTCCAAATTCCTCGATTATGTTCAGCCACCTCCGCTGCTGCTCGTGTTCCTAAGATACTCGTAAGGCAAAGTAGCGTTTACATCCTGCTTTTGTGCTTAGCAGGGTTTCCCAAATTATTTTGGCCAAGAGACCCCTTTTCCAAAATAAACTGATACCTCAGACCCCCATAGTCAAATTACTTTAAAAATCCCATCTCTTTTTTTCGTATTGATACAAAATACTTACCAATTTAAAAACTTTGTGGTTGGTTAAGTAAGTAGATATATAGTCATAAAATCTAGTACCTAGTATCTAGTAGTATGTAATTTGTATTAGTAATTATCAATACAAATTACATAAAAAAAACTCAAGTAGATAAATATATTTGAAAAAGAAACCACATTTGTACACGTAACACAACTTATACAGTATCTTGAAAGTATCAAATAAGAACTTGTGTTAATTAATAGGGGTCGATTTTTAGACCTCCTTGATCTCTAAATTCACTTTTCGTTTATGACGACCCCGGGGGGTCAATGTCGACACTTTGGGAATCCCTGGTTTACTTTATGAAAGCAAATGAAAAAGTGCGAAATTTAGGACTTTTTTATTGTTACTTAAAACCGGGGCATATAATTATAGTACTCAGAGTTACTTTGTTTGGGACGTTTCCTTGCACGTATTTTTTTATATTGTATTAATTGCCTTTAATTAAATAATTTGTTTAATTAGTTAACTTCATTGTTTATTTCAGATGCTTGTCAGACGTGAACGAGTGTGCTTCCAACCCATGTATCAACGGAGGCTCCTGCGAGGACGGAGTCAACCAGTTCATCTGCCATTGTATGCCGGGTTATGGTGGTAAGCATTTATGCAACTGTTGTTATGCAGAATGATATTTTAAAAGGGCACTCCATGGGCAAATCCTATACTATATCAATAAGTAACCGGTTATGTAAGATATAGCGAAAAACACATAAAGGTGTCTCTCGGTCGATTTCGACACTAAAACGGTGTAATTAGATTTTTGAAAAATCGATTACCCTGATTCGAAATCGTATTACTACTACTATTACTACTACTACCACCACCACTACTACTACTACTACTACTACTACTACTACTGATCTATAAATCAATTGTCAAATAAAAAAAAAGTTGTTTATGGACCATTTTTTAGTCTATGGTTTATTATTCGTGTAGGCCAACGCTGTGAGCGAGACATAGACGAGTGCAGCTCGAACCCGTGCCAGCACGGGGGCACCTGCCACGATCGACTCAACGCCTACAAATGCGACTGTGTCTTGGGATTCACTGGTAAATATACTTATCTATAATACAGTTGAACCTCGGTAAGTCGAAAATCTCCCAAACTAGAAAACAAATTGTGTTTCCTTCCCTTCAACGCACAAAACCTCCGTTGCTTAAAATCTGAACCCTCTATAAGTCGAAATTTGTGAGTCCCTATAAGCAAATTCAGTATTTATTTAGCCTCGATTAGACCTCTGTATCTCGAAGATAGCAATATTTGTTTTTACAACCTCTATAAATATAATATAAATCTTGACCTCTACATGTCGAATGTTTCTTTACAAAATTCGCTTAAATCGAACTCCTCCGTAAGTTGAAAACTCTATTGGCGTCTGTACTGTATTATAAAATTCTAAACATGCCGTTTTCATTTAAGCTATTAAATAAAAAACAACCAACTGGAAAACGTTATATAAGCGATGGAGAACATTATGCATATTTTTTAAATTCGTCATCCGTTTGTTTGTTCGGGATTCACGTAAAAATTACTGTGCCGATTTCGATGCGCTTTTCTTTGGTCGACAGCTACTTCTTAGACTTCAAATCTGCACTACTTTTTTTATTCGCGGGATTTTTTCGGAGAAAAAAATGTCGAATTCCAATGCGGTTTTTTCACTGATCGATAGCAAATTTTGCATAATTAAATGTATGATAATTTTCATCCCGGGAATCCTGCGGTCTATAACAAAAGACGGGAGTTTATATTCCTTTTTGAATGCCGCAGCACTTTGTGTCTTGGGGATCCCGGTGGAATTTCACGTCGAGCATCTCCTAGTGTATGAACATTTTCAGGCGTGAACTGCGAGACGAACATCGACGACTGCGCGGGCAACCCGTGCCTGCACGGCGGCTCCTGCATCGACCTCGTGAACGGGTACCGGTGTGTGTGTGCGCCGCCGCACTCCGGCAGGAACTGCGAGAACACCCTCGACCCGTGCACGCCGAACCAGTGAGAATCCATTCTACCTAACACATCCTCCCAAGCGATTATTTATCTACCCAAAAATATTTCAAAAATGTAGTTTAATAGCAGCAATAAATAAATGGTAGTTGACTCGAGTAATCTCGTTCGCCTGAGTGTGTGTAACTTTTTTAGAATCGATGTGATTTGTAACTCGATGAAGCGAAAAGAGATAAACACATAAGTCTATAGCTAGCTGATACCCTCCCTCTTTACGTGCCGTAAAATCCGTTCTTAACTGAACTCTACTTGGCGAAAGGAAGGTACATGCCAAATTTCAAGTCCTCTATTAGGTCTTTGAAGTGCCAAAATAAAAATTAGAAGATAATCAGGAGTAATAATTTGGAGCGGGAGATCCCGAAAATATAATTTTTAGACTTTATGTCTATCCGTTCCGGCAAATTTCTGAAACGCCGCGCTGGACCGATTTTTAGGGGTACGCGAAAATTCTACGCCGGCGAATATGCGGGCACAGCTACTCTGACAAATAAATAAAATTGAAGTGTCTGTTTGTAACGTCAACATAAAAATGTGAAAATAAATTAGGGGGATAGATACTTCGACCAGGAGATTCCGACAATGCAAAATGTTCAGGCTGATCTCTGAAACGCCTCGACCAGTAGTAGTAGTAGAATTCGCCACAAAGGCAGGCAAGGGAATCTTAGTCCATACAGCCAAGTCTGATATTTAATAGGTCTTCGTATAGTATTAGCGCAGTTGTATTGCAGGCTACAACCGACCCCATTCAGTGGAGTTCTTGTGAAAACTCGAAAGGTCACATTTGACTATACAGTTCACATTTCTCACAAAAACATAATTATTACTCAAAAACTATCAATATCCTACAACTATTGTTCATTTTAGAGTATTTTTACACATTTTTAGAAAATAAAACTGCACAGCGCAACGTCCCCAATCTGTTCCCGCCAAACATTCCGGTTGTTGGCGCCACTTATTTCCCAACTAATAATTGTGCCTTGGGTTTATATCGCCTTGCAACCCCCGTATGTTGTCACCGCTCGCTCAGCGCGTGAGTTACATACAGCCACATTCGCTATCGAAGATTTCCGCGTCCAGTTAAATACTAGGACACTCGCCTTAACCACTAAAACTTAGTGATCAGTGTATCTGCGTCCCTTGCGCCCCGGGGCTCGTGTAGAAGGACTTTGTCACCTTTATCGCCATCTGACAAGCAGCGGCAGAACCCTGAACCAGCGCTGTCGTGGGCTGGTGGCTGACTGCGAGGTAAGTGCAAGGGTCTAAATTCTCCGGGCACCTGTTCTTGATTGGGGAATAAGGGGTGGCCATACATTGAGCACATAACCCCCACCCGCGTAGATTGTCTGATTTGCGTCTCCACCGGTTATAAACAAATGTTTTCTTTGACACAGATGCCGCCACGGCGGTCGTTGCGTGGCGGAGGCGTCGTACGCGGAGTTCACGTGCCAGTGCCCGGTCGGGTGGACGGCGGCGCTGTGCGAGCGCGACGTGGACGAGTGCGCCGTCTCCGCGCCCTGCCACAACGACGCCACCTGCATCAACACCGAGGGCTCGTACGCGTGCCTCTGCGCCAGAGGCTACGAGGGCAAGGACTGCGCCATCAACACCGACGACTGCGCCTCATGTGAGTAGTAGCAAGCATGCCCACTCAGGACTGCCACTGGTCACTTAGGGATCTCTCATCTCATCTTCTTCAGCCAATTTCATTACACTACTAGACCTAGGCCTCTCCAAGTACGCGCCACATATTCCGGTCTCCCGTCTTCCTCATCCAGCCCCTGCCGGCGATCTTGCGCAGGTCGTCAGTCCACCGGGCTCGCGGGCGTCCTACGCTAAGTTTGCCGAGACGTGGTCTCCACTCCAAGACTCGTTTGCTCCATCGGCCGTCGTCCTGACGCGACCGGCCCACTGCCACTTCAATTTGTTATTTTGCGAGCTATGTCGATTACCTTCGTTCTCTTACGGATGTCCTCATTTCTGAATTAATCCGTGACAGAAGCACCTAACATAGCTCGCTCCATAGTAAGTCATGATGGGTAGGGGGTTTAAGACGAATTAAGACGGCATACCACAGTAACACTATTAACTTTGTCTGGAAGAAATAGCTTTTAGTGATAAGACCGCCTATTGTCTTCTGTACTTAAACTTCTGGAATTGTATCTTAATGTTATGCAATAAAGTATATTCTATTCTTTTAACAGAATACTGAATGAGAAAACTACGATTGATACCATAGAGTTCGGCAATTTAGGCAAGCTAGTAATAGCAGAATTGGGCCTAAAAGTTTAAAATTCCAAAATGCAAAATGAAACGTTTCTAGGGAAATAATAACTACTTTAAAAGCTTATGGGTTTATTCAGTTTTATATTCAGATATCATTAAAAAAGTATTGCACAACTGTCTATCAGCCTTGGGCTATAATTCTCTATACAGCGTGTTTCATTTCAAATGACAATGAATTATAATTTTAGCGGTCGTACTCCATACAAATTTTTTGGTACTATTAAATCAACCGTAAAGTCAAAATTTAAAAAAGCAATTTCCGAACAAATTAATTACGATAAAAAGGGAATAAAAACAGAACATCTTGTAAATATTGATTCGCGAGCGAGAGCGTAAGAATGAACAACTTCCGCGTTTAATGATGAAGAGACGAGCTGGCAACATGATACATTGGTCACTAACCTACCGATTTAGACACAATAACTGATACATGTTGTTGTAAAATTCTGAAATGAAAAATGAGGTCCCGTGGCTAAACCAAAGAAGCTACCTTGATTCGTTTTTGTATTTGGGCAAAGTACGTCATGAAGCAAACGTGGTCTGATTTATTGTCGTAAGGTCTGAAACACGCTGTATACTCTTACACATACACTCTTTGATAACTGAATATAAGTCGTTAAAGCTATTACCAGAGAATATAAAAGGTCTCTTACCACTAATGTTAATTACTAGTACGCTTAGGAAATCGCAATGAACCTATAGTTTTCGTAAATTGTTTCGCGCAGTCCCGTGCCAGAACGGCGCCACTTGTCTGGACAGCATCGGCGACTACAACTGCGTGTGCGCGAGCGGGTTCGCGGGCAAGCACTGCGAGGTGGACATCGACGAGTGCCAGTCCCGCCCCTGCATGAACGGGGCTACTTGTAACCAAGTGAGTAAAGTCACGTACTTATTATTTATTTATTTTTTATGGACCATCAACAGGAGATACATCCGTCTTAAATCTAAACAATGCTCATTCATGCTAAATACCCTACCCCAGTGTTTTTCAACGTGTGGGTCGCGACCCCCTAGGGGGTCGCGAAGCCTCTTTAGGGAGGTCGCGTAGCTTCTATAACGGAATTGCAAAAGGCTGGGAAAGCTACTGCTGTAAAGTAGATGCATGAAATTACAAGGACACAAAAGTACTTTCTTTTATTTTTTCTATGACTTGATCACGAACATCAGTCACCATATTGCTTTTCCTGCGTTGAATGGTACTGTCAAACAGAGGTATACTTTTCAGTTTTTCGACCTCTTGTTTGCCAAACATAACCTCCGCCATATCTAAAGCAGCTGGTAAAATCAAACTTTCGACAATAGTATTAGGTTTTTCTGCTTTAGATACTCGAAGAGCTGCTACTCCATAGCAACGCTATCTCATTTTTGCGGGGCGGCCGGCATCGGACGTGGTTGTACGCATATATGCGCGTAAATTACGATATCTATAGGCGACGCATTCGATGTAAAAAAATGTGTTTTACGTTATTAATTATGTATTTAGTCGAACCCTTATTATGAAAATTAATAAATACGATGAGGGATCAAAAACTAGTGAAAACGACAAACTCCTTGGTAAGAAAAAAAAAATACTGGCAGGCATAGCTCAGATATATATTTGTAATATTAATAAAGAAAAAATTCTTCTATTCTCTTTTGTTTTTTTCTGAATGTAGTCATTTGTTTGCTTCGTGTTGGAACGTGTTTTCGAAAGTGGAGAAAAACGAAGTGCGAGCCGTTATTAAACAAACACCTTTGTTAAAAAAAGTTAGCGACACAAGAGATTCATTGCGATTTGGAGGCCGCATGAGGAGAATCAGCTCCGCCGTATTCCACTGTCGCAAGGTGGGCTTCTCAATTTCGACTAGGGAGAACGAGCACGAAAGACGAATATCGTTGCGGCCGTCCATCGACGTCAGTCACCCAAGAAAATGTTGCGAAAGTCGAGAAAATTGTATTGAGCGATTGAAGAGTTACCATCCGATACTTAATTCAAGAAATGGGCATTTCATATGGAAGTATTCAATCCATATTGAAACAATCTTTGAATATGAGGAAGTCGGCAAGATGGGTGCCGAGAATGTTAACCGACAGTCAGAAACAAAATCGACTTGACATTTTGAAGATATTGTTGGAAAAGTTTCAAGAAGATTCTGATAACTTTTTGTCTCGTTTCGAAACAACGGACGAAACATGGGTCTATCATTTTGATCCCGAGACAAAACAGCAATCTTCGCAATGGAAACGACCATCATCACCGACTCCGAAGAAGTTTCGTGCCGTGGCATCGGCTGGTAAGGTTATGGCTTCAATATTTTGGGACTCAGAGGGATAATGTTGATTGATTACCTGGAGCATGGAACCACTATTACAGGCCAATATTATGCAGCTTTAATTCCCAAGTTGAGGAATGCCATCAAAGACAAAAGGGAAGGGAAACTTCGAAGGGGCGTGCTGTTTCATCACGCCAACGCACCCGCGCACAGGTGGGCAGTCAGGTCACTAGATCTGGCGCCTAGCGATTTTTATCTATTTCCCAAATTGAAAGAATAGTTCAGGGGAAACAGGTACGAAGACGATAACGAGGCGAAGGATGCCGTGGAGAGCTTTTTGCAGGAACAAGACAAAACTTTTTTTTAAAGGGATTGAAGCCTTAGAAAAGAGCTGGACTCGGTGTGTAGAGAGACTCGGAGACTATGTAAAAAAATAAATTATTAAGTTATCAATAGTCATTATATTCTATCTCATTCTCACTACTTTTTGATCCCTCGTATTAAAAATATTTGTCACAAAATAAAATACATGTAAAACAAGCAACGGGTAGGGCGGTCGCGAAATATTTCTTCATAGTAAGGGGGTCGCGTCATGAAAAAGGTTGAAAAACACTGCCCTACCCTATTATAAGTGGTCACATCATGCATTTTTTTTATTAACAATTCTACGGACTCGAGGTCCGTACTACCCTTTTTACAACTTGATTACTGTTACAGTTTTTTGAGTTCATACACGCTTATTGTTAATTTTTGTTATTGTGTGTGACATTATTTTTGTGTTTTTTTTGTTGTGTTGTGTACTTTAAGAATAACTTATATAATTACATCATGCTTTATGTCATCTTATACTAATATATTAAGCTGAAAAGTTTGTTTCTTTGTTTGCTTGAACGCACTAATATAATAGACTACTGGTCTGATTTGAAAAATTCTTTCAGTCTTAGCGTATTTATCGAGGAAGCCTATAGGCTATATATCATCACGCTTAGACCAATAGGACCTGAGCACCAATGAAGAATGTTTCAAAATCGGGGTTCTTTTAACCTAAGCCTACCGCCAACTCGTTCATTTTAATTATTTAGTTTTTTTTTAATGTATATTATATAATTTTAAATTAGGCTGCCATAGAGTAAATAAAAACCATAAATAAAATTAAAACAAGTTTTTAATAAGTTGGAGGCAAGCTAAATAAAACTTTAACAGTACTCATTGACACTTGACGTCTTTATCTTACGTGATCACGGCTACTGAAGAGTGGCCGAAACGTCGGAATAATAAAAATCGAATAAATTACCGCACTTAAAAAACGTAGTTTTATTAGCTTTTAACCGATGGTAAGGCATAGAAAAGCGTATGGGTTTAATAACCCATACACTTTTCTATGCCTTACCATCGTAGTGTATTTATCTAAAATTCTTAATTTCAGTACGTTGCGTCGTACACGTGTACCTGTCCGCTCGGTTTCTCCGGAATCAACTGTCAGACGAACGACGAAGACTGCACCGAATCCAGTTGTATGAACGGAGGGACTTGCATCGATGGGATCAACTCGTACAACTGTTCTTGCCCACCGGGGTAAGTTATCATCGCCTTACTAATTACATTTTTGAAGTGAACCTTTTGAATCGTGTTTTGAAACTCGATGAAATGAAGAAAGGCGACACTAAAAAAAGATCTAGCATTGAAGAGCTATTGTCGGTGGAGCCTCCTCCAATCTTCTCTATAATGAGCCAGTTGTTTTACCTCTATGTATGTATGACACACGACATCCACTTTTTCCTGGAGTTTTTGGCGGGAACTGAAAGATGTTGTGCTGTGCAGTTTTATTTTCTAAAAATGTGTAAAATTACTCTACAATGAACAATAGTTGTAGCATATTGATAGTTTTTGAGTAGTGATTTATGTGTTTTGTGAGAAATGTTAATTGTATAGTCAAATGTGGCCTTTTGAGATGTCACAAGAACTCCGTTGAATGGCACTACCTGATTACCTACAGTTCAGCTGTGCTACACATAGGCTTAAGAAAATGAAGTAAATGTATATTATAAACTAAGATTTGGCTTAAAGGCCTTGTTGTCAAGCCATAAATCTCAATAAATAAATAACCACTTTTCCTTTTTTGATGATCTCATTCTGAATAAACTACATGAATGAGCTTTCAATCGGAATTTATTTGAATCTTCCTCACAATACGTAACATTATGTATGTTTTGAATAAAGAAATGTTGATTGGTTGATTGAAAGTGTCATAATATTTAGTATATGTCTATATTAAAACGCAAGAGAAGAATTAGGAATTGCGCTTTATAGACTGGTAGGTATTTACTATTGTCATTTATGGTATTTCGTCTTTGAACATCCAAATTTGTTTCTAGATACACCGGTTCCAACTGTCAATTCCGAATAAACATGTGCGATAGTTCTCCATGCGAGAATGGGGCCACTTGCCATGACCATATCACTTACTACACCTGCCACTGCCCTTATGGATACACCGGGAAGCACTGCGAAGGCTATGTCAATTGGTAAGATTTATTTTAATGTGAGTGTGACCAAAACACTGATGTACATACATTAGTCAGAAATAATCGAGGGCTTCAAAAATGCCATGATTTTGTTGTTTACTAAAATCTTTAAATTCGGGCATGTGGAAAGAATGTATGATGAAAGAATGACTAAACAGATATACAATGCAAAAGTGGATGGATGCAGAAGTCACGGAAGGCCACGACACACCTTCCATGATCAAATTGATCATGTGTTAGCAGAAGGTAATGTTAGGAGCCTTAAGAACAGATGAGCGTGCATGACAAGAGCTATGAATGTCAAAGAAGCAAGTGAGGTGTGTAAGAATAAGCCTAAATGGCGCTCTGTTGTTCGTGCCTACCCCGCAAGGGACCTGGCGTGAAGTTATGTATGTATGTATGTATGTACTAAAATCTATGCATGTTACAATTTAGAAAGTCTCACCAGTATGCAAGTGTACCTAAATAGAAGGGTATTCCAAATTTCAGCCTTATACAATCATTTGTTTTATTCACAATTTTGTCCCTTGTGTAAAACTGCACTTTTGTCGGTACGCCCATTTGTTATGAAGCCCTCGTTATGCGTCTTTTTAGGAATAAATAGACAACTTCATCCTTAGCTCTAATATTGAAGGCTGTAGCCTAACTTATTTTATAAATTCATCACAATGACATCCATATAATAACAACCTTTGATCACATCAATAGCTTCTACTTACTTATTTTGTAATCTGTAGTAGAATTATTTTGTCCGTGCAGTTTGGGTCATAAATAATCGGAGCGGTGAAGCGAGTATTTCGCTCTCTTTTCCACTCCCGGGCTTTATGGGCAGGCCTAGTGACACGCATTATTGTTGTCGCTAAGCGTTATCGATAGTGTATTTAGTTTTGTTATTTTGTGGGTTAGTGATATAAATGAAAGAAAAAAATAGATAAAACAACGTATTAATTAAAATAATAATAATAATAATGATTATTTTATTAATTAGGTATTTTAAAAAACTATAAGTACAAAAGTTAAGATTAGTTTAGAATGTAACAAGTTATATTAAAAATAAATATAAATACTTATATCTAAGTTTTAAATTAACAGCAAAAAGATAATAATGATTTTTATAAGAATGTTATCATTCTTTGATAAAAATTAGTTTTTACCGATAATGATGTTGCGCCCGCGCAAAATGCTCACCGCCTTAGCCGGGCTGAGTCCGAGCTTTGATTTATGACCCAAACTGCACGGAGAAAATAATTCTACTATAGTTACTATTATTTCAGCAGTTAGTATCCCAACTACGAAAATAATAAATGTCACAACCATAAACCAGATAAACGTGGATCAGGTTTTATATAGCGTCAATAATTTAATTCGTAGGTGCGAAGGCAACCATCCTTGTGAGAATGGCGCAACTTGCTCCCAAAAGGGACCGCAATATACGTGCACATGTGCGCCTGGCTGGTCTGGAAAGCTATGCGATGTCGAGATGGTTTCATGCAAAGACGCTGCTCTCAGGAAAGGTATGTGAACTGAAAGCTTATTTAGTTTTCTATATTCCTTATGACATTAAAAACCTGTGTGACCATAATATCTCTGATCTACAGTTTCGTCTTCTTTGACAGAACTTTGAAATATTTTGTCTTATTCACAGGCGTGAAGCTTAAACAACTCTGCAACAATGGCTCCTGCGAAGATATCGGCAATTCACACCGCTGCCATTGTCTCGAAGGATACACCGGTTCTTACTGCCAGAAGGAAATCAACGAATGTGATTCGGCACCATGCCAGAATGGAGCCGTCTGTAAAGACCTCGTCGGAACTTACCAATGTCAATGTGCCAAAGGTTTCCAAGGTCAAAATTGCGAACTCAACGTCAATGACTGTTTACCGAACCCATGTCAGAATGGTGGAACTTGCCATGATCTCATCAACAACTTCTCATGTTCTTGTCCTTTTGGTACTTTGGGCAAAATTTGCGAGATCAATGTTAACGATTGTAAGCAAGATGCTTGTCACAATAATGGGACTTGTATGGATAAAGTTGGAGGATTTGAATGCAAGTGTCCTCCTGGATTTGTTGGCCAAGATGTGAGGGAGATATCAACGAGTGTCTCTCGAATCCTTGTTCAGTTCCCGGAACACAAGACTGCGTCCAGCTGGTTAACGATTACCACTGTAATTGCAAACCAGGTTTTATGGGCAGACATTGCGACGCCAAAGTCAACTTCTGCGCAAATTCTCCATGCCAAAATGGCGGTATTTGCACGGCAGTCCAAGGAGGCCACGAGTGCTTGTGCAACGAAGGCTTTTACGGCAAAAACTGCGAATACTCCGGATATGCCTGCGATTCTAAACCTTGTCAGAATGGAGGTTATTGTCGGTCATCTGAAGTTGGATACGTTTGCGATTGCCCATCAGGGCTATCGGGGATCAACTGTGAAATTGATTCCATGAACGAATGTTTGAGCAACCCATGCAAGCACCCTGAAGCTAGGTGTATTGACAAGCCAGGAGATTACTTATGCTACTGCCCAAGACAATGGACAGGGAAGAACTGCCATACTTACGATCCCCATTCTCGTGGAGGATATGGAACACCTAGCATGGGATTTACGGCAACAATAACCAAGGAATGAGCCCGAGGAGATAGACTTGGCTTTCCAAAGAGAACAGTGTGTCAAAAAGGGTTGTAAAGAGAAACAGGGCGACTACCACTGCGATGAAGAATGTAACACGTATGCTTGCGAGTTTGATGGAAACGATTGTTCATTGGGCATTAATCCTTGGGCGAACTGCACTGCTCCAATCAAATGTTGGGAAGTATTCAGAAATGGAGAGTGTAATGAAGTTTGCAACACTCAGGCTTGCTTATTCGATGGAAGGGACTGCGAGAAATCACTTCAGCGTTGCAATCCAATCTACGACGCGTATTGCCAGAAACATTATGCCAATGGTCATTGCGACTATGGATGTAACAACGCTGAGTGTAACTGGGACGGGTTGGACTGTGAGAATGAACCTCCACATTTGGCTGAAGGTGTTATGTCAATAATTCTGCTCATGGATATGAAAACCTTCAAAGAAAACTCGGTAGCCTTTCTCAGGGATCTGGGACATCAATTACGCACGACAGTGATAGTTAAAAAAGATCATTTGGGCAACGATATGGTGTTTCCATGGAAAGGTTCAACCGATGTCGGTCTTCAGGATACGGAATTCGGGAAGAAACATAACATTGTGTTAACGGAAAAAGGACAAAGTGGAGTTCAAGTGTACTTGGAAATTGACAACAGGAAATGCACAACAACGTCTGGGTCTGAATGTTTCTTCTCGGCGAAGGAGGCCGCAGACTTCTTAGCAGCAACGGCGTCGAAACATTCTTTGACGCCTGACTTTCCAATTTTCCAGGTCAAAGGTGTGAATCCCCCCGAAATTGTAGACATACAGACAAATTCTAAATATGTATTTATTGGGGTGATTTTGGTTTTACTCGCTGGTTTATTAATTGGTGTTTTGGTAACGGCGCAAAGAAAGAAAGCTGCAGGTATAACGTGGTTCCCGGAAGGGTTTATTCGGAACAACTCATCTTCAAGACGCCGGTCACGCCGACGAGGACCCGATGGACAAGAGATGCGGAATCTTAATAAAGGATCAATGGGTTGTATGGATGTGGACATCAATAGTGGTCATATGGTGCCTCCGCATTGGTCAGATGAGACGATGATGGGTCAGCACCTCCAAGAGCGAAACGAGCGAGAGGTCCAGGGGATGCGAATGGAGTTCCTGGTGGATATGCATCAGATCACACGGCCATCACAGATTACGAAGAGGCTGGCCATGAGTCAAGGGTGTGGACGCAACAGCATTTGGACGCAGCTGATATTAGAGTGCCACCTAGCATGATGACTCCACCTGCTATCGTGAGTACTTACATTCATTCCTTGACTAATCTATCTATATATATAAAATATTATAAATTTTTAAATGGATCGAGTTTGTGTACTGCGTTTAAATAATATCAGACGGTCTAATTCAGACTAGTAGATTCTGAAAATACCAGTTTACGAGCCGCTTGCGTAAGGTTGCTTAAATTTATTTAAGAAACACAAAACGTATTTAACACCATAAATACAATTAGCGTCTTGCACAACGCAAAATTTGCCGCTTTGATGGCAACTGTGTTCAGATGGCCGTTTTATATTTCGCGCAATGAATCACCATTGCCATACAGAGTAACAATGCATCTAGTCTTTTAGGCACGCTTCCACGTGGCAGCGATTTGTTACTTACTATTAACTTATTTATAACTTAGTTTTTTTTAGGTATTTAATTGTAATTTAATATTTAGATCGAGTGTAAAATTAATATTAAAAAAAATATCATTTTTTTATATTAGTTTTACACTCTCTCTGCGATAAATCAATCCTGATTTGTTTTAATTTTTGTGTCTGCTAAATTATTTCTGCTTAGGAGGGTAGATTGTACTAAAATTAAAATTTATTTTCAGCATGACGGTCATGTAGATGTAGATACCCGCGGTCCATTAGGAATGACTCCACTGATGGTTGCCGCTGTTCGTGGAGGTGGCTTAGACACAGGGTCTGATGCTGAAGATGAGCAGACTGCCCATATTATATCTGACCTCGTGGCTCAAGGTGCACAGTTAAACGCAGCTATGGACAAGACCGGGGAGACCAGTTTGCATTTAGCAGCGAGGTGATTGTTTCAATTTGACATTCAAACTGTAATTTATAAATTTGACTTCATTTCTTTGAAGTGTAATTAACGACGGCAGTGAGCAGGGAAATGACGAGGGATGTGGACAGCGCGAGTATATGAAGCTAACATAAAATACACCGAACAACTTTTGGATTGCAATTTACTTTCAAAAATTATTTATTTAATCAATATTAACAATTAACATACATTTCAGACACATTTACACTTTACTTTCAAAGGTCCAAAAAGTATTGCTTTGCTACCAATTGTGTTTTCTTATATAAAATATGCTATATCGACGGTTAACTTAATTTCCTAAAATTTTGCATCACCATACAAAAGTCTTATTATATGTGGTAATCACTCAGTAGAATAATAAAATAAAAATCAATCAGTAAAAAATGACAAGAGGTCTTTATAGTTATGAGTCACAACAGTAATGAAATAGAAGATACTATAATAATGGCAGTAATAGTTTTGATTTCAATAGATACTTTGACTTGCAGATACGCCCGCGCAGACGCAGCGAAGCGTCTCCTGGACGCAGGCGCTGACGCCAATTCCCAGGACAACACCGGGAGGACGCCCCTCCACGCGGCGGTGGCCGCTGATGCGATGGGCGTCTTCCAGATATTGTTAAGGAATAGAGCGACTAACCTCAACGCGAGGATGCACGATGGAACCACCCCACTCATATTGGCTGCCAGGTAGGTTATTTCAGATTGTGTCCCAAGTAAACTGACGTTGAACTCTAGGCCATGCTGGATTCATTATCTTCTCTATCACAGAATATCAGTGAGAAACAGCCTTGAGCTAATCGTGTTTCGTATGATGAGTGAGAGTTCTGATAGCCCACTCCCTATCCAATCTTCACTATGTTATTCTCTAATGTCATTCCCCTATCTCATCCCCATTGTCCCATCTCCCTATTCATCCTCCTATCCGCACGCCCTTTCCCACCCTAAAGGCTAGCAATGCGAATATAATAAAATAAATATATTATATTCTAACCATAGTCCCTCAAGACTAGTAGAATACTGAGCCTAGATCATCGTCTTCTATGGGTAAGGTGCCCAGAAGGCTGGTTTTGTTTCCTCGCTGGATCGCCATGCTGATCCGTTGTCCGAGGTAGACATCATCCCTTTGATCACCTGAAGAGTCAATGAGTTATTTTGGTAGAAGCTCATGGCCTCAGGACCAACCATTTCAACAGCAAAGGACACACACATCTAACTCTCACTAAGGGTTGCACATTTGCGGAAATTTTAATGTAATAAATATGTTTCCAGGCTAGCAATAGAAGGCATGGTGGAGGATCTTATCAATGCAGACGCGGATATAACGCAGCAGACAACAGTGGGAAGACCGCTTTGCACTGGGCTGCTGCGGTCAATAATGTTGATGCGGTCAATGTTCTCTTAGTTCATGGAGCTAACAGAGATGCCCAGGACGATAAGGTAAGCTTAGATAGATAAATTAAATAAATAGGCAATGCAAAAGAGATAGAGCATCGAGTAAGCGAATGTCAAAGTGAGATAGACAAATAAAACCATTCACTTAGGTCAAGACACGGACATATACGTTATCGGATTAACATCACAACGTAATGCAGGAGTTTGAAATACATGACATTTACGTCCCGAATGTCCACTTAATAACGCCTTGATCGGAGTTGAAACAATGACTGGATGGAGTCTCTGAACTGACCTTATATATTCGCAAAGTAGTTAGGGACTCAAAAATAAATATGCATAGAATATATATTGGAATTCTCAAACATGTAAAGTTTTAATGGAAAACAACATTATTTCCAAGAACTTGCAACGAAAATGAACTACAGAACGGTTTATAATCCTTAATCGTAGGTCAGTAATAAATGCAAAGGTTTATTGATAAACAATAGTCGACTACTCGGCAGTGAGTGGCAGTGTGTGCGCCAGGGAATGAGAAAGGATTGAAGGGAGAATGATGTTTGCCAACAGATGGCGTTACCATTGCCATTAGAAAACTAAATGAATGCATAGTAAAATATAGAACACACCTCTATAAGAGTTTCTGGTTAACTCTGTATTGATTATCGTAGTTTAATGGGGGCAGTACAATCTGTGCTGCAAATTGGCTAGTGAACCACTAGCTATTTGACCGCCGCGCCGGTGTGATTTGATGCATTCTCAGATTAGGAAGTTTTCATTTTCCTATCTTTATTTCTGCTAATAAATTCATTCAATTGGGGAAATTTCCTAAACTCTATCCGGAGACCCTGCTAATGGTGGGACTGTATTAGATCCACAGTTTGGTTTTAATTAATTGGTAGATAATGGGTTATACAATGGACCACTCTGATGCCGATCCCAGACACCCAAACTATAGTAAATAACAGAAAGTTTCAGAAATGTACCATGCCAGGACCCGGAGCCTCTGCGTTCCAGCGAGTTTGGCCCGCTACGACTTAGCCCGCTCAACCACAGAGGCCGTCAGAGGCGGATGATAATAGTGAACGAAGTGAATACTATACCCCCGTTATCTTTCTCGTAGGACGAAACGCCCCTATTCCTGGGCGCTAGGGAGGGCTCATACGGTGCATGCCGGGCGCTCCTGGATGCGATGGCGAACCGGGAGATCACCGACCACATGGACCGGCTACCGCGGGACGTAGCCCAGGAGCGGATGCACGACGACATCGTGCGACTGCTCGACGACTACTGCCCAAGGCCGCAACCGCAGCAACACCATCTCATCAGTGAGTATAAGTCATTGATTATTATATTATTACCACTGGATAGGCTCTTGGATTTATATTAGTACTGCAATATGATACCGACACTCGAAAACATTATCGAGCCGTTGCCAAATGACTGATCTAATATTAACCTGCACCTCCGAACATAGATAATACTTTATATATCCTCCGACCAAAGTCGGCGTTAGACTGTCTCGTCGCTCTGCCCGCACACTTCTATATTTGAGCGACGACAAAATGTATCGAGTAGTGGAATGATCGATTAATCCAATTCATTTTCAATAATAATTTTGTTTCTTTATGTTAAGATAATTTACATTTCTAGTGATCATCATGATTATATTTATCTAATTTTGACATTATTGTAATTTTAATAATTGTTTTTTTCAATTTCATCAGCATCACCAAGCGCTCATGCGGGGTTAGTGGGCGGCCCGACGGTGATCGCGGGCGCAAAGGGAAAGGGCAAAAAGCCCCGAAAGCCAGGACCCGACAGCCCCACAGACCACCAAACGCCGCACGACAACAACAACCTTACACTCGCACCACACCATATCAGACGGTTTGTACCATACTTCAATATATTGGACAGTAATTATAAAGGTGTATTAAAATTAAATTTTTTAATCAAAACTTTTCAACTCACTTCGCGTTATTATTCAGCAATGTAATAATGTTACAGATTAATCGAATTGATTATTTTTGTTAATGATGAGGTTGTATTTGCAAACAGGAAGCCAAGTGTGAAAAGGAGCAAACAAAAGGTGGCGCAAGAAGTGCCGCAGAGCGTTGAGAGCCTCGGCTCCAGCCTCAGCCCAGTCGAATCACCGCTCCAAAATTTACAGGTATTTTATTTAATTTATAATTATAGTCCCAGATATAATTATAATACAAACAGATCAGAAACCCGAGAACTGTGAATTTGTAATAGCCATTATATTGCCAACGTCACATCAGCAAAGGTTTTAAAATTTACCGAAATAGATAATTCATATTTGAATTAAAATATAAAACAATTTCAAATAATGGAACATCTCTACTACATCGAGTTTGAAGGACCAAAAATATATCTACATTCTTTTTTGGTCCTTCAAGCCGGACATAATAGAGATATTTCATAATAAAAAATATTTAAGAATCATTCTTAACGCTTGATATTTTTTTTCACTTACAACTTTGATGAGCACTGACGGGAGTTTGTTGTCGAATGCATAAAATAGATATCGGGGGCTTCAAGTCACAGGGGCGTATAAAAAAAATACGTATTTTTCATTTCGTCTATCATTTATATTTTTATCGATACACCACCTCTGTTTTTTTCTTAATAGTAGGTTAATTAAAAAATAGAGCATTTCACGTAATCAAGGAAGTACTTTTGCAAATTTTCAGTTGGATAGAGATACATTGAAAAAAAAACTTATTAAAATTTTTGTATCTCCTGAAAAGTTGGTTTATACGCCCCTCTGGCTTGAAGCCCACGATATATAGGTAACACTTTATTGCTCACCAAAATAAACAAAAACTAAAATAAAGTGCATAGTTACATCCTGGCAAAATAACAGGCGGTCTTATCTCTTCCAGGGAACCTAGCTTAAAAGAAATTTTTACTAATCTGGCGATGTAGGTGGAGCAGAAAATGCCTCTATTCTGGCATACATCTTCTGTCACACCACATATTATCATATCCTCTTTCACACAATCCATCCATCTTTTTTTGGTCTACCCTTTATATTTGTAATCAATCACCATCCATCTTGTAGTTTAACATTATTTTTGTCACGTGACTTTCATCCCTCCTCATTATCCTCATATGCCCATACTAACTCGATCTTTTTCATCTCAAGTTGTCAGTCAAATATACATAATTACACTAATTAAATTAAAATATATGCCTGCCTAAAGATTATGTTTTCTGTTTGGTTTGTTTTGAATGTATGTGATGTTTGTCGTGTCAGGACTTGCCGTCGCCGTACGACGCAACGTCGCTGTACTCGAACGCGATGGCGCAGTTCGTCGGCATGGAGCAGCTGATGCACAAGCAGCCGCCCAGCTATGAGGACTGCGTCAAGGTAATGCAGCTGCAGAATCATAATCATATTAGGAATTGTATATAGCAGTTTCTACCTGAAACTGAAGCCGGGTTCTGGGTTCGAATTCCTGGTATGGTAAATTTCGGAAACTTATTTTCTCCGTTATTACTATGTATGGATGGGATCGGCCTCCGATTAGACCGTTGTATATTACCCATAACACAAGCGTATCTCGCTTAATTTGGAGATATACAATATGTGTGTTTGTCTGCCGATTACTTTTATTATTATACAGAATATTTTTAGAAGATCATATAAGTATCATATAAGTTAAAATTAAGTATACTTCTTACTGTGTATACAGTACTCATATACACCGCTTCACATCTTGTTATCACTGTTTAGGGATAGGGAAGAAACTCCGCAGTAACACGTGTAGCTAAAAATTCCTCATACTTCTTTATCGCAAGCTCTTTTTTTAAGTATGTAAATTAGTTAGACTATTGCTTTTCGAAGAACTAATAGAGTTCTAGCAAACAGTGCAAAAATGATTATTTAATCCCGTACTTACTAAATATTATACCTCCTGATGTTTTATTTTTTTTAAACCTGTACCATTTATCATCGTAATTTCAAATTGTTAAACGCAACAAACGCTGTCAAGTATTAATATAAACCCTAGAGGTTTCCAATACTATGCATAATGCCGCCCCTAGAAAAGGCTCCTTATTTGAATCTTAGTATTACTCCTTATCAAAATAAATTACTTCATTCAAGATTGCTTCAATACCATTATATAACCTTTTGAATTATTCAATTCGGGTATTCCATTCGAATGATATTACGAGTTTAAAAATGTAAGTATTAGACCACACGGCCGTGACGCTTTTTCGTGGGCGAAAAATCGTAAGACCCCGTCTATATAGAAGTTTCACTAATAAATGTATGTGTGAATTGCAGACGGGTCAGGCGCTGCAGCAGTCGTTCGGCGGCGGCGTGTTGGGCGCGTCGCTGTCACCGCCCTACTCCAACCACTCCGGCCACTCGAACCACTCGCCCACGCACAGCAACCACACCACGCCGCCACACGCCTACATCGGTAACGTACCACTTACTTGCTATAAGTTTATATTTCTTTCAGTTACATTTCACTATGTCTTAAACTCATCGATTGCCATAAAATTAATTGCCTTTTCATTTCTCATATTCTGAAAGTACGCTTAGAGTTGCCTGATCCCAGGGATCAACTTGAGACTGAACCATAGGTAATATCCGCCTCATGTCCAAACTTTTTTGCAGACAGTGTCAAGTCTCGGCATAAATTGTGCTAAAAAAATATCAACCATTTTAAACTTCTAAATTATTTTTCACTTCTTAATAATTATTTTGCATAAATTGGTGCTAAATATTTACTATCGTTAGTGACAATAAAATACTGGCTGGTAGAACGCCGCTGAAAAAGAAATTTACTTGACGTTTCATATCTGACGTATGAAATGAGTTACTTAATGATTAATGAGTTTTTATTTACTTTCCTCATATTCGGAATGAGAAACAGTGATTATAATGGTTTCTTCCAGGCAACCTAAATTGTTACCTCCCAAGAGTGAGAGCGAGGGCTTGAAACGATATTTTTCTAACACATTTGTAATATGTCTATAAAGTTCCCAACTCATTTGACGAATGTAGTGGGTTCAAATCATGAAATGGAATGTATGAGGCTAGCAGGGAGACCTTTTTGTGCTGATATTACATATGTTGGATGTTTTTGTAGGATCTCCTTCGCCTGGTAAATCGCGGCCGTCGTTGCCGACGTCGCCTGCACATATGGCCGCGCTGCGCCATTCCCATCAGCACCAATTGGACGCGTACTCTGCGCTTGCGCATCGAGGTAAGTTAACATCGACAAATTTCACCACCACTGATTTTTTCAAACAATTTACATTAAACTACCTATCATCAACATCCTATGTACGAGAACTCCCTACATAATTTGGTCCTTCGAGCCGGAGTTTTAGTTATTGAGATCTATTTCACCAATTATACAATGACAATAGTAGTTATATCCAAATAAGGATAAATGAATCTATTTAAAGATAAACTTTACTCAAACAATCATAATATTTACTTATAAGTAAGTCATTTTCAGTCTCGTTACACTATTTTTATGTATGCACTTATTTGTCGGTTGCAATCCAGATTTTTGTTTACATTTTAGTCGTAAGGTTTTGTAATGGTTGTAATTTGTTTTGTGCATGAATAAATTTAAAAAAAAAATAGTAAAATATTGTATTTTTTTCTTGTATCTATAAGTTTTTCGTTTTTGTGTTTCGTTAGCAAACAACCAGCAGCAACAAGCGCTTCAAGCGGTGATGTCGCACGCGCTCAACCAAGTACAGGCGGCGCCGCATCCCGCCATGAATATCATGTCAGGTGAGTGCAATTATTATTATTATTACATTTCTACGCATCTTTGCTTCCATAATGAATCTGATAACTAATATTTTTATTAGATAATTAAAATTGCCGATTTTAGACAAAAAAAGGGTTTCTTTTATAATAAACTAGCGGTCCCGGCAGGCGTCCTGCCCTGAGGAGTAAAAATCTAGGACCCGATTCTAGTGCCTCCTATCGGTTCCAATTGTGAATCTAAACCATCCGGAGACCCACTCAAACAAGCACAAAAATTCGTCAAAATCGGCAAATTCGTTCTCAAATTATACGCGTACATACATAGCTATGATTCATTTACATGCACAATAGTTTCTTTTCATGTTGAAAAACTTTCCTTTAAAAATTTCAATTATCAAGATAACGCTTTATTGAAAGAAGAGCCGATATTTTTTTAAAAATTGAATCCTATAAATATTTTTTTTAAAGAATAGAATATAGTTTTAGAGTAATTCTTTTATGTGTAAATAATGTTAGACGTTATTTCTATGCCCCTGCTCCACCAGCGTTAGTGTCAGTGTCTCTGTTCAAATGCGTCTCATTTATTACGTTAAAAATAATCTTAACGATTAGCTACATTAGTTATTATGAGTTTTTGGTTAATGTTTTACGTCATTAAGAATGTTGCATCTCAAACAACGCCTCGCAACCGTAGCTACATCTGCATTACGTCTTTACTTTTTTAGGTTTATACGGCAGCTGGGGTATCGGAGATACATTCCCGACTCCGTCACCGGAATCGCCCGATCATTGGTCGACGCCATCTCCGCAAACGCCGCTCACCCAATCGCCGCACTCCGATTGGTCGGATCGCGCGGCACTGTCGCCCAATGAGATACAACAGACAAATAAAGGCGCCAACGAGGCGATTTACATATAAACAGTAAGGTCAGTTGTATGACATGTATATGACTCGATATAGGATTCATCTTGTCAGATGACAAGTAGAAAAGCAGCGAAGCAGTTAAGACATTGTAAATTAATTATACAAAAAGTATGTAAATTTTTAGCCCGGGTTAGTTTAATGAACTGAAAATGTAATGAGTGTTGAACGTTTTTGTGCTGTTAAATGAATTATAGATATATTTTTTGATCGTATACAATATATTGAAGAGACATTTTATCAAACACCGAGGCCACTTTAATGATTAATCTAAACCAATACGATACAGCATCTTTTGTTTTGGTAACTATACCCTTTCCAAGCATTTATTTTACTTTTGACAGCTCGGATCAATCAATTAGTAATGCCCTAATGCGTTACCAACTCGATTATTTATAAAAATCGACTCCATTTATAAATTAATTTTAGTCAATTATTTTTCTTTAATGTAGAATTTTTATTCTTTTCAAATTTATGGTTTAATACTCCGTGCGTTACATGACTCACATCACATCACTATTACGTCACCCACGACAATTATGTCATTTCTTTCATTTGGACTTTACTGTCAAGATACATGTAACTCGATAGATGTGCAAACGTCAAAAGTAAAATAAACGCTTGGAAACAGTATATGGTGTTTCCGGTTTAAAAGTTCATTTTTTGAATAAGGAACACAAATCTGATCTTAGACATCATAATCAAATAACTCTGTCAATGGCGCTGGTATCGTTGTTAAAAATAAATATGATTCTAAATTTGAAAATTAAGATCCAAATAGTTCCATGACGTTTATTGTGTCAATGTCATTAAAAGGTCATAATGATATATTTTTAAATGTAAAATACGACAAAACATAATTTATGTTTGCGTTTAATCTTTTATTTTTCTATGCAATTTAAAGGACGTTGATAAAGAAAATTTAGAAATGTGTTTTCGGTATGAGTACTGCCCACATTTTTTTAATCGTCATTGGATATTATTTCTGTAAGTTAGTACTGGATTATCGATAATCGATTTCTTGTCAATTTCTCGAATAATTAGTAATCTCGAGGTGCTAAAGTGCCGCATATAGACTGAATGTACAGCCATGACTCAATGTATAATAATAATTTAGTGTAATACAATGTTTTTGATGCGAGTATGATGACAATTTTACAGATGTTGTGTCAAAAAATCTAAATAAATTTTACTGAATATTTTTTTACAAGATGAAAAAAGACCATATATGTGATTGGATCAACATTGCCCTATAATGTTAATGACAAAGAAGATTTAAAATGTCAAACCTATCAATGTAATAGGTGTCCTAAATACACTGTTTTAAATACATAAAGATTGTTGCGTTGTTGAATTTTTCTTGTTTAAATAAAGTAAGCCTGTGTTTTAAGTAATTATTAATTTTAAAAAGAGAATCTTTTTCCAAGAGATTGTTTTGTACAACTGGCAACACTGTATAAATAAAACAAATTAAACAATACTTTTCTGGCTGAATGCACAAACCGTGCCAAGCCAATATTGAACAAAGAAGAATAAACAATACTTTTTTATATCGTGGATAAAATAATAAGAACCTAGTTTATTATAACCTTTTTATTGGGTTTTTATTAAGTGCTAATTACTCGACGACCCTTAAGATTTTCTTTAAACTGAACTTTATAGAATGGCTAATATTTAAATTTCACGCAATCCTTCGGTGATTGTTCCTATATTCGAATTTAGTCGGATTTTTCAGATTAGATGTCGGTTATAAATATTGTTCTAGAATTTTGGGTAAAGCACTTTTAATTAAATTGGCAAATGCCTAAAAATGATAGATTAGTATTGTAAAATAACGCCCATGTTCCGTTTATCTGCTAAGAAGATAATAGATTTTAGAAATTACCAAGTGTCATGGATGCTTCTCGACGTTAACTTTACTGATTTTCATGTCAAGCGTCCGTTTGCACTCGAGTGTTGTTCTACAATACGGCCTTTAGATTTTGAGTGTTACTTCGCATCCAGACTTGCCTTCAGCGTCATATTAGCTAGTAGATCTTGATTGGTTCTGTATTTGTTTTTCTGATGATCTTCGGCATCTGTCAATGAGTCTATTTACATGTATGTATATCTTTCTTGTGGTCATGTTGGTCGTTTGAACCTATTTCTTTCAATGGCAGCTGGCGTTGCCTATTCGTATGTAGCCTTGAATGTCTTATAAATAGCATTTTTGTAATAAATAATAAAACTACGTTGTAACGGTATTAAGCGCGGTAATTTATTTGATTTAAATTATTCCGACGATTCGGCCACTTTTCAATATTGCGAAGCGATGATAAGTTAGATTAGGCTCCCATGTCGTAAATAATGTCTATTAAGAAAATGTATAGATATTTATTTTTATTATGTCGATAAATATATATTTTTTAATTTTAATCAATATTTTAATTATAACAGGCTCCATGTGTACGTTATATATGATAATAATAATAAAAAAACAAAAGTAAATAATTAAAATGAACAAGTTGGCGCTAGGTTAAATAAATCTTTAACAATACTCATTGACAATAGATATCTTCGACTTCCCTGATCACAGCTACTAAAAAGTGGCCGAAACGTCGGGATAATAAAAATCAAATAAATTACCGCACTTAAAACCGTTAAAACGTAGTTCTATTATGTATACTGGTCGCGAAAACTTAAGAAAATAGCATTTTTATGTTCCACTGTGAAATGTCAGGTGTCTTCATGACATTTTTCTTCACTTGATTCATTAAAAAAAAAAACAAGTGTCTTGTCTATTAATAAAACAGATTTGAATAGCAGTGTTTCCAGTTGTACTATGTCAGATATTATTTAATGTGTGATGTGGCACTTAGTTTTAATTGTAATGTAGGGGAAAGCAGGTAGGATTCGTACGTTTTTTGTTCTGAACCTTATAAAAAAGAAACTATTAGCTATTACAAAATTATTTTAATAGCGGTATGTTACCCATTTATCTGGCTTTAATATTATGAAAGTGCAGTTTTCATATAAAGCAACACGGAGAAGTTACGACAGTTTTCCTAAAAAATGGAAAACGCACGAAAGCACCCCATGCATGGGGTAGCTTCGTGCATAGCGTGGGGCACATTCGTACACAGTGGGGAACCTCCGTACAATCAAAGAAAATGCCATTTATTCAATGTAGTAAAACCCTTTAATGAGGTCAAAGTTAAAACAACATCAGCCGTCATATAGTAAACTAGTAAATATTGTATTCAGAGTACCTATGTAACGAACACAAATGTATTTTTTCTTCTCTAATAATTATGAAACTAATGATCTTCATCTAGTAATGATCAAAAATATTGTTTTAAGTACATTAATACTTAAAAATAAGTCCTGAAAATATTTATGTAACATAATACTTTTTCCATTAATAAAAGAACTAAAAATCAACATTATAAATTTTATCACATGTCTTAACATACATAAATACATAACTTCACGCCAGGTTCCTTGGCGGGTAGGCACGAAAAACAGAGCGCCATACAGGCTTATTCCTACACACCTCATTTGCTTCTTTGACATTCATAGCTCTTGTCATGCATGGTACCAGCACTGCGTTGTGTATGGCAAGCTGGGCTTTCTGGCCGAGTTTCTTAGCGCCTAGAAGTTTACCTAAGGCTCCATTCATACTATTCCTCAAATTTACGCTTCTTTCTATGTCAGCGCTGTACCTTCCATCCCTGCTAAAAGCACATCAAAGATATACAAACTCATTCACTTGTTCCAGCATAACATCATCGACCATTATCATTGCATTCATTCTGGTTTCATCTCTTTCAAACACCATAACCGTTGTTTTCTTCGCATTCAAATATAAGCCTCTCGCATGACGGTCATCTTTTATCATTGTGACTAGTGTTTGCAGTTCTGATGGCGATTAGGCTAAAAGCACGGCATCATCTGCATAAAGCAAAGTGCTAACAACTAAATATTTTTTTTGCAGAGACTTAAAACATAAAGTTGAGTTGTATTTATCGTGAAATTATAACAAAATTGCCCATAGGTACAATATCTACTAGTACCTATTATACTAGAGGAGGATTCGTACAGTACGAATCTACCCCACATATAACTGCACGAAGGTACCCCATCCAGATAATTCAACAAATTAACTTGAAATAAACATAACCGCTATAGTTGAGCTAAAATATCTATTTAAATATTAAAGTAATATTTTAAGGCATAAACTATAATAAATCACTTTTATAATTTGAGCATTACTTATACCAGCCAAGCGAATTAAAAGATGACCACGAAAAATACTTACGCAGAACGAATTCACGTATCGACTTACATCATCGAAGCCAATGGCCGTATTGTGGCCCCATCCCGCAGGTACCCGTATCCTACAAACGGCAATCACGCACACAAATGCGAACATTTCAATGTTGCAAAATGGCGGAGATATCTCCACTGTACGAATGCTCCTTGTGTACGAATCCTACCTGCTTTCCCCTACTGTAGTGTATAGCATTTTTTCTTATTATTTTTGTCCAAAATAAAAAAAAAGGATGAAAATTTTAAATCATGGAATTTGAACGTAAATTTACGTGTCTATTGGTTTTTTTAACGAAACAACAAATGTAAATTATGTTAAAGCAACCTATGACTTATTAATAAAGTAGATTCTCAAAGGATCTTAATTTGAGTAAATTCTAAGTGTAAAATAAATTACGCTAAAATTTTAGTTTCTTCAGCTCAGTGTTTATTTTTTTTATTTTGGTACAGAAATAATTTTTACTATAATAAATTAATTAATGTTATTAAAAACTAACTGAGACTGATCCCTGTGTGTTAAATAAAAATCCTGTTTTAAATAAAATAAAAATCAGGTACCGGTCTCAGGGTTTTATTTTTTTGTATATTTCTAAGACGTTTTCACATATCTTCCGCTTTATACGTAATCATTCCATGGTAGCTTCCAATAAGACTTGAATCTGGCGAGCTCACTGACTGTTTGGTTTTAATAAAAATAAAATTGCCCATAGACCTGGAGGATCGAACGCTGTAACCTCTTTGCTTGTCCAAAGCGAATTTTTTGGTGTGCATTTCTTGTCACTAAATTTTCTTCACTGGTAACACCTTGTAGATGAACTACCTAAATAACTATTAGAGCAACAATAAATTGTTATATTATAGAAGCAGGTTTTTATTGAAAAAGCCCTTTTAAAAGGTGAACAACTACTTATTTAGTATATATACAAGAATACATAATAATATTCTTAGACTCTATTACATCTTTAAAAAAAATTAAAGGAAGAAAAATTTAATCAGGTACTTTTAAATTAACAGTATTTGTGAGTCTCTTCTTTTTAGTCAATTTTCCAATTCGTATGTAAGATCTCATCATTCCATGTTCTGCTTTAAAATAAATTGTTAACTTGGGACCAGTTACATGCTCAATCTGTTGTCATATAACTTTATAATGTAGAATTGACGTTTAATGGTTAATTAATAATCTTTGCCTTATTCTTTGTTTAAAAATTAAAAAAAAATCAAACTCACTATTCCGCAGACATTCTTTGTTCTATTAATGTCAATTCTGCATTATTTCAAATATTAAACATACGTTTTTGTATCGTGTAATATATTTATTGTATTTCATTTCTATATTATAAGTAGGCTATAGAATCGAGTTTATAAAACTTCTGCCGTATGTTCTAGAAACGCCTAATCTGTAAATATTCATTACGTTTAGTTGAAAAAAAAGGAATATCTCTTAATTGTAATATTTAAAAAGCGAATGAGAAGTGATCTTCGTTAGTTTTATTTAGTTTTAATTTTATGAGTATATTTTTTGTCTGTGTCATCGTAATGTGCCAATGAGCAAAATTCTTTTTTTTTTAAAGTACCGTTTCGTTGTATTTTCTTCTCGAAAAATTGGATTTAGAGATAAATTTGTATTGCATAGTAGTAATAAGTAGTTTACAGTAGCGAAACGCGTGCTTCCTTATCACTATATATTATTATGAAAGCGTATTGTACTGATGGAGAAGATAATGAACTATATAATTGTATAAAGACAATAAACGGTAGAAAACGTAATTATAAAATTTTACACTCTTTTTTATTTTTCTAAAGTGCGTACAAAGGTTTAAAATGGTTTAATTACAATATTGTACAAAGGTTTAAAATGTTACATATTTACATTGATAAAGAATGTATTGGGAATAAAAATTATGAATTGGAATGAAGTAAAACATGATAAGTAATCTGATCTTAATTTTTTAATGAAAATTTTTAAATCTATTTTATAAAATGATCAAGGGCACAGTTGAAAACTTTAAATGCTTGTAAAAAGAGGCACAATATACTAAATGGACGAGAGAAATTTGTGCCTTTTCATAAAATAAGGATAGGGACGTTTGTAATTTAAAAAACAGTATAGCTCCGCGCCATTAATTTTCTCTCGGCGAAAACACGCCAGGCGTGCAACGAGCAGCTAAACTGTTACGTAGAACTAGTTAGAATAGTTAAGCTTAAAAACTCCTTTTGTAAATAACTTTTTATCATTATTTTAATGAAATGCATTTCTTTTTAAGAATTTAAATCATCGAGGAGAATGAGTTTTTAGTTTTCCCCGTAATTGACAATAAAGGAATTAAATAAAATATTTTTTGTTTGTTTTTACATATTCACCTTGACGCATAGGCTACATTCCCGACCAGGATTTTTTCCGGTCCACTTGTTTGCCGGCGTTACAATCGTAAGCTCAAGTGTATTTCCTGCAGCCGGGCGGCCTGTCCTAAGAGGCAACTAAACAACCCACAGTCAGTGGCAACACAACAACTCAAGGTTGTTATGGCGGCATGCTCTAGACTAGGGGTGGTAGCCACCCAGGCAACACCCTACCACCTGGCTGTGGGTTGTTTTGTTGCCTCTTACGAAAGTCACCCGGTCGCAGAAATTGTACTCTTTCTCCGTTCCTACACGGATGAAATAAAACATAAAAATAATATTATTACAAGCTACACAGGACTCGAATTAAAATGGCGTTCGAATTACAATAGAGTTTATTAGAGCTGTACAAACACGTATAAAACAGCACAAATATGACAGGACACAGCCTGTAGAAACTGCACGATTCAATAACACGCGCAAAGGCCGTCACTATCGCTAATCGAAAGTCTTGCTAGTATCGTAATCGTGGCTTGGCCCCACCCCTCCTTTTGGGCATTGTTTTATACTAAATTGTATAATACCGACAAAGGGGCACTGAATTAATCACACATCAGGCAAGCTTCGACGCAATGCAATAAAAACAAGGCTTAGTTCGACGCCAATGACGGCCATAAAATAAGTACGATAACAATAGGATGTTTTTAAAATTTAAACACGAAGTAAACAAAAGAACTCCAAATTCAGTAAAAGGCAATAAACTGCGTTTTACGACAGCCTGGTGTGCGTTCTTTGTCGGTGTGTATATCAATGGAATATCTTGTTTTCTTCTATTTGTCTGTAAATTTTCTAATTAAAGTTATTTTAATTACTGCTTAAGCAAATAAACAGTAAGCTATTTGACTAGTTAGTATTATGACGTCATAACACAGTACATCCGTATAAAATCAAACAGACTGACGTTTCGTGTGACGATAAAAAGTATCTCCGTTGATTTCATTGTTAGTTTTTGCAAAAAAATGCTTTACCAAACGTCAGCTGTCAGATTTCCGTCAAAATTTAATTTACAAGGTTTTTAATCATATTTTCAACTTAATGACATATTTTCCTACTACCCTCAAATTTAAACCTAACTTTATACTAAACTAGGTCAAATTGTAGTCGTTTACTTCAACTTGTTGTTTATAAATAATTTCTTAAAATGATATATCGTAGTACAATTAAACCATATTTTAAAAACATTCTGCCATTAATGCAGGTGCAGTGATTTTAATGACTAAACTAAAGGATATTTAAGGTAAGTTGTTATTGTATAGTTAATAAATCAGCAAATACGAAAGGTAAAAATATAATATTATGTATAATTGATTTGTCAATATTGTAAACTAGCTTCCTTGGCTCTGCGATTCCAAAAGGGCCTCTAGGCTTTGAAACAAGAACACCACTTCTTCGTTCTATCCAGTTTCTTGCTAATTGTGGTGTTAAAAGTCTGCTAATGCTAGCTTCCATTTTATCTCTTTTAAACTCAGAACACAAGTCGTTACTAACGTTTAAGAATATATTCAGAATGATAGTGCATGAAAGCTAAATAATTTGTGCACGCTCTCTATCAGGAGGCCAACTGCCCTTTCTTCTTATGAACCGGCTGTCAATGCCACTACTTTTAGCTTTTCCATTCCTAGTACCTACTATTTTGTGTTCTCAGAATATAAAGTAATTTTATATTTTAGTGTACAGTAAAGTGTTATATTTTTCTCTCTCTTATTGTAGCCGAATATGCAAAACGCAGTAATGCTCCGTCCACGCGGAGAGATGAGCACAGCGTGGTGGGTAGCGGCAACAGCGATGGCCATCATAACTGTCACTACGGTCACTGGCAACGCGGCAGTCTTGAAAGCTTTGACGAAGGTCCGCAGAGTGCCGACCATTACCCAATGATGAGTTTGGCACCGCCGATCTTCTTGTTGGACTGTTCGTGCTGCCAATAGCCGCTGCAAGAGAGCTCTTTGCTTTTCATTTGTGTTAGTATTTTTTTATTCGTTTTGATTTTTTGGACCCTCAAACGCATAAAAGTATAGACGGTTTTTTTTTATTTGACTTGACTTTGTTGTTGGTCCGAAGACCTCACAACTTTACCGGGGTTTTTGGGCAATGTATAGACGGAGCCTCGTGACGAAGGCGTCCAATGAAGTGTTTTTTTTTTACTTGTGCGCAAACTTATGTTGTACCAGAATTTTCCCGCCGCTTGCGGGTCGAGCCGTGGCACGTAAATCTTTTAATTATTGTCAGATTAATAATGGAGTAAATAAGTAAGTTGTAGGCAATCATTTTTGTCAATAAGTTTCTATGTTAATTGTTAACATCAATTATTTCTTCTTTTACGATTTGAGTGCAATGGACTCGAAAAGACATGAAAACGATGTCAAGAAGTCACATTTTAAACGTGAAGTAACTATAATAAAATAAAATTTATTTTAACTTTCTCAGATTGGGCCATCTGTTCCTGCTGGAGTACCCTGGACGTGCTATCGTGCACAGCATCTATATTCTCTCTTTGCGTCTTGGGATGGGAACGCTGGGCGGGCATAACAGCCCCATTCGCGAAAGCCAAGAGAGCTAAAAGAGCTAAAATATTCGCGGTGTTGATATGGCCGATCGCTGCTTCTGTGGCCATACCAACCGCACTGATACCTTCCCCCAAACACTATGTTCCTGGGGAAATTGCTAAAGCTTGTACTGTCAACACAAATATAGGGTAAGTTTCATTTGAGTGTCCATCATCCAACCCTGCTAATCGTGTGAACTTGTCTACATTACGAACACGATGTCGTTTTGATGTAATATTTTGATGTTGTAATTATAATATGTGAATAAACATTGTGCAGCAGAGCAGATACCACTTTTTAAATTAATTTGTCTCTGTCCTCTCACACCAACATCAACATCCTCAATATAAAGTGAAGTTGGTCATTTTTTCTTCTTCACGACACGATGTATCCTAAGGTCGTGAAAAACTAAATGTCCTCAGTAAACTTATCATGTAATTCCAATGACGGAATTATGTAGAATGTCTTTCAACACTATCGTCATTACCTTGGTCCGATTTTACAATGGTGCGAGTGATGGTGGAATGATCTAGTTGGTCTAAAAAGTTTTATAAAAATGTAGATGATTCTGAAAGATAAAGACAAGAACAGATACATTTTAGAAAGGGATAGACAATGAACAAAAATTCTAGAATAGAAAGAAGGTTCAGTAAGGAAAAGACAGAGATAGATAGATGTTTAGAAAGGGATAGACAGGTAAAAGAATAACGAAAAGAAGATCGGAATTATGGGTTCCAGAAGATTCTTCCGGGTATATAAGCGTGTAAGGCACGCCTACCGGGGAGTTCATTTCTAGATAGCGAAGTGACAAAGGCTATACGAAAGAGAAGACGAAGTTTAATAGAACACAGTGACGAGTTTAGTGGTGAATTTAGTGAGCAGTTCAGTGAAGGAGAGTAGCGTAGTTTAAGAGGAAATCCAGAAGCGAGTTATATGCGGTAAATTCGAAGGTGTGCACTGCAGTAGTAGGAGGTGATCTACGCAATATCGGCAACGGTATTGTGAGAGAGACATCTTATCGTCGGAATAGTGCGTCGTTAGATGTGCGTGTAGGGGCAACCCTGCGGGGCAGAACCGCATACACCGCTGTAAGTCAATAAAAGCGTTTAGTTAAAAACCGGGGTTTCCTTCCAATCCTAAGTGCATACCGCTCATACGTAATAATAATATTTCTTTTCCACTACGCACAGTATTATACCTTATTATTGAATATTTATTCCTTACGTGACTAGTGGATACTGCAAATCAAGGCTGTGGCAGTTTAAGCGATACTGTTGCAATTTTTTTGTTGTGTCCCAGACATGCGTGAGGACTGCATGTCTTGGTACATGCTTCCTTATACACAGTTTATGCTTTTGTCGCTGAAGCTGAAGACACGATTCACAATGTGCGAAAACAAGAAATGCAAAGACCTACTTCGTAAGTCGTTCTTCAAGATGACCCTTGGCACTAAGACTTGTCCCAATAAATGGAAACTTGCCTTGGGATACTTTATACACTCAGACGAATAAAAATAGATTTTTGGTGTGCGTTTACATCAGCAAAACTAAATGATTTTTTTATCAGTCATTTTTGTATATACGTACCTACTCTTGATATGACGTTGAAATTGAAAACTCGAATACGATATTTTTTATTTTAAAAAAGCGTGGTAGTTCATATGATACACCTATCCATATCGTCGCGGTAGCGTAATGGCTAGCGCATGCGTCCCAAACTCAAAAGGGCGCGGGTCGATCCTGGCCGGAACGCATGCACCTCTTAGGCAGTTTTCTGACCTAATGTGCATATTGTTACAATTACCACGTGCAATGGTGAAGGAAAACATCGTGATGCAACCTGCACATCGATATAACCGACGTGTCAAACCTGCCAAGCCGCCTGGACAAGCGTGGCGGGTATACTGTCCGTTCCCCTACAGTGGGAGGGCCGAGCCCAGCAGTGGGACATTTATAGGCTGTTATTACTATATTACAGTACCTCTCCATTTAATTTGGCATTTAAAGTGTTGTATTTATTTATCTTTCTTCTCTTTTCTTTCACCATATCCCAAATATTTGGGGTGGGTACAATATGTCTTTACCTTTCAAATTTCTCTATTCTGACATTCACACCACAAACCAGCAAATCATCCTTCACCACAAACCATCAATCTCTTTTTGGCCTGTCTCTTTTTATTTATGTAACGTATCAAATGCTCTGTAGTTATTGTGGTTTGGTTGTTATTACAGATATGTCTTCTTCAGCTCTTCGTTTTCCTTCTACATACCTGCTGGTGTCATGTTAACATTATATGGATTCATCTTACGTGCTTTGGCATCTACACCACAGATTCGATGCCACAGGGGTGGATCGCCGTGTAGCTCTCCTAAGAAGGTTGGAAAATATTTTTAATTATTTTTTTAAAGTTTATACTTCCTATAGCTTTTAAGTAGTAGCAAACGATTTTTATGCTACATTCCAGAAGAGACTCACAACGACCACATTCACGATGGCGATTTTTACAAGCTTTTATTTAACTTGCAATGGATGTACCTATGTATGTATGATGATAGTTCGGTTGAATCTTACAAGTTAAATTTGACCAAATTCCCGGTTTCCGATTGAGCTAAAGTTTTGCACGCATATGTATACTGCGTGATAATGCAATAACGGTACCATGGAGCTGATCTGATAATGGAGTCGGAAGGTGGCCATAAGCACTCCTGTACTAAACAAGACAGACCCGTTGTGTTTGGGCTGGTAAGCACTCTGCTGATACATGATATCCAGCATATCAAAAGCTTGTATTTAAAACCTTTTTGAAAAAGGTTTTCCCGTTCCACTTGCTTGCCGGCGTTAAATCGTAAACTCTAGGAGAACGGTTACTCGGTCCACCTGTTGACATGAGTCGTTCTCAGCGCTGCGTGAACGACAATTACGGCGTCATTAGTGACGTTTCCGCCACGTCCATAACGATCGTGGTCGCCATGTGGAACAGCAGACGGAGCATTTTGAGCGTTGTGAGATACTAAAGGACCGCGAACTTATTCATCTGTTGGATCTTCATTATTATGAAAAATGAAATGTATTTAATGGGTTATTTCTATATATAGTGTATCATCTATGGTTATTTCCTTTGAGAGGTTCAAAAGTACAATACATTTTCGATGAGATTCTTTCTAAAGTCGTTATACATTAACGGTGTTATTTTTAACTTTATAAATAAGGAGCGTTCGGGCACAGTCAATAATTTTAATTCTTTAAAATTCCAATGCTTTTAGGACAAAGTAAAATCTGACCCAGAAGCAGTTTCATGTAAATGCGAAGTCCCTGTGGTTGGAAACAGACCAAGCCCTAGGAGAGGAAATTTGTAAGTTTTTAACTTAATTAAATCTGTAATTTAATCACTATTAATTAATTATATAATTATCCTGATATCCATCTGACCATCTTTTCTTCATCGTACAATGAAATTGTAGAAAGAAAACTGGGAGTGGCCACCATATGCTTAATCATTCTAATATTTGTAAAAAATAAATTTGATTAAAGTTCGACATTTTTACACGATATCATTTCGCATTTTTACAGGTTCTTGTCACCTAAGGGTTGCCATCTCGGCGTCCCGGATAAAAACAAATTGGAAGAACTGCCGATTTCGGTACCAACAAAGACAAATGCATCTCTGTAAGTTTATATCCAAACCTTTTTACTATTCATAATAATTATACGAGATTTATAGGCTCGTTAAATGGTCGATATGTTGTTAAGTTGGATCTTACCTTGCCTAAAAAAATAATTTTCTTTTAAATTAAACTTTTAAAATTATATTTTTTATAATTTAAATAAGTAATATGATATTTATTGTTTAAAGTATATTATAAATAAACTAAATGAAACTAAATATATATACTTGTAGGACAACCTTTTTAATGGGGATTGTTCACAAAAAATTACCTTCTGATTTTATATTTTTATTACGTAAAATAGGGTATTTTAAGTTACTAATATGAATATTTTTGTATTTTAAGCGTTAGTTTTTTTACAATTCGATTTTAAAATTATTTCTGCGATAACGTCATAAGCCGTCAATCCGCCACATACTTATAAATTAAAATTAAACTGTAAAATCTAGTGCCAGACCGCCGTCAGTTGGAAACATACATACATACATACATAACTTCACGCCAGGTCCCTTGCGGGGTAGGCACGAACAACAGAGCCCCATTTAGGCTTATTCTTCCACACACAGTTGGAAACGCTAAACGCTAATACGTTGTCCGAGGTATAGAGCAACCGAAGACTTAAAATGAAGACTTCGTTATGAGACGCATACCAGGCGTTGCGATATGTGACGATAAATTTTGTTCGTCTCACGCCCATGGTCTCAAGGTCTCGACTCCAAGAGCAGCAATTGTGTAGCCATTTCCGCTCCATTTCTGAGCTAGTGGCTGGAAGTTGGGACGCCACCAGAGCATCGACGTCTCATACTATCTTCGGCGACCCAACTTCCAGGGCACCAATGACATACTATTGGGTCTCTTGCCATCGTCGCGGCAGAAGCCGTTCGTTTCTATAACGACAGGTACCCGGAGGTGTCAAGAGCTCGACGGATTATGTCATGTGTGTCATATGTGAAGTGTTGCATGACATGGGATTCTGCCAGCGCTTTTGATGCACAATAAACCATAGTAACCGAGGCGCCGCTTCACCTTATCTCCACACTGACAGTGGTATGGGACAACACAATCTATATGTATTATAGTCAGGCGAATGTAGAAACTTATTCTAAACGTATTATCATCAAGAAAAGTACCCAAATTTACCGAAGGGAGTGCATGTAGCCCCAAACTGGACTCCTAACTCATTGGCACACGTATTCGGTAGATTTTGATGTACCTATGACCAAAGTAGAAATCATTTATACATTGATGCTGTATTTACTTTTTGTTTCAGCGGTGGCATCATAACTCGTCAAAGACGTGCAACTATCACCATTGTACTACTGATGTCGTTGTTCCTTTTCTGCTGGACACCATTCTTCGTAATGCTAGCCGCAGGTATATTTATTGGCTGCCTCTGTGTTCTACTTGGTTAGTCTGTCTAATCATTGGAGTGTGAAGTTTCCAAATGTAATACCCGGTGGCGTATACTTCGTGTTTTTTTTTCTCTGGTGTAGGTGTTTGGTATATTATTATTTAGAATATTATCCATACATACTTACACGTAACTTGCTTAGCTTGAGGATATATACATTAGCAGGATGCTAGTTATGTAGTATGTTGAGTAGTTAGTAGTATGTTGAGAAATACAGATCTTATTGAAAATGTTAGTGTTTTCTAGATTCTAGTAAAAATTAATCCTCATGATCTTCACTATATATACCACTTTATGAATGAGGAGTTTGTTGCGCCGTTACTTCTCTTTTAACAGTAACAGACTAAATATTGCTTTGGAAGCACCACGGTTTCATTACCTCCTTCGAGGCTGGCAGCATATTGGTTGCACTTCTAGCGTTGCAGATCTCCATAGAGAACAGCAGCCACTTAATACCAGCAAAGCCCTCAGCCTGCCTGCTGTATTCTAAAAAATTAATCTGTAACTCAGGCTGCCCACTCCTCTCTCCATTTTCCTGTTCAATGCCGTGGAGCGGAGGTAATTTAAAGTTTCAAATTCAATATTGAAATCAATGTATTCACTTCCACACATTAAGAAGGCTAACTTCTAAATGTAATGATAATTTAAATGAATGTAGATGTTATGTATGTATATAGATGTTTTACATGTCATAGCTATGCTTAAATACTGCTCTTAGGGCCATATCATATCATAGAAATATGAACATATATTTCAATCTAAGTTCTTGGAGAGTACGTTCTCACAGAATATCGGCGTGAAACGATTAGCCTTGTGCTAGTTGTGTTTAGTGCGAAGAGTTCCATTCAATGCTCCATTTCACCCTCCTCATCCCATCCTAAACGCTGATACCACGTTGGCTTCGCGTCTGGTGTTGCAGACGTTTGTCTATAAGCGACAGTAATCACTTTCCATGAGCTGGGCCTCGTGTCTGGTTGACAATAGAAAATGAAGATGGTGAATTACAAAATGTAACGTGATTTTGGTGGGCTATTTTTTTATTTTCGCTTCGCAGACTCGATCTGCGAATGTGTGACAGACACGACATGGCAATGGTGCACATGGTTAGGATATGCTAATTCTGCTCTTAACCCCCTCGTGTATGCTGCCTCATCGCCCAGTGTTGGGAGAGCCTTACAAGCTTCATTGACTTCGACGAGTTCTGCAAAAACCGATGTGCCGGTGTCGCCTAATACACGAAAAACTTAAGGTTAGTTGTTATCATGTTAAAATAATTCTACGTGTCTCCAGGGAATATCGAAATAATCTCTTTGATTAATGCGCAGACTAATTAATTAATTTTATTCTACAGGGTTGAGTGGAAGAAATTAAACGGCAATGTTGCCCTTTATGTCACCTATCTATACTAATATATAAAGCTAAAGAGCTTGTTTGTTTGCTTCAAAGCGTTAATCTTAGGAACTGCTTACTACTACTTGATCTGATTTGAAAATTTCAGTGTTAGATAGCCCATTTATCGAGGAAGATTATAGGGTATATATCATCATGCTAAGACCAATAGGAGCGAAACAACAATAAAGAATGTTTCAAAATAGAGGGGTATTTAAACTTTTTTTTTCTTATTGCACGCGGACGAAGTTGCGGGCAGAAGCTAGTGTTTAAAAAAGTCATTAAAACTGGCTTTTTTATATGAGATGGTGAATAAAAGATACTTGCGTTTATTATAATTTTATCATATATTTATTCCCAAGATAAACTAAAAAGTAAATAAAACAAAAAAACCATTTAAAATAAATAATATTTATTTACACATAAAATAATCAATTTGTGTACACTTCTTTGGCATAAACACTACCCATTCATTAAATATATAATTTAATATCGGAACTGTCTTAAAAATTGCACTCACAAAATACTGTTTTTCCTGGAATATATACTCTACTTATACTCTAAAAACGTTTATATATAACAAACAACAATGATTTTTTATATTAAGTATCATATTATTTACAACTTAATAACTTTTCTCTACGAACAATATAACAACCTATAAATAACTTCAATTCAAACCGACATTTTCTTACTTTTTTAAATATAACTCTGTTTAAATAAAAACATTGACTGAATCCTCCAGATTTAAAAAAAAGTTCAACTTTGTCTCATCAGTAGGAATAGAAGAGATTGAAAATGATTCCAATAAAAAAATATAATCATTATGTTAACTGGATCTAGAACTACTCAAATTTTGATAAATTATATTAACGCCTTCATTATTTTAAGGTCACTTACTTATTTGTTCTTAAATAATGCCACATTAAAGATAATTTTCAAGAATTCATTAAAATTAGTAGGTGTCCTTAACATCAATATTTATTTATTTCAGTAACCATTCATTAAAAATGGCGACCACACTTCTATAAAATGGCTGCGAGTCACGTAATGACCGAAAACGCTTATATTAAAAATGCTTCATTTCTTGTTAGCTATTAACAAATAATCATGTAGCCGTTACAACGTTTTCTAAATGCTGATAGAAATTCGACTCAATTTCTTATGAGTTTATGTTAAAATTTTACATGCATTAAGAAAAACAACCAGATGTTCAAAATGGCCACCAGGTCCATTTTTTTGCTATATACGAACGAAAAAGAACTGTGATTCTAAAGGACGATATCAACAGATACTGAGAAAGATAAGTGTAATTTAGTGCAGCCACACACTGGACGTACATCAAGCACCAAGGTTTAGTTTATAGTGAACGCCATTCGTTCGTTCATTCATTTAGTGGCGATAGGTAATATGACACTAAGAAACGTCAAATTGTGGCACAGAATAAGTAAATACGGATTGCTTACTTAAATAACTTTGTAGAAATAATGAGCTATTTTTACGGTTAGCTGTGCTTCTTTATTTATTTATTTTGTAATTGACATAATTATAAATACTTGCATGCCATCTGGTGCATAACTCCAGTGTGTGGCGAGCCTAAAAACAAGTTTTAGATTTGTTACTACTATTAGATATCGTCTATTTTACATTTGTTCATACTTTTGTACTCACTCTAAGTCAATCATCAAAAACGATTTGCGGATCAGAAGCAAATTAACGTAATTTCCCATCGAGTTGTTTTACATCATAACACGACTTATTTCACGACAAGGGACTGTATAAACGTCGTTTGAATTATCAGATTTAAACCTCATCATACGACGTTCAACCGTACGTACACTTATATGTATAAAGAGTGTTATCTCTTGAATTATTAAATGAAAAAATGTACACAATAAATCCAGTAAACCGGTATAAAAATCAACCCCAACGTCACAAATTAACACCAGTCGGATGAATTTATACCATGTGAAGTGCATTATGCGAAAGAATTTTTGTAACCAACCACAAGCTATCTAGCGTTGGATTTTTTGGTACACTTTTAATTTTAAAGATATATTACTCCTTATTTTCATTAATGTCTCAAAATGGCGACGATAGACAAGATGGCGGCCGCGACAATCGGTGGGCGGGAAAGTGTACTCGCACCGCCAAAGTCCCTCGCGTCCGGTGAACAAGTTTTGCATGTGCATCGACCGTTAAGACAATAACCGGGCTCGTCTTCCTCTGACACACATTCCTGAAGATTATATTAATATTAGGTAATTGCCAGTTCATTTGTCTTACTATCGGTTAAAATTTCACATAAGTTATGTTAAAATTTCATACAAGTAATGTCAAAATTCAACCGATGGTAAGGCAAGAGAATGAATAGTAAGATATAGGAATCCACCATCAGTCTGACTGTAATATTTCAATAATGGTGTAATGATCTGAAGATTTCATAGACAAAGCGAATGGATTGAGAGTCTTATCTTTCTGTGAAGTAATCGAACAGAAAGTGTGAGAGAGATAAAACAATCGCGTAGTCTGTAGTTGTTCATCTAGAATTCACTATTTACATACCCAAATAAGACACAATTTTGTTTTTTTTGTTATTTATTGTTAACCAACACAACTTTTATATAGACTTTGGAACGAAGTAAACATTGTGTTGAAAATATTTTGATATTACCAATACATCCTTGATAGATTAGACACACGATTTCAAGAATTGACGGTCACGTTTGCTTGAATTCAATAAGTTGGAATCTGAGATGTAATTCCAAATCTCAGCTTGTTTCATAGAATTGAATTGACTTATAAATTATTAAACAGATGAAATATACCAGTTTTATCGCTTAAAGCGGTTTCTCTCTCACCATTTCTATCTCTCCAAGACTAGAGATCGTTCGCGCCAAACGTCTCTTCAGTTTAGTTACCAATAGGGCTATGTAATACCACTTAAAAAAAATATATTGCGATGCTATGTCGGCGTCGCCAAGAGTGGCATGGCGTCTCGCGCGGACTACATGTATTATTGAATGTGTTGTATTTAAATAATTGTTAATTTAAGGATATGATTTTTTTATAAAAAATATAAACAAATAAATTATTTTTTCATTTAATATTTTTTCTAATTACCTAAGTGAATTCTGGTCCTCGAATAGTTTTATAGGTGACTTACCTCATCCCTCCTGCATTCCTGGCCGGGCCTCCTTCTGTGCCAGCATCTAGGTGGTGTGCCAGCGGCTCTAGCGCTGTACGAGCAGGAGCAAGTCCCACCGAGGCATAAAGCAGCGCCCGGCGATCTCGCGTCCGGAGTTCCCGCCAACGCGTCGCATTGCACGTCATATTCACACGGATCATTTAAAGCTTTCACCGCTGCCAACATACAAAATATAATTCCCTCACTATCGCTCATAAAGCGCTTTGTTGCTTGAAAGCGGTATGCAAGATTCAGTTTTGTTCACAGGTTAAATAATGTTGAGATTTTTGAATTTAGAATGTCAAAGCATTTCTAACTAACTTCATTACCCGGAGGTCTTTTATTTACTACGAGACTAGCTGCTACATATATGATAAGTATGTTTTGAATAAAGAACAATGAATTAACTTACATTCAACACAGGAGTTCGTATGATTGTTGGCAACCCAGTTGTCCTTACACCTACAGGTTCCGCGGCACTCCAACCCCGCGCCAGCGCATTGGAGCTGATCTTCACACTCCTCGCCCAGAACTGCGTCTCTAACACACCTGAAAATAATATGATATCAAAATTAAATTTACAATAATGCAGAGCATTAAAGACTAGACTTGTTACGTCTGAGCGGTATATATATGAAGGGAAATAAATCAATAAATATTTACATTTTATATAAAATGTACTGAACATTCAGTTAATATTTTCTAAAGGTCTTCCGTGACCACGGCCACTGAAAACCGGCCGAAACGTCAAAATAACCAAAATCAAATAAATTACCGCGCTTAAAACCGTTAAAAGTAGTTTTATTAACCGACTTGCAAAAGGAGGAAGTTCTCAACTTGGCCGGTATGTTTTTTTTATGTATGTACACCGATTACTCTGAGATTTATGATCCGATTTACGTGATTCTTTTTTAGTTCGACGCGGTATAGTTGCCATTTGGTCCCTTTAAAATTTAACATACTTTGGCCCCGTAGTTTTCATGTTATGAACATTTTTTATGATTTTTATTTTGTATTCAGTTGTTATTAATTAATTACGAAGATTCTAAAAAAATTCTTTACAATGTCGCCATGTAGATGTATCCATCACGCGAGCAGGTTGCATTTGGAGAAATCTCGCTGCTGTTGTCTTCAGCTTTACAATGTAGATTTTACTACTCAGATATTGTGCGAGCATAAATCGAAGAGACCAGATGTGTGGTTGCAATAGGAGGGTTATACAGTGCATTCGGAGTAATTTCTTGTTATGACTAGTACGCAATTGACGGTAGTGATTGATTGCTAAATATTTGAACTTGTATCTCTGACTATAAGTGCTGCGAATAAAGATATTTTATTCATAAGGATACGTAAAACCTCATCCGTGCTCTAAACTGTCTTGCTCTACTTAAAGAATGTTATAAAATCCGTCTGGATATTTTAGAAGGTATAAAGCTTGTGAACTTTCAAACGGCATTTGAGTTAACTCCTGCTATTATTATTTTTTTATTGCCTGAGTTCAACAGACAGGCAGACGGCCCACCTGATGGAAAGCGGTTACCATCGCCTATGGACATTTGTAAAACAAAAGGTGCTACCGCTCTCTATAGGGAGACTGGAAGCTGCCACTAATGCCAGAACACACCTCAAAGTTGCTATGGCGGTATACTCTAAACCAGAGGTGGTAGCTATCCAGACGAGCAAACGCCCTACCACTTGACTGTGGGTTGTTATGTTTGCTTCTTACGACAGACCACCCAACCGCAGGAAATTGTATTCTTTCTCCGTTCCTGTGACAATACTAGTAAGAATGTGAAGTACGTTTCCCACCTGGTGCCGTTGTCTCTTGGGCTGAACTGCAGCTGACAAGTACAGTATCCCCTCACACAGAAGGCTTGTCTCTCAGATCCTAGCTCTCCCAAATAGCAATTCTGGTCAACGACGCACCGTTCACCAATCACTGGAAAAACAAATTAATAATTTCAATAATTTATATTCTAACTTACTTATTCACCCTGTAATAGACGTAAGATTGTGGGCGTGTTCATTTAGTATCTCACAACGTCTACAATGCTCCGTCTGCCGTTCCACATGGTGACCACGGTCGTTATGGTCGTGGCGTAAACGTCACTAATGACGTCATGATTTTCGCCCACGCAGCGCTCACAACGACCCATGTCAAGAGGTAGGTCGGATAACCGTTCCACTTGAAGCAAGCCGGCAAACAAGAGGAGCGGGAAAATCGCGGTCGTGAACGTGGTTATTGTGTCTTTTGTGAAACGTAGCATGTATATATAATAAACAAAAAGGATTTTTAAAAATAAAACAAGAGACTAAAATCCTGACATATCGTGTTTGTCAATGTCAGGAGGAGAATAAGAAAGCCTACCTTACCTATTCATAATATTTATACGAGATTTGTCGGCTCGTTAAAAAAGTGTTTAATGTGTCGTAATCGCATTGCAAAGTTTATTAAAGCAAAAAGCTTAATTTTTTTGTGCTTTAATAAACTGATAAACCTCGTATGTCTATTATGAATAAGAGGTTAGTTCGCGAAGTCATTATAACGATGTTCAATAAATCTGTCTATTATTAATATAGATGAAGAAGATATGCCTTGTTGACATTATGTCCACTTCTACAGCAGTAAATAATAAGTAGGCAAGGGCAGTGTACAACTTCAAAACTTAGCAGTTCAGTAGTTTACAGACTTATTAGGCATATCTATTTATAGAATTGATACTTGCACTACCTATTTCCACCGCTACTTTCTTGCTTACTGTCTTGCAAGTGAGCGCCTCTAAATGAAACATTAGCTAATTTAGTAACCATCTTACCAGCAGTCTCATAACAGCGGTCCCCTTCGATGTGAGACGTGGGCGTGCACGCGCAAACTCCATTCGCGCACTCCGAGTGCACGCCCATAGTTGAATGGCACTGGATGTGCTGTACGCACTCTTCGCTGTTGCGAGCCTCTGAAACAATCCAAATAAAAGCATTACACTCGTAATGTCTACATTGATAGGGTCTGCTAACATAGCCAAGAAGCTTTAAAGTTGTGACTAGGTTATACCATCGAGAAGGGGGCGCGCAAGTGTTGTGTGAACGCCCCTTATCATCATCATCCAAGCGTTGAATCTTGGTTGATTTCGCGTTTCGCGAGATTTTTTCTAACTAACTTCGCACGATCTTCGGCATCTCATGTTTTGAAACCGCACGATGCATTTCATCATTCACGACGTTAGGGCAATATTTTTTGGGCCTATTTCTTTTACCGGAATCTGGTAGATGCGGTAGCGTTAAAACTTTGTTATCCACATAACTAGCTCTATAAAACGTGACCGTAAAAGCATATGTGAGTCTCTGTCAGTGGGTCTGCTATGTCACAGCCATGAAGACTACCGCGCGTGCATCTTTCAGTATCAATATGAGACTGAAGACGCCGGTGGAACAAACAGTTCACTGGCCCAAGGGGCGATCCACACCACAGGGGTTCGCGGCTTTGGCACAGCCTTATATCTGTGGCCCTGAATTACGATGATAAGAAGAACAACGGTGAGTTACATTGGATATTCCGACGATAATCAGGCTGGCGAGTTTTATACTACCCTACTGTCAATTCCCAAGTAGCGGCGTGTCCATAAATATGATTTTTCCTTCATAAAAGGTAGTTTATACCAGATTTGTCCTACTAAAAACACTAGCCGTCCAAAAGTTTATAATTTGTAGGTACATAATGATTAATCGCCTTACAAATATTATTATCGGAAACAGAGCCTTATTGAGCTATAGAAATTTAGTGAAAATTATTTTGTGTACAAAATTGCTCATTGTCATAAGGACAGAAGTTGTCAGAAAGGCGTATTTACATATCCCATTACTGGTCATTAGGTATTTATATAAATCAAATGTAACTGAAAGCATACCTTTCAAGCATCCCTTATGCGTGCTGTTGACAGCTGCGTACACGAAACCGTCTTTGCAGACGCAATAGCTGCTCTGTCTGCAGAACGCATTGTCGGGACAATCCATATCCACGCTGCAGATGTTGCCGGTTCTTCCTGTAGATGAAAGAAAGAGTGTTCGAAACGTCATAAATAAAAAGCAATAAATTATTTTAAAGACGAAAAAGCTATAGAAATTGGTAGGCATTGTAACATTATAAATACTGTTTCAGCTGATTTGACTGACAACTGCAGCCACCAGAGATCCTAACCAGCTACTAACGTCGGAACACAACTCAAGGTTGCTATGACCTATATTCTAGAAAATCTCGTCCAACCTAGCTATGGGTTGTTTTGTCGCCTCTTAGTCCCCCTGACCACAGGAATTTATATAATCGCTCGGTTCCTACACGGACAGCTTTTTAATTTATCTAAAATCTTTCAAGTTTATAAGTAGAACACTATTCTAACCTAGGTTCATTAGCCTAACCACCTTAATCATAATAGTTATACGAGGTTTATAGGGTCGTTAAAAATGTAACTCTCTGAACACAATCTATAGAACTATCAAATTTTTCGTAGTAATAAAGTGGTAAAAGTCATCTTCGTCTATTAGGTTACTGTGTTGTTGTATTGTTGTTGTTGTATGTTATTGTATAGCAACTTGTTACCATGTTTAAAAGTTATATTTTAGCAGACTGTATTAAGATTTGCTGGTGTATGCGCGTACATATACAAAATTAAAACTGCACTCACTTCAACTATAGTTTGTATTTTTTTTTTTTTTATTGCAGGAGATCAGCAGACAGGCAGACGGCCCACTTGATGGACAGCGGTTACCATCGCCTATGGACATTTGCAACACCAAAGGTGCTACGAATGCGCTGCTGCTCTCTTTAGGGAGCCTGGAACCTGGTCACTAATGCCGGAACACAACACAGGGTTATTATGGCGGCATACTCTAGACCAGGGGTGGTCGCCATCCAGTCGGGCAAATGCTCTACCACCTGGCTGTGGGTTGTTTTATCGCCTCTTACGACAGGCCGCCGGGCCGCAGGAAATTGTATTCTTTCTCCGTTCCTGCACGGATAAAAGAATAGCAGAATAGCAGATAATAAATATTTTTCATCAACAGTTCAATAGCAGCTGACTTAAAAATTATTAGACACATTGTTTTATTATTATAAATATAGTAGTAGAAGTCAGTTGCTATTGAACTGTTGATGTACAATTTTATTTGGTATTCAATTAATACAAACTATCGTCAAACGAAGTGCTGCTTTATTTTCATATATGTACGCGCATTACACCAACTAAAATACAGTCTACTGAAATTTAACTTTTAAACATGGTCGTTAAACTATGCAACAACAACTAATACAATTACAACTACTACAATGTTACTTATAAAGTAAATCTGTCACATCGAAATAAAAGCGAATTTCAACGTATTTTAATATATATTCTTTGGTAAAGAAAGAAAATGTAGACCTAAAACTTAAGAGAACATGTACTAAATTTAAGAAACTTCGTATAAATACTTTTGAAATAAGGTATAAAAGAAAAGAATAAAAGAGCAAAAGAAAACAAGATAAAAAGGTGATATGGCAAAAAGCCCGGCAATCCCGTTCGTCCTGAGGAAAGAATAAAAACAAACACTGTACCGTATAAAACGAGTAAGTACCTATTTCTGCTCTACACGGGTAGATAACAAATTGTTTCTACTGTGACGTGTAGCGCCCGTGAATTTCTAACACAAAGGCATTGCGACATGTGAGCAAGATAACCAGAGCACCGATATGAACATAATAAATTATGCAAATTATTTATTGTCATTAAGATTCCGTTTTATCACTAACGATTAAATAGATATATGTATAATAGTATGCTGTTCAAGACAGTTAAACTTAACACTTGTAACATACAAAGTAAGAGTTAATATATTTGGAATTCAATTTTATTGTTTCTGCAATGGGGATTGTTCACAAAAAAATATCCTCTGATTTTATATTTTTATTACGTAAAATAGGGTATTTTAAGATACTAATTTGAATATTTTTGTATTTTAAGCGTTAGTTTTTTTATAATTCGATTTTAAAATTATTTCTCCGATGACGTCATAAGGGACAAGTTTACATTGATTTCTTTGCCTAGAAAACAAAAATAATAAAAGTAAGTTTTATCTATATATAATGATAGTAATCTCTACTACTATTGAAATGTCACTGTCATTACTCATTACGTATCGTGATCATTTTAGTGCTTTTCGTGTTCAACCATTATTATTTTCTATAGTTATCGTTAAAAATTTTAAAGTGGTCTTTAGGGAAAATCCATGTTACAGAACTTAAATCAAATAAGGTACAGGTAGAATTTTTTTACACCTGAAGCAGTCAACCAGGCAGACGGCCTACCTCATTGGATTTAGTAAGGTCAAATAAAGGTCAAACGCATTTCTTAGAAAATACAAAAAGTTCGTACGTTTTTGGAATTTTAACTAGACAGAAATAATTAGGGACACTAGTCCTCGAAATGGTTTCAAATAGCTAGATTGGAAAAAAGTGAACAATCCCAATTAAATTGGTTTTTTGAAGGATTTCCCTGGAACGCCGGACTTTTTTTCGTAAAATGAGGTAAAACAAGATGTTATTTATTCATTTCATTTCACAGAAAATGTAACCAGAGGCAATATTCGGCATTTTACTTTTGCCCAACAGTGGGCTCGCAACATGAGGGTCTCTACTCGACACCTACAACATATTAATTATAAGTTGTAACAAAAGTGTACTAGAACAGTATAACTAAATAACATAAAAAACTGAATAGAAAATACTTTATTGTTCACCAAAATACATACATACATACATACATAACTTCACGCCAGGTCCCTTGCGGGGTAGGCACGAACAACAGAGCGCCATTTAAGCTTATTCTTACACACCTCACTTGTTTCTTTGACATTCATAGTTCTTGTCATGCACGCTCGTCTTTTCTTAAGGCTCCTGACATCACCTTCTGCTAGTACACGATCAATTTGATCATGGAAGGTGTGTCGTGGCCTTCCGCGACTTCTGCATCCATCCACTTTTGCATTGTATATCTGTTTAGTCATTCTTTCATCATACATTCTTTCCACATGCCCGAACCACCGGAGCATTCCTTTCCTTACCTTCACCCCGACACTCTTTTAGACCAACTCTCTTTCTTACTTCGGTATTACGAACGCGGTCCGCGAGCGTCACTCCGCAGATTTTGCGCAGTGCTCGCATCTCGACCGCGTTTACTCTACTTTCGTGCTCTCTATTCCATAACTAACCATTCTATTCACCAAAATAAACAATTACAAAATGAATAATTAGAGTAATTTTAAGGCAAAACAAAAGGGCTTATCGCTTAAAGCGATCTTTTCCAGGCAACCTGACTTAGAGAACACTTTTAACAACTTTTGTCTAGGTATAATTAAATTAAAAACAAGTAACATAATAAAGGAAGAACCGAACAATGTTAAGTAAAGCGTTAGTTTGAATCAGATTAAACACTTTACTTTGAACGCTTGGAACAAATATTTACTTAACTCATCTGCTCAAATAGGTGTGAGACAGACAAATTGTTTGGCTTCTTCACAACGCGGTAGTGTGCTTAGTTATTTTTGTTAGCGAAGGTTGTTTATTGTCAAATTCAAGGTTAGCTTAAATTGATATTTTAAATTTACTCTCATCTTTGTGTGATCGTTTTAGGGTTCTGTAGCTATTTTGACAATAAACAAACTTTTATACAAACGTTATTATTGGTGGCAGTTGCTTCTTTCTTGAGGTTTCGGAAATCAAACTCGATTTTAGTGGACTGTATAATTATTGTTGAATTAAAAGAATACATTAATTTAGTACAGAGCGTAATTATTTACAAGATACATTAGAGCGATGCTGAGAGGTGAAGTTTAGAGTAATAGAATGAAGTGAAGTGTGTCTTCGCCTGCCAGGGTCGCTCCTTAAGTCCCGCATCCCGCCCGACGCTTAATTGCTAATCGTGCCCTCTGAGGGCGCCGGCGGTACGCGGGGCGCGGAGAGTAGGTGTGCTCCGGCGGGCGGGTCAGGGGGGTGCTCTCTGTCCGCAACAGTTATTTTAGTCTTCTTTTTCTCAAAAGCCATCAATATCTATTTTTTAAACTGGGTGAATGAAATTCAATAAACGATTTCCTGCGGTGGGGCGGTCCGTCGTAATATCCGATAAAACAATCCACAGCCGGGTGGTAGGGTATTTGCCCGTCTGGATGTTTACCACGGGTTGGGTTTACATATATATCCCCGGATGATTTCCTGGATGATTTTAATGGTTAATGTGTTTAGGAATATATTTAAGACTTATTTATAACAACTGAAATGGTTTTGAGTGGAAAAAGTACATATTCAATTAATTATCGAAGTTTAAAATTCACGACAATGATCTGGTAATTATGTCGCCGAGACGTTTTTTTGTGCACCAGAAAGTGTACATTTTGAAGAGGACGGGACTTATTTAAATAGGAGACTGTATGTATCCGAAAATTTAAATATGTGGAGTTTTAAACAGTCGGTTAGGTTAGGTTAGGTTATGTGTAGCCAGAACGAAGAGGGTGGCCTACCCCGAGGGCCACCCTGTGGAGCTTGCCAGGCGTAGGGGCGTCACAGTCGAGTACCTATGGTCTATATCCTGTGACGCCCCGTAAAAGCGCGGGAAGGGGCGCAGGTTAGGTTTAGTGGGTAGTCTGGCGGACGGAATCTCACGACTACTACGCTCTCGTAGTCATGTGTAGAGATTCCGAACGCCAGGAGTCCCACACACCCCTCGGACAACCCCCCCCCCCGGGCCCGAGACAGTGTCGCAAGAAAAGACATTCCCCCTGCGTAATCAAAAAAAAAATGTGTAGCCAGAACCGACTGGTAACCATTCACTATTTATCTTAAATATAAGTGCATGAAATATTATTGAAAAACAGAAGTGAGGTTTGATTGACAAAAACATTAATAACTCAGGAAGTATACATTTCCGCCACATAGGAGTTGCAGAAGGGGTAAGTTTTGCTCCACCCCCTCCCTCCTCATAGTAAGTAATATTAGATATTCGAATAATCTTTTTGACTTTCTTGATTCCGTAGCCAAAGGGCGAAAATTTTGAGCGTTTATTTTATCACCTCTGAAAAACACTTTATACTTCGTGTATTGCGAAGTACTTACTCGATTTATTTTCTTTTATATACATAAGCAAACACAGATATAGTACATTCCCAAATTGAGCAAGTCACGCTAATATAGATACAATACAACCGGCAACTCTTGCGCCCATTTTATAGTTGTTATTCCTAGGTTTGGAATTTTATACAAACATTCTTCTTTATTGTGCACAAAAGAGTTACAAATAAACCTATTAAATTGTACGTGTATACGTATTTATTTTAAAAATCTAGGATCTTTCTAATTTATGCACTACCTACATCGCCGGACTAGCTAAGAATATCTTCTAAGTTAGGTTGCCTGGAAGAGATCTCTCTAAGCGATAACGCTACCTATTGTGTGCCTCAAAATATTGTAACTAATGTATTGGGTCTGTTATTTTGGTGAGCAATAAAGCGTTATTTATTGATTTTTTTTTGGCCAGCGGAAATCCGCTTGAGGACTAAGCCGCGACAGGCACAGAAGCATGGGGGATACTCGCGACCCGGTGAGAGTGTGGGATTCGCCAGATCGGGGGTGGCACTAGCGTGCCCGGTCAAAACCGGTGCCACACTATTGCCACTCCCCAGTTAGGGATACCCACTAAAACCCCTGGGTGTTCCGTCCTGCGCCTTATGCCAGGGCTACGGGTGTAGGCAATCCCGTCTCCGCATGCCCTGGCAGGCGTGGGCCCCGCTCACTGGGCCTCTTCCAATGCCGAGGGAGCTACTCCCCCGGCGACGTCTCGGTCTTTTCCGGGCGTGGGGCGGTCTGTAACGCGCCCCACGGGAAGAGAGATGACTCTCATCTCGACGGCATGTGCGGGTGAGTAAGAACTTCTATACCCCTAGAGGCCCCATCCGCGCCGCCCGCTTACGGTGGCCGAAGGTCTACATCAGACATCCGGCGTCGGCGCGTCTACCTTTGTCGGGAGCGGAGCAAAGACGTGCGCTCACGCTCCCATTCCGCCTCCTCCTTCGCAAACATGACGTGCTCGCAGAAGGAGGAGACGGCGTCCCATCCGGTGAGAAAGGCGAGCCTTACTTAACCCTAAAATAAGTTTTATTTAAACAAACCTACGCGTCTAGCGAGAGGGGATAACACGAGACAGGGTTGTGTATAATAAAGTTTGTATATGCTTCATAACAAATGGGCGTACAGACAAAAGTGCAGTTTTACATAAGGGACAAAATTATGAATAAAACAAAACTAGTTGATTGTTGGCTGCAGTTTGGAATTCCTTCTTTTTAGGTACAACTTGCATACTGGTAAGACTTTCTAAATTGTATCAAATATATCATATCATAGAAAAATGGCGTATTTATTTTATACGACTACATGTTATGAAGCCTCGATATATACATGGACACTTATACCTAAATATTTACCTAGATGAATATTATTTTTAAAAAATGTTAAAAGAATTCATATGTCAAACTCTGCTTCAAAAGATATTTCATTCATAATACATTATTACAATTCAAATGCAAGACTCCTCTTATTTCGCGCACGTTCTTACATAAATTTAATTTCTTAACGCTTGGACGGTGTAAATGGAATTCTTCACGGTGTTGCCTCTTAAAAAAATTATATAGAACAATGCGCCATTATGTATGCTTATTAAGTATTAATATTTCATTTGCTAGACACGTTTGTTCAGCAACTTGTTTAAGTATATCTGCATCATATATGATTATTACATCGAATGTGAATATTTTTATCAACTTATATAAAAATAATTAAAGTATTGTTACATACCGACAAAGACCACACAGCTGCATATTGTAAAAACGATTTTATTTACTTCGTGTTTAATCTTTAAAAACATCTATTGTTATCGTACTTACTTTATGGCTGTAATTAGTGTCGAACGACTTAATCCTTGTTCTTATTGCATTGCGTTGAAGCATGCCAGAGGTGGGTGATCGGGATCAGTATTATACAGTATACGAATCAGTATTATACAGTCTAGTATAAAACATTGCCCGAACAGAGGGGTGGGGTAGTCAAACGAGGACTACGATACGATTAAGATGTGTAGTACGTTCGATTAGCGACATACTGACGGACTTCGCGCGTGTTGAATTGCATTGAATCGTGCAGTGTGAACTGGTTGCATCCAGTTTCATTTTGTACTTGTTTTATACGTGTTTGTACAGTTCTAATAAACTCTATAGTAATTCCAACGGCATTTATTTTAATTCGAGTCCTGTAGCTGGTAACATCATTGTAATGGATATTAAACAACGGGCAAATTCGTTTACGAAATTTACTTTGACACTAGTCGAATGTGGAGCGCGTTCCCATGGGCTTGACGGGTTAAGACTCAGCCCACTCAACCACATAGCCAAATATAGACACCTTTATAACATACTTAAGATAAAATAAAACTAGGTTTTAAGCGCGATAATTTATTTGATTTGTATTATTTCGACGTTTTGGTCACTTTTCAGAAGCGGTTATGACTGAAGACAAAGATGTCAAGTGTCAATAAGTATTGTTAAAGTTTTATTTAGCCTACCGCCAACTTGTTCATTCTAATTATTCACTTTCAAATTTGTTTTTTGTTAGTATTTACTCTATGGGAGCCTAATCTAATTTACCAATGCTTCGCTATATGTTGTGACTTGAGAAGAAGTGGCGTAAGAAACTCTAACAACAAACATGCCTAACTCTAATAATTTCTATAATATTAAAATGCGTGGGAGGAAAAAATATATAAATCTAGTTGGTTTGTGTTTCGGTGCACGTATTTAATCAAATAAATTAATTTAAAATCGTTAAAAAGTAGTTTTATTATGTATAGTAGTCGCGAAAAATTAAGAAAATATTATATACTAATTTAAAAAAACATTGCAAAAAGATAATTAAATTTTGGAACTAAACGATTCGAAATGATAACGCAACAAAATTGAAATTGTATTATTAGCCTTCTCAAAGCTACTATTTTAGATGGCAATTCACCTCGGTCAGGTGTCATCAATGATTCGCCCTGGTGCTTGCAAGCAAAGCACTCGGCCGTAACTGCTTTTGCTGTTCGAGACAAATCGGCAAATTGTCGTGAATAACGGTTTGTGATCATAGACTTATCATTATGAAATAGAACTAATTTTTATATCGGTATTATTAGCCAGTGAAGAAGCGTAAAGTTTCTTAATATTTGCATTGAAGAAGAATATTAAAGAATGACAATTGTCCAGTAACAACTTCACTCGTAACACATTCTACAATCACGGTAATGGTGATATAGATAATGCAGAGAAGAATAAAGTTAGCATGGCTAAAGTGGAGACAAGTAACCGGTGTAAAATGTGACAAACTTTTTTGTGTGTGGAAAATTGTCAGTCATGTTATACGGGTACGAATGTTGGACCACTGAAACAAAACCTAGAAGTTGATTATTTTTAGAAAGAAACGAAAGTTTCTAATCAATATTTGATTAGTTATCAAAAAATTGTGCGTATTGTGTTATTTGTCTTTCACACACGATTTTAAAACACCATCAAATCTAAGCATAGCTTACGGTTAAATGGTAAACAAGCATTACATGACGTTAAGCCTTGTCCCAAATATGCGCGTCTTTATCGCATATGGCAATCAGTCATGCTCAAACTTAAAATGGACTAATCGCTGTGCATACTTATTGCTTTGGTGACTTGGTCATGTTGAGTTTATTGGCTACACCGGCTGTTAACGACGGCCTCCTTAGAGATTTATGTCACTTAGTTTTATTTTTTAAATTCAAATAGCTTTCTGTTGCTATGTTACAATCAGCAACGAAAAAAGTTGTGTGTGCTGGTCGGACAACTGGCGTTTTTTTTTTGCTTTTTTAAGAATTGGGTTTCAATGAATCAAATAATCGAGGAAATCCCAATAGATCGATAAAAACCAACATCTGTCCGAGCCTACCATAATTGGATAGATAAAATCTAACCGTCTCCCCTGGCTCGGTCATGTAGAGCGAATGGAGGACGATCGGGGAGTGAAGAAAGCATACTTGGGGCGATCATTCGGTCCGCGCCCGGTTGGTCGTCCCTAGTATCGCTGGAAGGACAGACTGGAAGCTGACCTGACCGCACTACAAGTCCACAATTGGCAAGACACTGCGCAGGATAGAGGAAAGTGGCGTGCTCTCGTTTCTGAGGCCAAGACTCACTTTGGGTCCCTGAGCCAGCGTAGTTAGTTAGTTGGTTAACTGTGTAAGCCTAAATTTAAGTTAATCTTAAGAATCTTTTATTTTGTTAGTAATGGAGTAGAGCACTGGTGATCTGTCATACAGATTTCTTGTATCTGTCTTGTAAATCTATTTCAGACACCACTCTCACACACCAGGTTAACTAGTGAATCTGTTGTGTTGAGAACTAAATATAGTTTTTATTATTATTATTAGTCTTCGATCGGATCAGCTTTGTGTTTAGCGGGAAAAAATTGATGGTCTGACACTCAGCCACACAACTTTTTATGTACCCTTGTGTAATTGATTGGATATTTCTAGCAAAAACGCGTTTACAATCTCAAGAATTTTTCTTAGTATACACCTATAGAATTACAGTCCGCTCAGCCGTTTGCGGAAAACGGCTGAGCGGACGGTAGTTCTAAGTCCAAATGAAATTTTATCTGTAATAAAAACTGGAAATGTAATATGTAATACATCTATAAAATGTAAAAGTGTAGTCTTATGTTTCATACATTTTTTGTATTTATCTGTTTGTTCGGGATTCACGTAAAAACTTACTGGGTGGTTTCAATATACATCTGACTTAAAATCTGCGGTCCTTTATATGCTGAGAATTCTACAGGAATTTTCTTGGGAGAGGTTGGTCGAAAAAATAGATTCCGGTGCGAAATTTTCATTCATAGATAAAATCGTTATTAAAACAATTGTAGTTGTGTATGCCTTTAGTAACATTACTTATTCCGGGATTTTACTGTTTTTGTTTTGAGTTTTTATTGCAATTAATGTATTTTTTATATTTAAAATCTATTACCCTGCTAAAAATAATTTACCTTTGATTTTATATTTAGCAAAATAACTGTAATATTTGTTACCTGTCCAACGTGAACAAAGTCACGGGCAAATGCTAGCATTATAATAAATCTTTTGGGAGTGTAGAACTCCGTTTGTACAATGAATTTAAAAAAAGAAAAATCAATTCATAAAAAAATACAAGTCGTAGAAATATTGTCTGTCCGCTCTCTATGCTCTCATCTCGTGAAAACTACTGAACGAAGAAACGAACCATCTAGGCTCCAAAAAATAGCTCCCCCCCAGGTGAAATAATTAATTTCAAAAAGTCTTATTACTTTTGTCCTCGTCGCTGTGGTTGGTGTCCATAGACAACATCGTTTCCGAACCCGTTATACTTTAACACTAATCACTACGATTCCATCTAAATGCCTCCACACTAATCTCTTACGTAAATATCAGTTGTATTTAATCTTCCTTAACCATAGACAATCGCGTAATGTTTATGTTCGCTTTCACTAATACAAAAAATTGGAAGGAAATCTGTTGTGGATAATTGTACGAGAAATCAGTGGGAACTGTTTAATACTATTTATGTAACCTCACATTGTCTACATAAGTGATTATTGAATCGATATATTTGTAACCTCACATAAGTAAGTGATGATTGGATCGATAACAAAACATACCCATTTGTCATATTTAATGAAGGTGGCTTCTCATGATTCATAAATCGCTAATCTTAAGTTTCCTTGCATTGTTTTCCTTGTAAAAAATACACAAGACATGACCAGTAAATGTCTCATCATGTCTTTGAAATGAAACAGACTAATAAGATATTCTTAATTAGGTCTCGCACGCATTATACGGCTAGCCGCAGTCTGGTCAGCCGTCCGGTTGACCGCGAGTGACAAAATGTACAGTCAAGATGGTGAAGTAAGTCATTGGGGTACTCCATACATCTCTCATTATTTCCATGTTTGAATAGTTACGATGACAACAAAGTTAGAGAAGCTAAGAAAGACACCAAGTTGAAGTCTTCGAATTGCAGTTGGCGTTATATTTATTCCGTTAATATATGACTAGTGTATGAACTTACCCATTGACGGACTTTCCCACTTTGACTATATGTAAAATTGATTTCGATACACAATACGCAGCGGCTGCCGCGCCACCAACCAACCGCACGGTTGCCATATCCACTGTACAACCAAAATTAGACCGGCTCATTACTGGCCTTCAATTGCTATAGAATTTTACATTGTAGTAAGAGTTACAAATTTTGTTATTTGTCTTACTTGTTTATCTAATATATAAAATTCTCGTGTCACAGTTTTCGTTGCCATACTCCTCCGAAACTGCTTGACCGATTTTGATGAAATTTTTTGTGCTTATCCGGTATCTATGAGAATTGGCCAACATCTATTTTTCATCTCCCTAAATGTTAGGGGTAGTCCACCCCTAAATTTTTATTTTTATTTTTTAGACAAATTTTTAATTTCTATTTTTTTATGATACAACATACAAAAATATATACAACCCTAGATTTTCAACCCTCTACGATCAACCCCTATTTTTACCGGGCAGGACGACGTTGCCGGGACAGCTAGTATTATATAATAATGTTTTATACATTTGTCCTTAATACATATTTATCCTTGAAAATAGTCAATAATCTAAGAAACTTAAATAACAAATAAGCAGTTAAAAAGTCCATGAAATCTTTTTAGCAATTAAATTTATTTATTTCTTAAAGTTGAAAATGCCTTCTATCTTCTTCTATACAAATTGAAAGATAGAGCTAAACCCATAGAATATCTATACATATAATAAAACTGTAGAGGTCGAATCTCTGTACAATGAAAAAAAAATGCTAAAAACCTAGTCAGGGGATGTAAGAAGTGAAATAGATCGAATTTAGATTTTTTTATATTTTTTTATTTCTCTTTTTGTCTGTTTGTACGAGCTGATCTCCGGAAACGACTGGTCCAGTCTTAGATGAAATTTCTCAGACGTAAATGAAATTTGTATGGTGGTAGCTTATATCCCTGGTCAACATATATGATACCTTTGATCCAGAGAAATTAAAGAGTTCCCGTAGGATAGTTAAAAACCGCGGGTATCAGCTATTACTTTAGATACAAAAGCTGAACCGTCAATTTTCGACATAAGGTTCCTATTGCAAATGACCACCATTTCGAGGATACTTTGCGGGCACCAAACATAAAAGGCTTGTAATTGTTGTTAAGTACTTACGTTTCTCCGGACCCTGTGCCGCTGCTAAGCCAAGTAGGGCAAATACCAACACTGCCCACCGCATCGTGACGTCACTGGAACCGACGGGAGAGCTTTGGAAGAGCCTGGAAGCGGCTCAGAACAGCACGAGGCGTCACGCGCGCACCCACGTCTACGGCAAAAAAGGTTAAATTATAATTAAAATAAGGTACGGCACAGATAAGATAAAATTATCTTGAGTTTCGTGATTAATTAAACTGTGATAGGAAAAACACTTGGCAGTCACGAGATGAAGGGATAAGTGTGAGGAGTCCGTTTAATTGTTATCCGATACGATAATGGACTCGGATTCTGAACATTACTAGAAGGGTATGAATTACGTTTAATAAATTAAATAAATTATATGCTGGAATACGTGGTTGATTTCGAGATACTTCTTGGTGTCTAAGCGTTGCGCAATCTTCGCACACTATCGCAAAAATAATTGAATATAATTTTGTGATAAATAGAAAATTATTTATCACAAAACTAGTATTTTTTTATGCTCTACAACTTTTAAATTACAAGCGTATATCTTATTGTTTTTTTACTTAATATGGTATACACAGAAATTACAATCAATTTAAGTTACATTACTAAGTAGTTATACAGTATTGAGCTAGACTGTAACCCAAAAAGTATACACAACAAAGTTACAAATAGACATCATGTTAAACTATGACATTAGGAAGTATTAGAAAGGTTTGTTAATCACAATACAAGATTTTAATGCATAGGAAGCGAAATATATACAAAAACCGTTTTTCGGGACCTTTGAATATTTTAAGACGCGGGAATTTCTTATGAGGCTTTTGGTAAAACTTTTAACTTTTAGAATACCAAAATAAAGATTTTACAAGTTTATAGTTTTGCTTATATTATGACATTTACTCCGTTTTTTTGCCTTATATAATTGGACTAAAGGCGATATCTATAGGAAAACTGAGATTGTAGATTATATTCAGTTGCATTAATGCCAAGATATGTTCATAATGTCAATCAAAAAAGCATCAAAACCGTCCTTATTTTGCTGAGGTGCAATTTAATGCACTAAATTGTTCAGGTTTGGTGTCAATATTATGTGCTGATGATGATAATGAAACACACACGTGTTCATCTCCAGTTTTTATTTCTTGTCCTATCGAAATTTTTATATTAAAATTAGCTATCTTACTTTAATGGGAATATTTTCGTTATTCCTACTGGAAGGTCCATATAACTATATCATAGACATTTTGAAATAAATCGACTTTTTAAACTCTATAGTTAAAGATAAAACACCGATTTCACAGTGTTATTATTTACAGTAGGTTTCCCTATAAGGTAGTTTGTTATTTCCTCGGGTCTGATCCGAGTGTTAAGTAGAACGACCTCAGAGTGATGTACAAGTATGTTACGCAGAAAACAAGTGTGCATTAATTTGTCCACTGAATTGTTTGATGAATTCAGCATCCGTCATTAATGTCGGATCTAACTCCGATTTTCAAGACATGTAAGTGGAAACAATTATTTTTGGTCAATTTCAACAATTATCTAATTACCACAGATTTGTAAAGTGGTTTCTTGTGTAAACTGATGTGTGTGATATGTGGTGCTCTTTTTAAGGGGATATTTTAGTAATTTATATAAAAAGGTCATGGATCGTTAGGTCGTTTGAGGTGAAGGAGTAGTCATATAGAGATGTTGAAAGAAAAGTAATTTTATCTTGAAAGTACATTTGGTTTACCGCCGTGCGCGGCGGCGAGGGTGGATCCCTGCGCAAGGGTCCCTCCCTACTCGCCAGTGATCCACGCGCTCACCTCTCCTCTAGTGGGCTCATTAAAAGACCGCCCCACCTTAAGGAAACAATAATGTTGCCGGGGCTTTGCTTTCTTCGACAGTGGAAGAGATGGGTATACCAAATACTTGCGGCACAGGCGCAAGGGTGAAGAACGGAACACCGAGGAGTTTTAGTGGGTATACGCTGTATGACACTTGCACTCCTTGCTTGCGGTGCTAGATTCACCCCAACACGGCGAATCCCGCACTTCCCACCGCATTTCCCCCGCGGTTGATATTCCTCAAACGGATTTCCCTCGTTAATATAAAAGATGTGTAGGTTACATCTTCACTCAGAACAGTATATTTGTATAACCTGCATATCGTTCTGGTCTGGGTATAATTTTTCGTTTATTTTTAAATTCATTGTATAAAGTTACAAACAATTATTTTTTGCACCTTTTTCTATTACTTATTTATACACAACAATATTTTTTCTATGTAGTCCTTGAAAATATTCCATAATCTACAAAACAGATTGAATAACAAATAAGCAGTCAAAAAAGTCCAAATAAAAAACCCAAAAATAAAATAAAAATAAATAAATGAATATAAATAATACATTCAAAATATATACATTTTGAAAGTCAGAAATGTTATTATATTATACAGAATGGTAATTGTAATTAAATAATAAAATACTTTTGGTAATTACTAAATCTGAACGATTATCAAAACTAAAGAGTGAAGACCACATTTCCCATTCTCATAACTCATGCTATTATTATATACTTATATAATATAAGTATAAACAACTAGCTATTATCTGTTACTTAATGTCTAAAACATAGGTCCATTACGAGCCGAACCATTTCCATATGAAGATCTTTATCTGAAAAACACCATACATTACACAAATTACCTTCTAAATGTTAATAATCTCTTTTGTGGTAAACTTTGAACTATTGGAGTAAAACTAAAGGCATCTATTTTGAATGAAATGATGGTACAGTGCTACCATGGAAGAGGTGTACTACGAATGACAATCGAACAATAAAAAACACAATTTGGAAAGGTTTTGAATTGTACATACCTATATGGCACTACCTACCTACATAGGAGTATATCATTCTTTTTTAGCATTTTGACATTTTATTACTGATACAGAACGCACATAACACATACACATAATATTTAAACAAACATTTATACCAAATCAATAAAAAATTGGTGAAAAAATTATTAAGATTTAATTTTTTGACCGATTTGATGCAAAACTATGTTTTAAGTAATAAATAATATGAGAAAGAACGATTTTTAGTATTTAGTAATTGTGTTTTATCTTTAATATTAACTCTAATATTATAAGTCTGAGTTGACTAAGCCTAGGTTATCGTCTTAATTGTTAATAAAAAAATACTTTTTATAAAAATTATTTAAATAAATACAAAATAATTCACACATTCGTACATACGGCCTGTAAGATACAGCGACATTAACGTGAGCGATTTCGCGAAAAAAGCTATGTTCCAATTTTATAGACTGAAGGTGAATGCACTAGACTTCCAAACCGAAATTATTTAAGTAAAAGTTAACGTTGATATTTTATTCATACTAATTCGGTGAGTAAGCTATCCAACGGAACTTATGAAAGTTGTTGCACTGTACTCCTGTATAAATTTTAGGTGGACGCGCATGGTTGCCGGTGCATGTTCACACGGCGAGCGGCGTTGCGTTACATTGCTAGTATAATTTACTATGTGGCTATGTGATCGAATTTTATCAGATTGACCGTATATGCATGGGCGTACCTAACTTTCAAAATCACCACTCTCCTCAATTGGTCAAGGCGGGAATGTTCACAGAACAGCGTCGTCAACTAGTCGCTATAAGCAGACGTGACTTTTCGCTCTTAGCCGTGGCTTGTTCCATGGACGGGAGTATTACCAGATGGGACAGTCTCCTCCTTCTGCGAGCGTGTCGTGCTCGCCAAGAAGGAGACGGAGCGAGAGCGTGAGCTCACTAGGTTGTTCCACACCTGCCCAAGGAGGACGCATCGGTGCTGGAGAGCGTTGTTAAGCCGCTGTGAGCAGGCCGCGTGAGTGGGTCCTTTAGGGAAGGCTGCACGTGCAGTTAATGCCATCTATATAGAGGAGCGATGATGCTCCGCGCACGCTCATCTCTCCTCTCGTGGGGCGCATTACAAACCGCCCCCACACCAAAGAAAGAATTTTATTGCCGAGAGCTTGATTCTCTTTCTCAGTAGGAGAAGCCTTAGGCCCGCCGACTGCCAGGACTTGCGAAATGGCAAGGTGGAACATCAAGGTGTTTTAATTGGTATATACCCGACCGTGGCGTGGCCATAACTTTCTTGTTTGCAGTACTAGTGCCACCACAAGGTGGCGAATTCCACACACACTAGTATATGGTCTTCAAATTGATTTCCCCTCGTTAAAAAAAAGAACGTTCTAACCCTGTCATACTGCCCCATTTTGTTGGCAACTGGAAGTACAACTCGCATCAGCTGCCATATCAGAACTCCAATCCGACGGAACGAAATATAGTTTCACGCAAATGAAAGAGAAACCTGCATCTATTCTCGTGTTCCAAACTGAAGCCTACAACGGATAAATTACAATACGATAATCAGGTTCAGATCCCTGATATATTTAAAATATGTCAATCCTCCCACTCTCCTCTTCTAATCAATAAATATAAATTTAGAAGAATGTCCTTGTTGCTATTAACTTTTTTTTGGTTAACGATGGGAAATGCTTTGTGCATAATTTTTCCCGGTATGTCAGGTTTCCAGAGACCGGCTCTGTACACTCCTTCACCGAAGAAGGAGATACCAGCTACCAGCCGGATTACCCACTAAAACTTTCCGCCGTCCCTCCGCGTCTTTGTAAGGTGCCACGGGATACACTAGGAAAGTCACCAACAACACCTTGACACAATCCGTCATACTTGAGGTGACCCCAGGGTCTCTGGTCCCAGGATCAGACACCCCACTTCAGGAGCGTGACATACTATGAAGGTCCCATGACCTCAACTCGGTTTAATTACTACAGGTCCTACCTACTGGTCGCCGTCTGCGACAACAACGTTCAGGTAGCCATCCTTCTCGGCTGATATTAACTGAGTCAGCTTAGCATATGGCAAATCAGGTTCTCAAAAGCGGTAAATTCTGACGGATTCCAAATCTTTATACAGCTTTACAACGTCCCAATGTACTATAAAACATTAAAAATTTACATCACCGTAACACAATAAGCAATTAACACCAAGGATAACCAAAAAGACAACTGCTAACCATCGAATTAACATAAGGATCCACTTTCGTATGTAGGTTTTAATTAAGACTCAGTTCACGAGCAATTGCGCAAGCGCATGCGATAAGTACTGGCAGTTGTCTTTTGTATTTTGCAAGTAATGAACATATTGGGGCGACGATGACATTCTTTATTCAAAGTTGATATTTCGATCAAGGAGCCTATAGTCCCAAAGAAGAGGCGGGGGGAGGTACTTAGGTGAAAAAAATATAATGAGTTGATATGCATTTGAGAAGTTTGAGAAGTGTTATATTATTCTTCTGCAAATTGGAAAGAATCAGTACTATATTCTATCTAGAAGTCGATAAATTTTAGAAAGAAGGTCATCGATTAGCATAATCAATTTCGATCATTAATAATATGAAAACACACTACACGATTAATTCATTCAAAATGCATAAAGTCACTTACTACTACTTACAACTATTATAATAAAAAATATGAACACAATAAACAAAAATATTAAAATCTATCTCATCTTTTTACAATCTGGGCCCAACAGTCATATTTATCCTAACAACAAACATATTTATCTCTTTTAATTGCCACACTCGGAATCAGATGATAGTCCTTTAATTATAAATAAAGATGAATTAATTTCTTATTGAACTCTTTCATTGAACCCTGCAGTTTACGTTAGTGTCAAAGTAAGGGCTTCACCTGCAATAATATTGCAGAAATGTTTGTGGCGAAACGAAATTCATAGAGTTAAAAATAACGCCGTTAATGAATTGTCACATTGATGTGTATACATAAGTTATCTGTCAATATTTAACACAATTAACAATTAAAAACATTATCGTATCACAAATAACACATTCCTCCATCACCATATCTGCGTGAAACGAATATATACGCCCAAAATTAATAACCAATCTAGATCCAAATTTTGCTATTTAGATCGATATTTTATAAGCGTCACGCTTGTTTCACACACCAATAATAAAGACATGGATTTCTTCACCATTTTAACCTTCACTTGAATGGACAGTATTTACTTCATCTAAAAAATACATTGACATAATTTGAGTTTAGATGTTAGTATTGTAGCGATCGAGGGTAGAACTTTCTGACAGTAAGCCGGTCTGAAGACATTTAGAAAAAGGTAGAAGATTCTGGAATGAAAAATCAAGGACAGATACATTTCAGAAAGGGATAGATGAAGATCGAAATTCTAGAATAGAAGGTTCAGGAAGGAAAAGACAGAGATAGATAGAATTTTTTCTAAACAAGGAATAAACAGTAAACAAAAGAATAACGAAAAGAAGATTGGAATTATCGGTTTCCAAAGATCATTCCGGGTATATAAGCAGCGTAAGGTGCGCCTAAGGAAGAGTTCAGCTGAAGACAGCAAAGCGACAAGTGCGATACGAGAGAGTTGGAAGAGAAGTTCAAAAGAAGATAGTGACGATTTTGGAGAGTTGGAAAAAGAGTTAATTAGAAGACAGTGACGAGTTTAGTGAAGAGTTTAGTGGGCAGTGGAGTGCAGGAGTTTCGCTTAGTTTAAAAGGAGATCCAGAAGCGAGCCACGCGCGGTAAATCGTGGTGTACGCTATATCGGCGACGGTATTGTGAGTGAGACGTCGATACGACAGTGCGTCGTTAGTAGTGCGTGTAGGGGCAAACCTGTGTAGAAAAATCACGTACGGTTGTGTAAGTTGAACAAAAGCATTTAGTTAAAAATACTAGGGTTTCCTTCCAATCTCAAGTGCGTACCCCGCTCGCACGTAACAGTATATTATATAGATGTTAGTACATTTTTAAAACCCAACGTGTTAAGTATATCTTAGATCTACATATACAAACATAAAAAGCCAATAAGAAAAACTTCCAGGTTAGAAACTATGAACAAACAGAGTACATTCACATCAGTAGCAATCTACATTGTTTATGTTGCTAGGCAAATATTTGGCGCGTGAATTACTGGTGCAAACATTGGCAAACCGAGAGCCTATAAATTGAAGGCCACGTTTGCAAATACGCAAGATCTATAAATATGCAACTTGGTCAAACACAAATTGGTATTTAAAATATAAGCGGGAATTAAGAGGGAATTTAATTTAATCTTGGGTATTAGATATTGATTTATTAGCATGAAAGAAGAATACAAAAAACGTAATTTTTAAATAAGAACAAAAATACTTATTATAGAAATAGCGACATATTTATGTTGCTTACATGTGTCTTAAAGACACAACCATTTGTATGCCGCATTATTAGCAAATAAGGTTTGCATTCAGCTTATTGCAGTGCTGGAATTATATCCGACACAACACTGATTTCAGTGCAACCCTCCTTTTGACACCAAAACGACCCGAATTATTTTGTTACTCTAATATTTAAATTTTGTTAAAGTACTAATTACTCTTATATGCCTAGACGATGTCACGGGTCTCTTGCTTCTTGACGTTTTATTATTTAGTCCAAAGTGATGACTGAGAACGACCAGAGGGCTTACAGCAGTCATTTTGGGAGAATCGCTTCGCGGGATCGCGAAATTGATACGCGTCTTAACATGGTAGGTGTAAGACATGAACATAGAATAGAATCACAAAACAAATATATGATAGCACCGTGGCTGATATACATATATGTAACTTATATATATATGCAATAAAGAACATTCATTCATTCATTCATTCTGATAGAGTCGGTACCGGTGGACTGCGACATAGTGGTGACTACACCATGATCAAATTTGAGATATTTTGAAGAAAGGTCAGGTTAAAAGCCCTCTCAATAAACCTGTATGTATAAAGAGATTAAGTTGATGAAGCGAAGTGTTTGTCAGGATCGTATAAGGTGGAAATCCATCGTCTATGCCTACCGCAGTGGGAAACAGCCTTGACAATATATGTATGTAAGTCATAAGATTACGATCCACTTTATTTTTAATTCTTCACTGAGCAAAGACAATCGCCGCGCATATCTCAACGTGCTAGGGGCTGTGGTGTCGAACTTCCATGATCTGTGGATACTTATCACATTCGTAATAAGACTCTACGAAAGCGGCTGTTTTAGGCCCCAGCTATTCGATAATAAAAGATGTCCCGAACATCTACGTAGAGTGTCCATCCATTCCAACAGTTAAGACGGCGACAGTTAGAAGGTTAACATCTAAAGTCTTTTTGTATAATTTTTCTCTTTGGAAACGAGTATAAGATCTTGATGTTGGTCATATGTCGGTTAAAACCATTTTTGCATGAAACAATCAAAATCTAATTAATACCTGTATTGCTCGTATAGAAACGGTTATAAATGTTACGCAATAGTACAAAATAGCGATAGTAAATCTGTACTTTAAAAAAAGAATCTGTATCACGATAGATCGTGACCGGAGATGTGCTGCGCGTGCGCACTGCGCAACATCCATCGTCACTCGTTCACAGTACAAGATTTATTGAGTAGAAGCCTAAATAGGAATATTTTAGTACAAATGTTGTTATGTACTCAATCTATACATATTATTATATATTTCAACACAGGCCTTTTATGTCTCTTCTCTCTTGAATATTTAGATATCATGTAAGACTTTTTGTATCTTGTCCAAAACAAATGCTTTTTCTTTCTTTTCTTCTTCTTTCTTTTTGAAGGCACGCTATTTCTTGAAAGTTGTAAGTAAGTCCATAATTTGTTTTAAACATTGGAAATAAAACGTGAACTTATGGTTAGGTGATTACAATATTAAAAAAAGTAACTTTCGTTGTCAATATGCTTAGCCTAAGGTAGGTATATATAATTTAAGCAGTCTCTAAATTTTACATGTTGATGGCAATTTTTCGATATTTCCGAAATTTCCTTTAAGTGTGTCCCGACGTGTCGCCACAAAACAGATGGTAGGCCATTTGCCTGACTTGATGGCTACCACCCCTGGTCTAAAGCATGTCACCATAAGAACCTTAATTTGTGTTCCGGAATTAGTGACCAGGTTCCAGTCTCCCTTAAGAGAGCAGCGGCGCATTTGTAGCACATTTGTTGTAGGTGTTGCAAATGTCCATAGGTCATGGTAACCGCTTTCCATCAAGTAGGTCTTCTGCCTGCCTGCTGAACTCCTTCAATAAAAAAATAAAAATACTCATCTCCCTTTTGGTAAAGCTCCATATTCTAACACTCTGGGAACATGACGGGAGGGAGTTCATTCTATAGCTCGCTCATGTATGACACAAGCAAGGATAATAGTGAACATGAAAACAATATAAATAATTAATTAAATATCAGCTTATAAAATGTACACATAATCCAAAATAAAGAGATGAACTATGATGTTAAACTCCTAATGTCGCTTCTACTTATCCGCTGTTGCGTAAAAGAGTTTAACACCATGATAGATCGTGACCAAGAGGTGATGAGCGTGCGCGACGACTTCCTTTGATCAAACCACAAAAAGAGGCCGACATCTTCGCTTAGCCGATAAACAAGTATCATTCTATACTGTGTAATTGTTAGTTTTAAAATAAAAATTAATTAAAAAAACTTCATAAAACTCCGTACATAAAGAGCAGTAATTTTCGATAAGAATAGATTCTATTCATACTTACATAAACATGTAATTGTTAAATTGTAAATCAAATGACAGCCGTAAGTTACATGCGTGTTAAATGTTAGTAAAAGTTTAATTGTTTCCAACCTATATCGACTGACTGAGAACGAACATAATTTATTGTCGAACAACATTTTTATCAATTTCATCATTCTATCATAGCGGTGGGTGTGTTGCGCTGTAACTGAATGCCCGACATAAAAAAAATTACAACTGTAATATTATGAATAATTGTCGCATACACAGACAACACGTCTGCTTATCAATATAAGTTTTCAAATTCGTTCCACGAGAAATGGTTTTGCTAAGGAAGCTTTATCATAGCTTTTCTAACCTTATATTTAAATAAAACTTTGTTTACTAAATTGTCTCTTTTACCTATACCATATGGAGTCTATGGACTGATTTTATACATCAGAGCTTTCTGCAGGACTATGAACAATCACAGATATTATCAATAATGTGGGATTTTGGGAAATTGGCCTTGCACTTAACATGTCTGCACTTTTCACTTAGTTAGTGCTATAAAAATGTATTATCTAGGGTCTCGAAAATTAGCAGTGACCTGATGTTTGATATTATTGAAATGAGTATTAAGATATACAAATTTAACGTGTTACAAGAAAGATTACAGGATTACAAATTGTATATGACGAATATTCGTATGCCTTTTTAATACACCTCGATTTCTATAATTATTCTCTTAGATACCATACATTGAATGCTCGTTCCCAATTAATCATCATTCGAAAACAATAAGCCCGTGTCCACACTCCCCCATTTAGTCGTAGTTATAAAACCGTGTACAGACTATCTGTAACTGGACTTGTTACACACAATCCGCTATTGTGCACAATAACGCACCGTGACGTATGTATGAGGACTAAGAACCTAACAAGCTATAATTTGTCGTTGGTCGATGACCTAAAGTGAAATTTCAAACTGAGCAGACTATTTCAGATCTCATGAAATATTTTGTTAAGTTCACAAATTACGTCACACTAATTTCATGATGTCTTGACGCCTCCCCCGTCCTTTTCACATTTGGTCACATTCGTGAGACTCCTCCCTCCCTAGTGTAACATCACATATTTTGCAATTTTACAACGACTAACTATTAAAACAGTAGTTCCGTAATTAGTTCTGATCCATTTAAATTATTTTTTAATAATTCAAACACTAATCTCATAGAGACTTGGAAATATTTTTCATCAATAGTTCAAATTTTGTGTTTTTTAAGGCTTAGAATATAATACAATAGAATATACTTTACTGCATAACATTAAGATACAATTCAAGAAATTTAAGTAGAGAACACAATAAGCGGTCTTATCTATTATAAGCAATTTCTTCCAGACAACCTAGAATGGATTAGAGAAAATACGTTTCCGAATTTTACTACACCAGGAATCGAACCCGGAGCCTCTGCGTTGCAGTGAGGTAGGCTTAGCCCGCTCAACCACAGAGGCCGTCAATATTTAATTAATAAAAAATAATTGTATAAAAATGTAATAAAAATTATGTATGCTTTTGTTTGAATAAATAACTTTAAAAAAACTGCACTGCATTAAATTGCTACAAATTCGTTTTGCGTTTTATATAATTATGCAGTATTTATTATCTATGGTTATGCGTTCGTTACATGACGCACAAAACGTCACTGTCATCGTCACAATAACTGTGTCACCCACAACAATAAAAAATGACATTGATTTGAAGTTAAAGTTGTTATTTAGTTATGTCCTTTGCTCTTATTATGTTTTGTGTTAAGTATGTTTGTAGTAAATATGTTTATTATATTGTATTAGATTGACAGATTTTCTTTTTCTTTTTAATTTACCGGCCAAATTGCTAATAAAATTATTATCCTATTTTTATCACCTGGCTTTTCTATTCACACGACATTGGCAAATCAATGCATAAATGGCATTGCAGCCATCATCTAAAAAATAAATAATGGGATTTGTTTTATACTTATTAATAAACACATAAATTGTAACGGTATAGAAGAGAAGTAATTATGTAACTGATTTAAAAAAATCGCGTTGTTATTTTTTGTATTGTGTTTATTTTAATTGTTCTGTGTTCCCAATATAATAATATGAGGTAACACTGACTCATCGGTTTGTATGATGTTTTGATGACTCAGTATCATACAGTTAATAATGCTATTCAAATCAATTGTTTTATTCAATCTTTATTAAGTTGCGGCGATTATTTCGTTCGGCTGAAATACATATATATATATATATATATATATATATATATATATATATATGTATTTCCTCTCCGCTTTGATGGAAACCGGGCCTTACGGCTTGCTAGCGTATTGAGCCGAACTTTCCGCCACCGAACGTCCCGTAGGTGTGTCGTTAGACTAACGACGAGGGCAATCAAACGCGTAGTTAATTATTTAGATGTCTTTTCTTCTCCATTATTTAATATATAAATATTAGGTATAATAATAGTTAAAACAACTGTTTATATTTAATTTCTTCTCCATTTTAATTAGTACTTTTTGAACGCGCCGCGCTAGTGTTGTAACAAGTTTTTAGGGTTGGGCATATCTATTAACATTAATATAGACGGCTTGATTTAATAAGAATATACTCGATTGTTTATGCAACAGGTGGCTTCCTGGGGTTTCGTAGTCATTTTGATAAAAATAATCCTTACAAAATAGAGATGCGGAAAATTAATTCTAATAATATTTTTACTTATAAAAACAGTTAAAATCACATTTCATCGTCTAATTTCTGGGTTTATGTGGATGGTATACATGGACGGGAAGTGAGGTCGTGAATTTTAATTTGAACTTTTGGAAAATGATTATGAAAAACCACATAGTTTTTTAAAGACTTTTGGAATAAGACAATAGTAAGGATATGTACGTTCCCAAAATCATAAAACTATCATACTTTCTTTGGTAACTTTCGGACTCTTATGTGGAAAATTTAGAAAATATTCAATATCTTAAAAATAGTTTAAAAAGTTTTTTTGCAAAAAGATTTTAAGGTGTTCTATATTTTTGGTTGAGTTGTTTTTAAAGTCGAGATATGACATGAACAGTGATATGAATTTTGGTCATTTTACAGAACCCTATGGGCGTGGACTAACAAGCACTTGGCAGATTCCATTTGTACTTCTGCTGCAGTAACCACAAAATCTTCCTCATTACGTAACGATGTGGTTAACCAGCACATAATCGCAATTGCCAATAAAAACTGCAATTGCAAAGCACGACACGTAATTGGCAATCTGTCCGCGGAAACACATAAACCGAAAAATTGTATGACTTTCACAATATTCTTCACGCTATCTCGCTTTCTGTGAGGAAAGAAATGCGATAGGCTAATGATACCTGAGATTGCTATCGCTTAGAGATTGCGACTGTCAAAATGACTTTAGAAATCTCCATCAAAATGTCAATTACTAATTTATTATTATTTCCCACACTAATGGTGTATTATTTGTAATGCTTGCGTAATTTTAATTAAAAAGCAGCTAAGCAGAAGAATTCAACTGTTTTATTCACGACATTGACGTGTAATAAGAAAAAAAATTGAATTCTGTTTTCTTTAGAATGGTTATAACTTATTTTATTGCATGAATTCAACAGACAGACAGACGGCCCACCTGACGGAAAGCGGTTACCATCGCCTATGGACATTAGCAACAACAAAGGTGCTACGAATGCGCTGCTGCTCTCTTAAGGCTGACTGGAACCTGGCCACTTATGCCGAAACACAACTCAGGGTTGTTATGGCGGCATACTCTAGACCAGGGGTGGTAGCCATCCAGTCGGAAAAATGCCCTACCACCTGGCTGTGAGTTGTTTGTCGCCTCTTACGACAGGCCGTCCGGCCGCAGGAAATTTTATTATTTCTCTCTTATTTTGCTACACGGATAATAACGTGTACTGATGTGTATACAAACATTTGTATGACCATACATATGTAGGTCAAATTAAGTCAAACTATTTGTCTTTGTTACCATCTCATGGACAACCTGTATTTCAATAAATAAAGATTCTCTGAATCATAGAAACCAGCCACTAAATCATATATCATATTTTTGATGCAATACTTATACATCTTTTGGCAAAATACAGCAACAAATGTCTAGTAAAAAATGAACACAAACATCCATTTAAAATATAATATTAGTTGCTTGATTTTGGAATTACAAAGCTGATTTCTCGTTAAATAGTTATCATTGGCTGACATGTCGTTGACCCTGGGCTCGACACCTTTGGATTATTTATTTATTATGTTTCATAAATATTTAGCTTTAAAAATTGTTTTTTGAGTCCTCTCGCTATTATTTAAAACATGTTTTTTTAATCAAATATTGATAACTTACGTAAAATGTCTTTTCAAATCTCAACTATGTATAAAATGTGTTAAAAACTTAGACCATTCATAGAAAGACGGAGTTTCGGACTCTTAAAGTGAAGCCGGCTGAAAGATATCGATTCTAGAATAGTATACCGATCGCGCTGCAGTGCCTTACGGCAACTCAGTATTAAATCGAATTAAATTAATCTAATTAGTACAGATAAAGATAGAATCTTTTCAGTAGATACTACTATTATCCACACAGCAAATCAGATGTATAACATAAGTTTCTGCTCACAAGTTTTAAAAATATGCTTCACTTTGACGTTTTTATCACGTAGGCTCCGTTGTTTTTTTAACAACCTATGACTCTAGTTCCGTACCCTTACAATTAAGTTTAATAAAAAGTTTCTTATTTGTAACTCTTGTTATCGTGTCTGACATTTAATTAATGTATATTTGTGTTGTGGAGTACCTTATGAATAACCTATTATATTAATTTATTCTAATGTTAATACTAAACTTGTACTAATGTAGTGTATGATACATGCTGGTGTTGTGAGGAATGGAAGTGCACGTGGAGTGCGTGCCTTATGTGTATACCTGTAGGTATATATTAACCTAACTAGTGCCATGTGTGTTGCCTTTATGACCTGTAGCGCCATCTAGGCATGTGAGATTTAAAAGATATGCTATTACTAGTATTGTACCATAACAATAGGAAATAAGCATAGCAGTTATACAATAAAAGTAGGTACGTATGTTTCAAAATACACACAATATTATCTATTGATAATTTAATCTTTAAACTGAAATAATCGTTATCTTTTATCAGGGAATTCACTTGTCATGACCTAATTGATTTGCTAGTTGACTAACGAATGAAAAACAAACAAACTCGGCAATGCAAGAATACCTAGAGGCGGCGATTTCAGGACATCTACTATTTTTGGTTATTAGGCTACAAAACCTAAAAAATAGGAATTTTCTACACATATACTTACATATACTTTCCTTAAATAATTATGCCTAATTCTTATATTATATACTATTTAATATGTATGTATTTATGTATTGAATTTATAAAGTAGTTTAAGTATCTTTATTTATAATATTTGATATTTAATGATCTGCACCACCTACATCGCCAGATTAGGTTAAATTATTCCTTAAGTTAGGTTGCCTGGAAGAGATTGCTTTCAGCGATAAGGCCGCCGTTTGTTTCTACCATGACAATATTGTAATTGTGTATTTTGAAAATGTATATTTGGTGAGAAATAAAGTGTTATCTATCTATCTATACATATATGATTATTTGAACTCACTAACTCACTAATATATCAACGCTTAGGCCAAACTACTTACCCTCTTACTTACTTAACCTACTAACTCTACTTACTTACTTAAATTGCCCTCGAGTGCAGTGCTGTCTAAATAATCAGGATGTCTAATAAGCAGGAAAATAAAATTCGCGTCTACAAAACTATCATCAGAAGAATTATGATGTACGACTGTGAGACTTGGACACTGACACTTATGGAGGAGAAGGTTCTCAAGAAAATCTTGGACCCAACAATAAGAAGAGATGATCGTTGTAGGTCCCGAACCAACTCACTTCATGACCGAGCCAAACATAATTGGGAAGATAAAATCTCATGTTCTCCGCTGATTCAGCCACGTAGAACGGATGGAGGAGGATCCGGGAGTGAAGAAAGCATACTTGGGGTGACTAGTCGGTCGGCGATCGGTTGGTCGTCCTAAGTATAGTTGAAAATATAGATTAGAAGCTGACCTGACCGTACTTCAAGCCCGCAACTGGCAAGACACTGGACAGAGGAAAGTAGCGTTCTATCGCTACGGAGACCAAGACTCACTTTGGGTCGTTGAGCCAGCGGAGGTAGTTAGTGTGAGAAAGATGAGAACACCGGTGGAAAACATCGCCTATATAAGCTTTCGCTAGAAATGTTTTGCCGTCTTAAGTTATTTAGGCTCAGTGCCAGTAATTTTGCTACCTGTTCTACTTTCCGTTTTGGAAAACAGCGAAACTTTTTGACGGAAGAAATGAGCAGGAAAATGGTTATTATTTATAGTCCGTCCCTATGTCTTAGCAAAAGATATTATGCCTTACTATCGGTTAAAATCTGACATTAGCTCCACACAAGTATGGCCTTACTTATAATAATCTCGTTAAGAAACGATTAGGCATCTCTTAAGTAAGAGAATCAGAATCTGACTCTAATCCATTAATATCTTTTTTTCACTTATAAATGTGTATTACCTGTTGTTTTACCTAAGAGGAGCACAGGTAAACGAAATTTGAATGATTAGTGTAGAATGTACCGAAAATATCGGCTAAAGAGGAGTTAATGGGTAAGATTGCCACTAGTCAGCTGCTAAGCAGTTGCTTTAAGTTTAAGACACGATTATAAGTAAGGCCCGTAATGTCAAAATTCAACCTACACAATCCTCTCAACTACCAAACTCAAAGTTTTCTTGATTGATTTCAAATATTCCTATCTCCTGTAATTTATGAGTTATAAGCACTGACTTAAAATTCCAATACGAGTAAAAGATTATTTTCAATTTGTAAACTTAAGTTATAAGTATAACGCTTTCGAAATTTTCAATTTGGGGTCAGTATGAAAACATTTCATAAATTATATCCCGGGTCAAAGTTCCAATAGCGCATAAGGAATTATTTTCTAAAAATATGTAAATGTACACAATAAATAGTTACATATTAAAAAATTGGTTGATGTTGAATTTTTTAATACTCATATTATTCTCAAGCTAACTCCTGCTCTATAGATAACACGATTGACAACATTGGGGCCAATCCCAAAGCCAATCGGAATAAATAACGCAGCGCCCGTTTCATAATTTACATACCGGGAATCAACCTGGGACCTGTGTGCTAAACGAAGTGGACTAATGCCCAAACCACTACCATAAACGAATTATATGTATGTAGTGCTCAATTAAATTAGTAGTGCATTGTTTTACTTTATGACCTTGTTATCTTATTTTCTGAACAGTCTGACACCAACCGTGACCGTCAGAACATTATCAGACAGAAACTAAAGCATTATTTTACATTCAAAACCTATTTTTAGACTGAATTAATTAAAACAAAATACATACATGTTTAGAATTGTCTTCCGAAACTGAATAGCACCATAGACAACTACTTTCACTTTTTAAAATTAAATAAAAACAAAACACTAATCGAATATTTTATATACGATAACGATTTCGAACACGCGCTAAAACCGGTAAGCTTTCGGTCGCACGACCAACTCTAATGGCGGTCAGGTTTACACTGAATGAATAATATATAAGAAATACAGTATATTATCTATGGAATGAATGAATGATTTGACATTTACAGAATTAAACAAACACTGCTGTATAATTTTATCATTTTCATATTGAATTGATATCAATTATATTAAGGTCTGTCGCGCAGTTACTTTTTGCTGAATTTGTTTCTCAAGATTCTTAAGATTTCACTTTTCAATGCGTTAAGATATCAAAGTATTTATTTTTATAGTTCGGAAACGTGACTCAAAGTATTAGACAAATACATAATATATCGTTTTTTCTCACAGGGATATACAGAGACGTTTGATCTCCACTTGCTACGAATTTTGACATATACTTTTCTCTTTACTACATTAATTAGCCCGTTTATACACGCGTGTTTGCTATTTCTTCAAAATAACTGCGATTTGTTCATGGTAAGTACATCCATCAAGTAAGTACATCAAGTATGTCCAGTGTGGATAGTAGAGGTGGTATCTACACTGGTGTGAAACATTATGTTTTGTCGGTCGCCTCATAATCTTTCTCTGTACATGCGCAAAACATCTTTCTTACTGCTCGAAGACTCGGTACCACGAGTTAGTGTCGGATGTGTCAGATTGATAGTCGTTAGACTACACGTCACAACTCCCTGGTGTTCCTGTTATCGCCATAGGCTAGCATCGCGAGAGTAAGACAGAGCCGACGCCACGATTTCGGCTGCGCTCCAACCTCCTAACTTCTTTACAACCCTCGTAAGTTATATAAATACCCTATTATATAAATGTAGGGATTTTCTTTTATAAAATACTTGTATGATTTGAAACCAGCAATTGATTCAGATAGGTCATATAATGTGCATGCCGCGATTTTGAAACATAAAAGTATAAAACTCTTTTTTCTTTCATCATTTTCTCCAATCATTTATAGTCGGCACAATATGTCTTTTTCTCACACATTCTTCTGTTCTGCCGTTCTTCCTCTATTACAGCGCAAAACATTATATCATCCTTCACACAATCAAACCATCTTTTTTGTCTCTCGTTATTCTTGTATCCATTAATATTCCTGTTTAACATTTTCTTGGGACGTGACTTTCATCCTTTGTATCTTGGACATCTTTAGTATCATGGGAGAAGGTTCCAGCATCCAAGATACAGTTTGATCTAGTTTTGACATTAAAACCGAGTACTTTAGTAGTATATTGGATCATAAAAATATTTTGTAGATCACTTTTCATTTACTCCTAAAATATTGTGCACCTTACATTTTTTGTGAATAAATTATTATAGTTTATCTCTTTGCTGAAAAAATAAGTAAAAGAAAGAAGTCTCGCGTGACCAAAGGGCTGGCCTACATTTAGGGCACCGGATTAGCGTTGCAATACAACGTGGGAATGCCGCTAGCATTTAGCGAACGAACCGACATCGATCTGGACTACATTTTTAACTTTTAAATATTTTTATTATTTTATTTTTAAGATAGTTTAGTTTATAATTTAGTTAAACAACAAACAGTAAATAGGCCAAGTTCCATACATGCAATAATGCAATATTAAAAACCCTTTAGACTAGCTTCACTCACTATACATTCTAATCACGTATGACCACACGCAGTGTGTGATAATCTGTGCTTACTCATACACTTGGAAGGCTTCTAAAGGATTTGTCTTTCATAATGGGGTTGTACTTGGAGTAGTAACCCCCTTTTTTCTGTTCAATACTCGTAACATAAATCGGGTTAACATGGTGGTTGATAGAGAGAGAGAAAGATAACTCTTTGTTGCACACCAAAACATACAATTACAAAAACAGACCATATTTACAATATTTTCGAGGCGATACGATAGGCGGCCTTATCGCTCAAAGCGATCTCTTCCAAGCAACCTAAATCAAAAACAAATTTGAATCAGGCGATGTAGGTGGTGCAGGAAAAAGGCAATGGACACATAAATACTCAAACTAATTTAAGAAATAAATAGACAAACATATACATAGTCATAAATATAATATACAATAATATACGTATACAATAATAAATTACAAAATACATATATGCTTATAATAAATGTATTAGTATGATTATATCAGACAGCTATTTATGGCCAAATAGTGTTTTCTGAGTGAATTTCTAAATGTTGGTAAGGATTTGGCCTCTATGACAGTAAGAGACATTCCAAAGTTTGACAGCCTGCACTGTAAAATAATTATCATAATAGGATGAAGTGTGTGCAGGTGTCATAAGTTTCGATACGTATCAGAGCGCAAATGATTTGATAATAGATATTCACATATTTATTTCATTTCAAGCTCCAGAGACAGGAAACTTTTGACAATGCGGTCCGTTCCCAGTAGAGTTGCCTTCTGTGCCCGTCCTTTCAGCCATAAACTAAGCGAAAGTCTTTCAAGATGGTGCTCGAGACTCTTCGCTATTAGTCCGTTCACTGACATCACTATCGGTACTATGATTGTAGAGTCCAAGTTCCACATTGCTTTTATTGCAGGAGATCAGTAGACACGCAGACGGCCCACTTGATGGAAAGCGGTTACCATCGTCTATGGACATTTGCAACATTAAAGGTGTTACAAATGCGCTGCTGCTCTCCCAAGGGAGACTGGAACCTGTTCACTAATGCCAGAATACAACTCAAGGTTGTTTTATGGCGACATACCCCAGACCAGGGTTGGTAGCCATCCAGTCGGGCAAATGCACTACAACCTGGATTTCGGTTGTTTTGTCAGCTCTTACGACAGGCCGCAGGAAATTTTACTCTTTCTACGTTCTACGCAAGGATAAATGGCAGTAACTTCGGGTAAGGTCAATATATTTTATTCGTTTTTCTTTCGTGGCGTTCACGAGGTTACCATCATGGGAAATGGCGTCAGGCTTATTGGCAACAATAATTCTGGCTGTGATAATTGAGAGGTCCCAGGGCAGATATTGACCATTCACAAGAACTGGCTCGGGTAATACGGTGGTGGTACCTCTGACGAGAAAAGTCCGCATTTAAAAGCTAGTTGCTGGTGGATGATCCTGGCTAATAGATTGTGCCCATACAAGTACTCGTTGTTGATATCATTATTATTGCTCTGGTTCTAGCGATACATGTTATTAAAATACATTATTTTCGTGCTCTTTTAACAATCTTATTAAGATTGATTTAATTTTTTCCATTTTTATGGATCTTCTACGAATAAAAATTACAAAAACCCAAAAGGGCAATGCTTGTCAAAAGAAATAACAAAGCAGTTAGATATATACCTACTTCAATACTCGCAGTAACACATCATACAAGAGCATTATCTAGAAATTGTCAAGCAGGATGCGCACGCGCATAGTGGAACCTGCACTGACCTTGGAGCGGCGTTCCACAAATAAACATAGCTATATGTTTTCACTTTAAACTCGCATAGCAAAAAACTAGTTCTGCTTAGACCGCTTTACAAGATTGATACTAAGTATTCTTAGGTAAATCTAGTTTATGCTACTTCTGACTTATAGTTTTGGCTGTGTTCAATTGCTACATTGTATTTGGTTGATATTATGTTAATCATACCTAAATTTACAATCAAATTAAAAAGTATATTTCTTAAGACGGGATATTACACTATTGAAAAGTATTTAAATGATAACATTTCATTTACATAGCAGCTCGCTCCAGCCTTCTTATACAATCGTCCGTATACAATTTTTACAATTTTAATTTTATCAAACATGTAAGGCATTTATGGAGATATGTAGAACACGCGCATATATATATATATATATATATTAGGGTGATCCAAAAAAAATTTTTTTTTCCCAAACAGTTCTGATTTTAGTACCGTTCAACGACTGGTTGACTGATAAATCGCTGTTCCAATCTTTATAGAGAATTGAACGCTCTACAAAAAGGTCTGATAACATTTTTGATTGTCGATTTTGATTTCGCTACAGTCCGACTCACGCTTCAACACGAACGCACGACATACGTGCTCGTACAAACGCTAGTTTCGCGCTCGCTGCTTGCCTTCAAATAAATCCTTCTGAACTGTATTATATTGACAAAAAATTGATCCTTATTTGACACTGAAACAACAGTTTCTGTGTAATTATAAAATACGATCAAATTTTGAACAATTGAACTTTGACTTGAATAACTTTTAAACGCGTGACAAATCAAAAAATGTTATCAGACCTTTTTTGTAGAGCGTTCAATTTTCTATAAAGATTGGAACAGCGATTTATCATTCAACCAGTCGTTTGAACGGTACAAAAATCAGAAGAAGCAAAAAAAAATTTTCTGTGTTATTCTTATGGGAATTAAAAAATGCGATGAGGACAATCTTAATATTAATATTAAGGGCTCATCTTTTCTCAGAAGTTTTTTTACCCAAAAGAAACTTTTGAGCTTGTTTGGAAAAAAAATAAAAAAATGTTTTTTGGATCACCTAATATATATATATATATATTTATTTATATATATATATATATATATATATATATATATATATATATATATATTACCATTTCTAGAAATGCTATTCGTCTGTTTGAAAGTCTCGAATGGCTCCGAAACAACTCGACGGATTCTGCACGCAGATTGTTTTTTAAGGTCACTTTATATTGGTTTAACCTCCAAAACAGTTACGAAACGTTATTTAGCTTCACACGAGTCTACTACGCATAACCATTGACTTGATATCTAGGGTTTCATAGTCACTTGCCTTGCCATCGGTTGAATTTTGACATTTCTTGTATGGAACTTATGTCTATGATGAGCAAGGCAAATGAAATGATTAAATTAGTGGGCAGTCATATTGGTCAACTATTCAGGATGCTGTTGCGGCTTCCACTGAATTTCCTTGTAGTGGAACATTTATAAGCCGATAGATGGCGCTGCGCAATGATTGAGGTCGCAAACGATTCCCGAAACGTACAAAGAATTTCCAATAATAATAAATAAGCTTAGGCCTGCGAGTAACAACAATAGCCTCGCTGGAAGATCTTTTTTTGAGACGGAGGAGCATTCCATCTCGCTTCTCCACCTAGTCGGGACATCCATAAATACCCAATAGCGACGTTGATTATTTTTCGACATAGGGCATCAAGTTATATATATCAAGCATTTTTTATAATGCTGGGAAATGCCTTTGCGCATCCCCTCGGGCGTCGGGGGAGGCAACACTGGGACTTCCGATGGTCAGCTCAGCACACTTATTCTCCGGGGAAGGAGTTGTGAGATGCCAGCCCTAAACTCACTGGACCTTCCAAGGATACACGGTAGGCACTGCCCCATGACCCCTTGACGCATACCCTCAAAATGGATGCATAGGCACTACCTATTAGCCACGATCATGCACCAGCAACTTGCTGTTAAATCCGGATCTGTCTCGTTGGAGGTACCTTATTACCAATACAAGCCATATATCTTGCCGACCGTAAGTCAGTCAGTAAGATATAGGAACCGGACATCAGTGAGTTATGGAGCGAGTAATTTTTATGACGTCATAAGTAGGTAAAAGAAATAGGAGTCAAATAACGCATTATATATTATATTATTGTTTGAAAAGTATTTAAAATTATTTCTATCGTAATCGCAATATTAATGTTACTTAACCTATCTCTGTAAAATATCTAATATTTGTTTTGATGCCTTATACATATTTTATTTTATTTAAAACAACAAGTGCCAGTGTCTTAAGTTTTATCTCCCACTTAAATATTTTTAGACACTATCATAGGATTTTTGGAACAACCACTCGAGTCATTTTTATTTAAACATTAATTTAAAAGTTAGATGCTAATATGTTATTTTAACGCCTGTTTTTTCATATGTAAAAATATTAAAATTTATTGTAACATGTGTCCGCTACCCTATTGAATGCGTCGTGTTTCTTGTTGCCCTTCATAGGCTCTTAACTGCTATTAATTATCTAATTTACTGTTCGCACCGGTAAAATTAGGAATACTTAGTCCGCTAATAGTCCCGGTATTTATGAATGTATTTGCACCTATAATGGTGTCAAGGCCAATCATTTTTATAAACATGCTATTGTTTTCAACTTACTATAAAAAAAGAAACCGTCGTGTCGGCGCGAAGTAAAACACAAAAATTACTAAATTTTGTAAAATCTCATCTCATCTCAACTCATAACTTCACGCCAGGTACCTTGCGGGGTAGGCACGAACAATAGAGCGCCATTCAGGCTTATTCTTACACACCTCACTTGCTTCTTTGACATTCATAGCTCTTGTCATGCACGTTCGTCTGTTCTAAGTCTCCTGACATCACCTTCTGCTAGTACACGATCAATTTGATTATGGAAGGTGTGTCGTGGCCTTCCGCGACTTCTGCATCCATCCACTTTTGCATTGTATATCTGTTTAGTAAATCTTTCATCATACATTCTTTCCACATGCCCGAACCACCGGAGTATTCCTTTCCTTACCTTCACTCCGACACTCTCTTTCAGACCAACTCTCTTACTTCGATATTATGAACGCGGTCCGCGAGCGTCACTCCGCAGATTTTGCGCAGTGCTCGCATCTCGACCGCGTTTACTCTACTTTCATGCTATCTGTTCCATACCCAACTCTCGCTTCCATACGTGAGCGTAGGTACTAGCACCGCGTTGTGTATGGCAAGCTGGGCCTTCTGGCTGAGGTTCTTAGCGCCTAGAAGTTTACCTAGAAGTTTGCAAAATCCTTGTTGTTTTTATGTTTCACTTGTTATGATGTAGAAAATATTAATTTAATGTTTCTTGTATGAAGATAGAGACCAAATACTTGCGCCGCTTCTTCTCTTCAGGCCACAATATGCGCGAAGCGGTGGTGAATTAGATTAGGCTCCCACAGAGTAAATAAAGACCATAAACAAAATTAAAACTAAATAATAAAAATGAACAAGTTGGTAGGCTAAATAAAACTTTAACAATACTTATTGACTTAACACCTTTGTCTTCCGTGATCGCGGCTACTGAAAAGTGGTCGAAACGTCGGAATAATAAAAATCAAATAAAATATTTGTTTAATATTAGAACCTTCGCTTATTTGAAGTAGGTTAAAGACAGGTATTGCGCAGCACAGCTATGAAAGGTTATAAACTTTGGCTCGGAATATAATACCTCTATGACACGTGTAGATCCATAGATATAAAAAAAGAAAACTTAAATATAATAAATAAAACTCAAAGGTCGTTTTAAATAGATTTCAAATAACAATAAATCGTTTTTTCTAAGTATCACGCTCGCTCGAGGTCATATTTTTGTTCTATTATTACCAGAAGTATTATTTACTATGACTTTTTGTATGTGTGGTCGGCCGTGAACCGACCAGAACTCAGGTGTACAAAACACGGTTGTTTATCGTGATTTTTTATATCTATTAATAGAATTTGCATATTAGAATGGAGAGCATTTAGTATTGTACAGAATGAGAATTGCCCAGTAAAGAACGTCGTCGTCAGCCATTCGCAGTCCATTGCTCGACTTAGGTCTTCCCAAGTCGGCACCACTCATCCCTGTCCTCTGACTTCCTTACCAAACGCCTATCGGCGACCTTGCATAGGTCGGCGGTCCATCGGGCTGGAGGGCGTCCTATGTTTACCGAGAAGCGGTCACCACTACAGGACTCGTACTTCAACCTTGGGTCACTTACGGATATCTTAATTCCTAATTTTAAAAGTAAAGAATATAACACACTGCAATCAGAGTATTACCACTATGTGATTAGTTCTTGTTTTTATAAAAAAAATCTAAATTATAATTTTCAATCAACGTCTAACGATCTTATTCGTATTGAGTTAAGTAAGTTTATAGGCTTGTTTAAGCTTCTTAAAATATCCTACACACTTACTTTAACTTAATATGAATAAGACCATTATTAATTAACATGTAATTTTTACTTAAATTTCTCATAAATTATGACTTTCAATTTAAATAAGCTCCTTTTCGCAAATTTCATACAATTATTAATTTTAAGAAATGAATTCTTACTATTGCATCTATCGAGATTAAATATTTCTATTAGAAAAATAATACGAAAAAGTTATAAAGTTTTTAATAAACAAACTTTATTTTTTGGATCCTCCTGAAAAGTATCATTTTCATCAGCAATATCATTGATCTAACAATATTGCTACATCAATGATCAATGTATAATAGCGGTTTACTCCTTTTTTGCAGATTCACGCGACATATTAACCTTCCTGAGTTTTAGCCATATATGGCCAGTGCATTTTTTGAGATACATCATTAACTGTGTCATATATTAAACAGCCGTCTGTTTAATATAGGTTCATGACATAACGTTTTTACGTATAAGGCTTTCATGAAAATGGCCACGAAACTCCAATACTAAAAAAAATCATGAAACAAATTATTATTTAATCAATAGTGGGCATGGTAAGAGAAACGATAACAACTTTAGGAACCGGCTGTTAATTAATTAAAAGATACTGCACCCAAATTAAATTATATTATTTTCATCCCATAAATAAAAATGTTACCACTGACCGACTGACCGATAAGCCGGATCAGATCCGGATATTGCTCGAGATGCCGTTTAAAAAGAAATAATGTCAAGTTATTGGCGCTCGAAATGGCCAATCAGGTTGCGGCATTTCAAATGAGGAAACGTTCATTGATACAGATTAAAAAATAACGTTCATTGCGCAAGCCATCCATAGATATCAATATTCGATTTTTAAAAATGGTTACGACTTCAATTAAGATCTTTATTACCATATACAACGCTATGTTAAATAACAACCATGATTAGACACGTTGTCTATGATTCACAATTTTAAAAATCATAATGACAATTGCACATAAAAAGGATAAAAAAATTAAAAAGAGATTCAAGCATCCCTGGTGGGGATCGAACCCACGACCTTTGGATTAGAAGTCCAACGCGCTATCCTCTGCGCCACAGGGACAACGAGAGAGGTGTTGAAATTATGAAATTAAACTTAGTATCTCCGTTCAAACTTTGAATAAGTTATCGAAATGAATTCAATTGAAATACAACAAAGCACAGTCATGTTGTGAAACACCTGTAATTATTACATTGTTCGCGGGTTAACTTTCTTATGAATATTGGGACACACACAAATCTGAAATCGCATACCATTGTCTTAATTTGTAATACAGATAAAATTTTGAATTTACAAAATCTTCATTAAAGTGGATATTTTATAACTTTTCATTGCTAGTTCAGATAAATTAGTTGCAAGATGTTTTTACGTTTGTAAACTTGAAATTTATTTTCTTTAAATAGTTAGTATTAAAATGTGCGTTTCATATTATTATTTATTATTTTAATATCGTTTAATATTATTAGTTTCATATTAAGTACCTGGTGCAACTCCATCCGATCACCTACTCCTAGTAGTTTTTCCCTGAAAGCTTAACAGACAGACAGATCGAGTTACTATCGCATTTTTTATACATATATTTTTTTATATCTATAAACTTGATAAATGATTGGTCTTCCACACTAGACGTTTCATCCTCTATTTCAACCCGTTCTAGTTTTATTTAATTATTCCCCGTCTATTTATCTATAAAAAAATACCAACATGACATAAATGGCCGAAATGACAAAAATAGCTGAAATGACCGAAATAGCCGAAATGACTACATCCCTAGCTCAAAATCTATAACATAATCCATAGTAAAAATATCCCTTGCTCACTATCAGTATTAAAATTACGTATATGCCGAATTTCAGCCAAATCGGTCCAGTAGTACACTACTACAAACCAAGACATCTTGAAGCTAATTTATCGGTACTTATCAAAGTTTTACAACCAATTAATAATTTCAATATGAAGTATGTATGTGCAAAAGAAAAATAGCTACACACTATAGTTGACCCATTCAAGAAGCCCCATTAAGTGCTGGGCCAGACTGAACACGCGGGCGCGGGGCGGTCGCGGCGCGGCATACTTAAACATATGAAACCTTATTTGTGTGCCCGTAGTGGGCGCGCGGGCGCGGCGAGCGGCGCGGGCGGCATGGCGCGTGGAGCGCGCGGGCAATTCAAGCCATAGCACATTCATACAAGTGGCCGCAGTTAAGGAATTTTTCCATTTTTTTTGCCATTTTAAGGAAGAATTTTTGTAATAAAGATAAGTCCTCTTCATCCATATTATATTTGGCAAACACTGGACACGACACCACTAGGACGAGCCGCGCGCGTCACTACCGACAAGTGCGCCGCGCGCGTTCCCGCACCCGCGCCGTCATTTTTCATGTAAATACTGACGAACTAACTTGTACTTAATAGTAGATATCAAAATAATAATTTAAACACCATAATTCAAAAATATTATTATTTCTTTAAAAACATAACACACAACGTTTTGTGTCAACACTTTTGTTTCTTTTAGATTGGCAGATTTTTATTTCTTTTTAGTTTACCGTGCAAATAGCTAATTATTATCCTATTTTTAACACCTGGCTTTTCTATTCACACGACATTGGCAAAATCAATGCATAAATGGAATTGCAGCCATCATTTAAAAAAATAGTGCCGTGACCGTCACCCAATCGTAAATCATAATTAAGTTACGCACATTTTGAAATTTTAAGATAAAAGAAGCAAGGAAACGTAAAGTATACAAATCGTTTTATTATATCGATTCGGTAATGTGTGACTTCCTATATCGATTCCGTTTTTTAATTGAATCATCATCGATAATTCACGTAACTGACTACTAGAATAAGTTTGATACATGCCAAAAATTTGGCTTTATAGAACGACTGAACTATAGTTGCCCTACCTCTAAAAAGTTCAGCGTGGGCGTAACTACGTTCTAAGTCTCACGTTCTGCCTCCCATAAGCGCGGGGCACATGGGAGGAGGGTGGTTTTAGTGGAGTATTGAGTATTCGAGTCTCCACACAGGCCGGCGATTTAGGTCTGGTGCCCATTCGTGGTCTCACCTCTCGTCGCTTTGGTCTAATCCCTAGTAAAGGACCCGGTAGTGTGCGAAATGCATCTCCCCCGCCTTAAAAAAAACCCTCTAAAAAGTCACTACATAACTAGATGGCCAAATATATTATATATATTATAATTTTTGACTGGTTTTGTCCAAAAAATAAGATTTTCAAAGATAAAACGTCAAAAAATGAGAAAATTTGCTCATGTGTATTTTATTCCTATTCTTCTTCTCTTTTCTGCTTTCATGCTACAGTACAGTACGCTAATCATTTTTAGGCAAAATATTGTGCATATTATTCCCGTTCCTGGGATAAAAGGTATCTTAGACAAGGCTTATTCTTCTTCCCAAATTAATTACATAATTACAATTATTAATTATTTTTTTTTTTTTTTTATTATATTATATAATAATTCTTAATTCCCACGGCCACGAGAAGAAACAACCGATTAAATAAATTAGTATTAATCGATATGAATTATCGAATTGTGATTTTTCAGGTCGTAAATGGTTTAATAGAGTGTGAGATCAATTGATCTAATTCGCATAGATTAGTAGAATTAGCGCGTAACAAAACACAATGCACTTTCTGTTTATATATCTTACATAAAAAGCATATTGCCAAATATCTGGGCCACTAGATACCGTTACTTCGTGAATTACCGCAGCCTCTATCAATTAAAATACGGTGTTCCGTAGCCATTTTGGCAATTATGAAGCCCTTAACATCTTGTCCATTCATCAGTGCGTCTGTCTAGTACCTATGTTTAATTTCCATCCCTGTCTATTCCATAGCCCATTCTTCCTGTCTTATCCCCTCTATTCATCTCTTCTTAAAAGCTGGCAACACGTTGCTATGTTCTTGGTGATGCAGACGTCTACAGCGACGGTAACCACTTATGGGTAACATGGGCCCTTTGCCTGTTTTCTTGCTTTGCAATAAAAAATTTCTCGCAAAAAAAAACCAACTTCAAGAATAGTATTTTCTACGTCTTAAAGTGGGTGCTGAGTAAAACATGAAAACAAATTTGATAAATGCACCGACTATAAGATGTAGAAAATATTATTATTATAACTATTGTATGTCTTTCAGATACTATTATAATATTATTATCCCGAGAATTCTACGAGAATTTTTTGGGAGATGCTCAAAGTGGCTAGGGCAAAAAAAAATTCCGTTACGAAATTTTCACTGATCGATAAAATTCATAGTAAAACAATTGTAATTGTATGCCTTTCCTAACAGTACTTATTCCGAGTTTTTAAGGAAATTCATATTCATCTTTTCCGTATTAAAAATCCATGATCCTGCTGATAATGACCTTTAATTTTATATTTAACAAAATAATTGTAATCTTGTTACCTGTCCAACGTTGACAATGTCGCGAGCAAATGCTAGCAGGAAATCTCTCTGATTCTAATCATAGCGATTTCATTTTTAGTCATTTTTTTCTTTTCTTAAAAACTATGTATTTAAAAAAAAAATTAAATTGCACTTCTTTGTATTGTTTTCTCATGGTTTCTTTTTTTTAATTTCTTACTATGTATAAGGTATATTTAAGTAACAGTCTTGCGTTGCATTGTTTATATTTTGGTATAACACCGAGTGCTATTCGCGAAAGTTACCAAATAACGGCGTACAATTCTTAAAATATTTTTCGTTTCTTATTAATTATATTAATATATAAGAAGTGCTCGTGACGCGTTTAGGTTAATTTAAACAAAAAAAATTAAGTAACACTGAGCGCTGGCTTAAAGTTTTTTTTAACTAAGGACGCAAAATAGATTACGCTACAAACCATTACAAACTAATAAATATCTAGAATTTTCTAGACTACATAAAGTATATAAAATAATCACAAACTTACATTACATTCCGTTGCCCGGCAACTTTAAAATCTCCCAACGATTGTTAAGAAATCCCGAACTTTTTACTTGATCATGCAAACTGTATTTGGTTAAAACGTCACTTGGTTACCATAGAAACGAATAAACAAGATGGCGCACTACTCGCGCATGCGCACAGCAGGGAAGGTGCGCGCCGACTGTTGTTTTGGCGCCAACCACGGGAGGCAATCGCGCACAGAACCATTGTGCTTTGCCCATCGTGCCGCAGCGTGAATTCCTTCCGTGGTCAATCCGGAAAACTGCTCTCAATTATGCATAGAAGGTTATAGATAGGGCAATAAACAAATTGAACAAAATTGACATGTATTTACACTTTATGCATTTACACCCAGGGGCTAGAAACGCTACTTCCTTCCTGACGAAAGATGTATGTAAAACCGGCCCCTAGGTGCCCCACAGACCTCTCGTAGACCACCCTTGATGGTTTTGGGGGATCCGTAAATATACATTGTGATACATAAAACTAAATTAAAAACAAGTAAAATTTAAGTTTAATTTATAGTCAGTCTCAACGCTGGTGGTGATTTTTACAAAATCTCCGACGATACACTATTGGGACGTATAAGTATATTAAATAAACCCTTTTTGTCATAAAAAAATACAAGATAACAACACAATCAATTAAAATGTTTTATCATATTTTTGGATTATTAGTTAATATACAAAAAATACCCCGGCGTCAAAATAAGTTATTAGTAACTACATACATACATAACATCACGCCAGGTTCCTTGCGGGGTAGGCACGGACAACAGAGCGCCATTCAGGCTTATTCTTACACACCTCACTTGCTTCTTTGACATTCATAGCTCTTGTCATGCACGCTCGTCTGTTCTTGAGGCTCCTGACATCACCTTCGTTATTTTAGAAATTTATATTTGGGTCTAGCCTGTCTCCTCTTTTGTTTCAATTTATATTTCTCTTTCATAAATAAAATAGGTTTAAATTACGAAGCCATAGTTAAATAAGAAAATAACTTCCAGTTATGTTTGCTTTATGAGTCTGTAGCGAGTTCCTTCAGAACCGGATCGAATTTCGATCGGTGGGTGTCCATATTGTAGTACCACCCAGTTTAGGGCAAGAAAAAGCGAGATACGACACTACGGTTTAATACGTTTTTTGAAATTTAACGACATAACGGTCAAAACATGGCATTGGAAGTATTTTTAATCTATGCTTATATTATACAATTATATAATTATTTGACATCATTGACTGATATCAACGCACCACCCAAACTAATGAGGGTAGGATCAAGGAAATTTGTATGCGAGTTCTTTCACGGCGGCTTTCAATATGCAATCTCAATCTTTAATCTCGAATCTGTGGGGAATAAACTTTAATATGGTTTTACTTCTCGCCGGTGTAGCGCGGGCGCAGGGTACGACGCACAGGCGCAAGCGATTTGATCCGCTTATGAATGATTATTATGTATTTAGGTATCCACAAATCTAAAATCCTTATTTTCAATCATTTCTACTTTTATGATTTCAATATTCGATCCAAAGATCGTTTCGTCGATCCGTTTTACGAATCCATTGTTGGGAGGGCGATCCGGCGTCAATAGTGTAGGTGCGCACTAATAAAAGATTTAGGAGAATTCAACAACTAAATCGGTGAAAAGGGGGATGAAAATTTGTATGGAAATCCGTGGTTTTCAATAAAAAGAAGTACACATTTTTATAAACCTGCTTCTATTTAGAAAATAAATGAAGTACACGTGGAGTTATGATGCAGAAAGTTTGTTCAAACCGAAGCTCTTAACATCAGCCTGGCATAACAGACGCAGACAAAGCAGACGCCGGAGCCTCCGACTCGTATCCTCTCACACAAACTTAAGACCCACCAATCACACCCATTCATTACAGATAAAACTAGCCATACATGATTACCTTAGGCGTATTGCTAGAGAGTTTCTTCCGCCGCTTCTTCTCCTCCAGCTACAACACGTTGCGAAGCGGTAGTAAAGATAGACAAGGATCGGCTCCGCCGGCTGAGTCGATATCGAGTCCACATTATATATACACTTTAGCCAGTTGTCCTTAGTTCATTGAGCCTTTTACGGCTTAATCCTATAGAGTCAATCCCTCTGCAGCGGTCGAGCCGAGGTCGAATCTCATAGGAGGTGCCTCCTCGAGCGTACTACATCTGGGCTGAACGCGGAGGCGTTCACGGATTCAGGAACTCCCAAAGGTCAGTATCGCTGAAACAGCATTTTTTTTATTTTTATTGCAGGAGATCAGCAGACAGGGAGACGGCCATTGGACAGCGGTTACATCGCCTATGGAATTTGCAACCAAAGGTGCTACGAATGCGCTGCTGCTCTTTAGGAGCCTGAACCTGGTCACTATGCGGAACACAACAAGTTGTTATGGCGACATACTCTAGACCAGGGTGGTAGCCATCCAGTCGGCAATGCCTACACTGGCTGTGGTTGTTTTGTCGCTCTTACGACAGGCGCCGGCGCAGGAATTGTATTCTTTCTCCGTTCTGCACGGATAAATCTGCAGCTTATCAACTGGATCCTGCTCAAAAAAATCAGTAGTTTGAGGTCTGCACCTGAAACTGGTACCAGGTCTTTATTATGAGAGAGGTACACATATTCTAATAGGCAAGAAGGTTAATAAAAAAGTAAGGTAATACTTGGCTGCATCTGCGTGACACAGTCACTAACTAACAATAACCCAGTTGTAATAGAGGCACCATAAATAATATAAATATTGCATTATACCAGTCTGAAGATTTTTCAGGTTTGCAAAAAAAATGTACAAAATACTCACCGAAGTCTTAGTTCTTTGTTTTTCACTTGCTTCTTCCTTATGTCCCTGCTACATCAAGGATAATGTTAGTGACTGTTACAATTAGTATCTTATTTATAGTGTTAAAATTAAGGACGTTTATAGTTTATAGTAATAGCTTAGTGCATATAAATTAAAATATTTTCTTTCAATGCTTAAAGTCATTAACAGTTAATAACAATGTTGCACCATGACTAATGTCATAAATGTTTCTTATGGCATTACTCATGGTTTGTTTTATCTTGTCATAATAATGTATTGCTAAAACAAATCACTTTTCTTACAAAAATATAATAATTTTAGCACTCATGTAACAGCAAGCTTGATTGCCTATTTAGTTTAAAACTTTTATTTTATTAAACTTTTTACTGTGTGTTACGTGATACGGTCACTAAGATTAACACTATCCCAAATGTAGCAGAGGCATTATATAACTTTGACATTGGCAAAATGCTTACCTAAATAAAAATATGCTTTGTTATTTTCGTCAGAAAGTTATCTATAATCACAATCACAAACAGCAAATGATAAAGTATGTACGCACCTTACAAAGTCGTAGAGCTATCATAAACAATACTTCGATTCTGGCTTACTCGGACAAGAACCGGATTTACAATCGTTCGGCACCTTGTTCTTTCTTTAAGAACTCCAAACGACTGCAGCAACGGGAGAATCTCTATTAAATATACAATAAGAGGTCTGTCAGACTGTAAAACTCCGAGATTACAAGTGTAAATATAGACCGTAAAAGAAACGATCTGTAAATTTTTTTCTGTATATATCTATATATAATCTAATTTATTTAGGGGCTTCTATGAGATAATATCACCTGGTCAATCCCATTTTACTCCAATCGTCCAATTTGACATAATTTAAATCAGAGATTCCCGAACTATATTTTGACCAAGAGACCACTTTTTCAAAATGATACCTCAGACCCTCATTGCCAAATTACTTTAAAAATCCTATCTCTATTATTTTTCGTATTGATACAAAATCCTTAACAATTTTAAAACATTCCAGACAGTTAAGTGAGTAAGCTTGATACAATATTCTCATTAAAATTTAACAAAGAAATAGTCATAAAATTCAATAATTAATATGAAGTCTAATTAATAATTACAAATACAAATTACGTAAAAATAATTGTATTTATTTATTATTACATTTGTCCACGTAGCACAACTTATAAAGTAGCTATATTGAAATTTTCAAATAATAACTTGTGTTAATTAATTATTAATACACTTGCCCTATATCTTAAGGTCTTTTATTGGATAAATTATGCGTCATATTACTTATTTCTAAGTAAATCTTCGTAGTTTTCTTTGTAGAGGTTTCGAGATATCTACATCAATTGTTAAAATTAAAATTCTTATGTAAATCAAACTAGATTTGAAATCGATAGGGAAACGTTGAATGAAGTCCCATATTGTGCTACATGTTTCCATGAATGAATACAAAAACGTGTTTGACAAAAACTAGCGCCTGCGCAGCGCGCGCTACTCGTAGATCTCTAGGCTGACACAAGATATTGTTTACATAATTTAATAACAAGGAAGAAGAACTTAAAATGTTATCTAATAAAAAAATAGTACGGTTTTCCACGTGCGTGGAATGTCGTCTGCAAAATGTTCGGACCCGTGGAAGATAATCACACCTCATTTTCAATCAAATTTAATGCAATATAATCGAAATAATATGAGAGCAAGCTTTCGCACAGATTACCTAGCATTATTAGTAGCTTTTTCTTTGCCTATAGGCAAACTGTCAAACAGTCTACCTTATAAAAGTGGTTACCATCACCCATGGACATCTGTAACACTAAAGCTGTTACGTACTACTACATCTTTGAAAGTTTATACTTGTCTACGCCCTTTTTTAAAGAGCCCCCCATATCATACAGTTGAGTTGAGATAACATTGCGAAAGTTGCGTCCTATTATTTTTTACTTAATTTTTCCAGTCTATACTGATGACTTTTGTACCATTAGCGTAAGAAGTCGCGTCTTTACTGTTCTGAGTATATATATATATATATATATATATATATATATATATATATATATATATATATATATATATATCGCTCAGATGATGATAATGATAATTGTACAAGCCTGGTAAAATGGCAAGATGGCTAACATTCCATGGTTTGAGTACGAGTTTCTGGCGAGAGGGCTGAGCGCTATAATAGTAAAAGCGTTCTTCCATCTGACAGATGGGACATGTTCTGTAAATTCTATAATTATTTTAATATCATAGAGCTGTGTTTGATGTGTTTTACCAGTAATTAGAACGCTATTTGACTCATTTAACTTGTGACGTCATAACTTGTTATTCCCGTTGACAATCTAGAAGACTTCGGCATTTTTTTAAAGTAGTAAAAAATGTCTCAGTTTGATTATCTGTCGATTATCATATTCTGGCTACGTTCCTTTAGGGACTCACAACGACCACATTCACAACCGCCTTTTATCCTGTTCCACTTGCATGCCGGGCGTAACAATCGTAAACCCAAACGAAACTGTTATTTGACCCACCTCTTGACTTGGGTTATTGTGAGCGTTGTGTGATACTGTCTCTCAAAGATGCCACAGAAAGGGATAGGGAGCGAAGTCCTTCGGCGCGTGCTACGGTCTCTTCTCGAGGTCGCCGGCCTTCACCTGGCACCCGGAGAGGCAGGTACGGGTATTACTTCCCTCCCTGAGTTAGGTTCCGTTACGGGGGGCCCTTAGCTGCTAGGTAAAGCAAGGGATTCATCTGCCCCCGTCTCTAAATGGGGTGTGTTCTCCCGGGGCACACCTCAGGCACTTTATTGTGCTGGATCGACTGTTGCGTAACTATGTTTTATATCTCAGTCTTTCCATCACAAACAAAAGGGCAGGGTCGTAAAGGGAGGAGGGGGTTTTTAGTAGGTATTGAGGTTGCTCGCCCGTGCGGCATCACTCGGAGTCTCCACACTACTCTGTGTCATCTACATCGATCGCGGACGAAGCACAAACAAAGAGCGTTGTGTGATAGAAAATGATGACGGCATTAACGAAGTTTTCGCCAAGACCACAAGGACCGCGGTCGCCTTGTGGAACGGCTAACTGAGCATTTTAGGCATTGTGAGCTACTAATGGAACGCGCTGTCTGTTGTATATGTAAATATATCACTGTAACTTCTTACTTGTGTCACGATATAAATACAACTAACAATTTTGTAGTTATTTATGCGTAGGCGCTTCTTAACAGATCGTGTTTCAAACTTTTTCTTTGACAGTCCAAGTTATGGTAACAAGTTAATTTATTGAAACAAATTCTTTATTAAACTTATAATACCAGTGTAGTTCTTTTTCTTTTTAATATACAGTTTCACAAGGGACGTCTATCTAGCCAGTGTTAAATAATGAGAATTTAGTATATACTTCAGGCAGCCATCAGGTCAAGGTCATAGCTGATTATAGCCAGTCTCGTACATCCCCCCCCCCCCCCAGTCTCAGGCAAAAAAAACTTTATACGCTCCTTATTGCTGACAATTATGTTCATATTGCGAGTTTTCAGGATAAATGGAATCGCTCGTTGATGCTTTACACTGGCTAGATAAAGAAACTGTTCATAGCCAGCCTTATTTACAAAAGAAGAATTAGAACGTCATGGACTCGTAGATAATTAGATTTATTTGGAAATGTATAAAAATCGAGACCATTTGATAAAACTACAGTAATATAATATATATGTACATGTACTACTTTTCGCTAACAGTATATTAAATGCATATTGCGAGTTTTCAGGATAAATAGAAACGCTCGTTCATTCTTCACACTGGTTAGATACACAAACCTAAAGAGAATTACAAGTAATTAGATTTATTATGAAATGTATAGAAATCGAGACCGTGAGAACGATCTGTCTGAAATTGGTACGGTACCTACAGAGTATTTATATACGTCGTACGTATAATATAAAATACCTACTTAATAAATCTAACTACAATATAATCATCATACTTAGTACGTCGTGGGAACATTCATACGCCGAAAGGTATGGCTCTTTTGTTTCTTTCTATCTAATTATAAGTTACATAATACTGTCTTTGTCTTTTGAAATTCGTGACTGCAGCATTTCGCCTTGTAAGAATTGCTGTATTATGAATTATTTTATTTTTTTGGCTGTCATTGTGTGTTAATCTCATGAATTCGAATGATATTTCACAAAATACATAACTTCACGCCAGGTCCCTTGCGGGGTAGGCACGAACAACAGAGCGCCATTTAGGCTTATTCTTACACACCTCACTTGCTTCTTTGACATTCATAGTTCTTGTCATGCACGCTCGCCTGTTCTTAAGGCTCCTGACATCACCTTCTACTAGTACACGATCAATTTGATCATGGAAGGTGTGTCGTGGCCTTCCGCGACTTCTGCATCCATCTACTTTTGCATTGTATATCTGTTTAGTCATTCTTTCATCATACATTCTTTCCACATGCCCGAACCACCGGAGCATTCCTTTCCTTACCTTCACCCCGACACTCTCTTTCAGACCAACTCTCTTTCTTACTTCGGTATTACGAACGCGGTCAGCGAGCGTCACTCCGCAGATTTTGCGCAGTGCTCGCATCTCGACCGCGTTTACTCTACTTTCGTGCTCTCTATTCCATACCCAACTCTCGCTTCCATACGTGAGCGTAGGTACCAGCACCGCGTTGTGTATGGCAAGCTGGGCCTTCTGGCTGAGGTTCTTAGCGCCTAGAAGTTTACCTAACGCTCCATTCACACTATTCCCCAAATTCACTCTTCTTTCTATATCAGCGGTGTACCTTTCATCCCTGCTAAAAGCACATCCGATATATACAAACTCATTCACTTGTTCCATCATAACATCATCGACCATTATCCTTGCATTCGTTCTGGTTGTTTCTCTTTCAAACACCATCACCTTTGTTTTCTTCGCATTCAAACGTAAGCCTCTCGCCTGACAGTCATCTTTCATCATTGTGACTAGTGTTTGCAGTTCTGATGGCGATTCGGCTAAAAGCACGGCATCATCCGCATAAAGCAAGCTGCTAACAACTAGATCACCCATCCGCACCCCAACATCCATCAATCTTAATCTCTGGAGACAATTGTCCAGATATAGGACAAACAGCAAAGCCGACAGCACGCAGCCCTGCCGGACGCCAATATTGACGTCAAACCAGGGCGACAGGCTGCCGTCCACCCGCACGCATGCCATGCAGTCCTCGTAAGTGGACTGTACAGCACGCAGCAAATGGCCATCAATCCCATATCCGGGCAATATGTCCCAGAGGCCCTTCCAGACAACCCTGTCAAATGCTTTCTCAAGATCCACAAAACCGCGGAAAACCTTCCGGCCCATAGCCAGCTGTTTCTCCACGATATTGCGGAGCGAGAAAACTTGATCCATGAAAATATTGTTAAACTTTAAATTAGCGGTCACTGAATTTTAAGTAGTGGGTGGGGGTGGATTAGGGAACGGTGAGGTGTACTTCTCCCTTCTGCAACCCCCATCTATAGGAGACATGTTAGTTGTTAAGATAGTATTTTTTTCATGCGTTTCTTTTGTTATATTATAATAATAATTCATTTATTTCAGAAATTGAGTATTTCCATATTGTACAGTTTTATTATATTATAAACTATGTCACTGTTAACAAATATTAAACATCAAATTAGTTCACAACAATTAATTAATTAAATAAATACTAGGACATTACACAAAATAATAGTTAATTAATTATAAATGTTTCTACTCCACGACACGGAGGGACATGTATACCAAATGATAGCCAGATACCAAAATATATATTGCGACAATAGTGACCAATCTGTTGAGGCACAAAAAACTGCTGGCATTTTGGTTTAAAGTCTAACATAACCAAACCTAAGTCACCATTCTAGTCACTGGTCTGGTCGCGATATTCGACAAAAGCCCACAAGCCAAGCAAACGCGCCTGGAAGAGCAGACTCACTTCGACGACAGGGGTGAAGACTCCTCTGCTCCCTAGTTGCAAGAGGGCCCCGGAAGCTGAAGCTATTATTCAGGGAGGGAAGTCATGCGCATACCTGCGTCTCCGGGCTTCCGGCTGTCGCTGGCGCCCGTGAGGTGGCACATAAATATGCGCAATTTCACTTCTCTCCCTATCTCGTTGCGCGGCCTCCTTTTGAGACATCACTGTCTCGCAGAAATTGGCCGTACCCACCCAGTGATTATCGCTATGCAGCATGGCTTATACCAGGCTGCCGAGCGAATCAATCGGACCTACTATTGTCTCGAGTTCAAACCTCTGTAGTGCCCAGGCTGCGCACTTGACTAGCGTATGAAACGCTGTGACAAGCACGCCACACTGGTGGCATTGGGGTTAAGGCTGATAGCCCGCAATCTGAAGGTCAGAGTCCCGCGTTTCCGCGAGAGCCATCGCAACAGGTGAGTCGCATACGGTCGAATCGCTTCCACCGTATCAACGCCGGCCACAGGGTTTTCCAACTCTACCGACCAAGATAAGCAGAACCGCGCTGGGTGGAGCAGAGCTCGACGCTGGTGATGGTCGTCGAAAGGGAGGGGTGTTTGGGGAGGAGTTTTGGGAGGAAGAGGAAAGAATACAAAGATTTGGAGTGCATAGGTGGGAAACCACTGTCGCGGAGTGAAGGGGGGGGAATGTGACAGTGGCCGCTCGGGCCCCGGGGACGCATCCCCTTGTACCGCTTCCTGGACGGAGACGAGTCCAGGGCGGCACCCCCTGGGGGCATCCCATGCCACTCTGTGTTAAGTCTGGTTTACATTTCCTTTAGTAAAGTAGTTACGTCAAAACGTGTGATGCATGCGAGTTAAGCTTCAAGTATAAAGTATGAAAATGTAAGTTCTAAGTCGTAATTTGCTTTGGAAATGTAAACCAGCCTTAAAAGCGCAGTCCAAAATATCATGAAACGGTTAGCCTTAGGCTAATAAAGTTTTGTGCGATGAGTGAGTGTTACGATGGTTCACTTCCCCCGTCCATATAGGAATTTCTAGAGTTGAGACAAATTTGCTAAAGTTGCGCCTCTATTATTTTCTGGTTTATTTTTCCAGTCTGTACTGATAACTTTTATGCCATCAGGTGTAGTAATAAAGCTATTTACTTTTCAGAGTCCGGCCTGGCACCAATAGTATCAAATCAACTCCCGATAGAAAGTGTAGGTCCAAAAAATTAAGGCTTGACGTCGTGAGGGATTTGCATACCAATGAACTCACACAATGGATGTTGGAGACCGCGCAAAGTGGAAAAGAAAAAGTAGGAAGGTGGTCCGGGGTCTTCAAAACAGACGCTCCAAGCTTTACCGGTATTTAACGCTCAGACGATGATTATAGTTCTCTATTTTCTTTTACCATATCCCAATTATTTTGGGTCGGCACAATATGTCATTTCCATCCACACTCCACTATTCTGACATACGGCCTCTGTCACACACAAATTATTCTATTGTTGCGAACCGATACTAATCCTTTACATGTGTTTTATTACTCGTTCGAATTTAAGTGATCTATTATTTGTGTTAATCTCTTTGTATTCCTCCCGGCAAGACGTCATAAATCCTTTCTTCTTTTGTTGGCATTTCTTAGAGGCTATAAAGCTTTCAAGTTGAGAATTCCAAGGACACCAATGTTTGGACTTGTTGCATTCAATACTTCTAATAAACTTTGTGATAATTTCAACCGCATTTTAATTCGTTTCCCACAAATACGTAACAATATAATCCTTCAAAGCCTAAAAAGAATCCTTTATCTATCTCTCTTCGCAGAGTTGTATATAATATCACATATATTTGAAAAAGATGTGGAGATTATTAATGAATTTCGTCGGCAAGTCTTCACAAGAGATACGTTGTCGGCGTACCATTAAACAGACAAACGAACATACAAACATACAATTAGAATGATTAATGCGTATCACGATAGTGCCGACAGCGCATGCTCATGTAATTAATGAACAAGGTTCTGATCAAAGGGGCACAATCGTGTTATACAATTTAAACTTCCGACCTCAGAGAGGAATATTAAGTTCATCTTTTTACCGGTTCCGCTAAAACGACTAATTAAAACAAGTTCTGACTAACGATACTGCACACGACTATACAACTGACTAGAAGATATAGAGAAAAATCAAGTAGTCATAGGGCCGATTTTGATGAAACCAGGAGGCAAACAAAGTCGCGGTAGCGAAGTGGCGTAATGGTTAGCGCACAAAACTCAAAGGGCACAGGTTCGATCCTGGCTAGAACGCGTGCACCACTTAAAAAGTTTTCTGACCTAATATGCTACCACGTGCTAATAAAGGTGAAGGAAAACATCGTAATGCAATCTGCACTTCGAGATTACCGATGTTTCAAACCTGCCAAGCAGCCTTGGACAAGCGTAGCGGATATACTGTCCGTTCCCCCTTATAATGGGAGGTCCGAGCCCAGCTGTGGGACATTTATGGGCTGATAGTATAAGGGGTTGAATCAGTGGATTATAAAAAGAACAATAATACATATTACTACAAAAAGTAAGTACAAATCAACTCCTACTGTACCTACTTTATTAGGATAAAAGCATCTGGTATTTAATAATACAAAGAGAACCAACCTAAGTACCCTGTTTTATGAATCTTTTTTAAATATATGTTATATTGAATTTATTCATTTAACTCCGTGTCACGGAAATTAATATGCTGCGATCGATGTTGGAGTAACGCGGAAAGACCCTGTCAGGAACTCCCGCAGTGACATAGCAGACAAAATGCAAGAGTGTCGCTTACGCAGGTACGGCCACGCTTTACGGAGACCGCCTAATTATGTGGGGAACAAATGTCTAGCCATGCCGCCTTCGCTAGGTCTCGGTCGAAGGGGAAGGCCCAAATGTTGTCTTGAGTTGTGAAGGATGACTTAAATATCTTGATGTCTTAAAACAGGGGATACTCAAGACCGCGCGAAGTGAAGTTGAAAAAGTAGGAAAGCGAACCCTGGGCGTCCGAGTGAACACTCCGAAGTCAACCGGAATTTAATGCTTGGATGATGATGTTTAGACTGCGTTCTGGTCACTATCTATCATCAATTGCGTATATCGTGAGAAACGCAGTTTCACCCAACTGCAGTTGTGGTAACTCAGAAGGTATCGATACTTTCTTATGAATTCTGTCACAATAATTATAGGTGTTGTTATTTATAGCATCATGGGAAGATAATATTATGAAGTGAAGCAAAAAACATTTTTGGTACAATTTTTATTTTCAACTAGCTGTGCCCGCGACTTCTTCCGCGTGGAATTGTTTTACTTGGAACCCTAAAAAAATTACGGAATACCGTTAATTTGGTAAACTGGCGTTGATGCGTTAGGTTTCGAAGCCTTGTATTGACAAGTTGGTCGCTACCAATCACTCACTCACACATACTCTTAGCTGTTCTGTACTCCAATGCTTCAAGTTGTAATTACCTGAGCATGGATGCAAGATCAGGTTGATACATTCTTGTATGTAATCCTTGTATACAATCTAAAGATAAACAGAATTAAAAAGGATAAATGTGAAGGGATGAAAGTCACAAGACAAAAAGAATGTTAAACTACAAAATGGTTGGGTACAGATGTAAAGGTAGACCTGAAAAAGATGGATGGATTGTGTGAAGGATGATATGATGATTTGTGGTGTAACAGAAGATGTATGGCAGAATAGAGGAGTAGACATACATACATACATAACTTCACGCCAGGTCCCTTGCGGGGTAGTGTGACGGACCCAACGTTGCCAAAAGGTGGGGGTTTGATATAAAAATACAATTAAAATCATATATGTAAATAAAATGATCAAAATTTCAATTAAAGACATTTATGACGTGTGAGGAGCATATATTTTACTGAATACATTAATTACACATTCAATCAATCAAATATTGATTAATAAAAGTGATAATAATATTCTATTAATAGAATATATTAAAATTTAAATTGAGAATGATGACACCTGGCGTAAATGACGCGGGAGCTTCATATAAATCGTTGTCAGACGTTCTTTATTCTCAAGTAGTTTCAGCTTGCGATAATAGATGGCGCTGAAACAAAGAAATGTTAATATAGAGACATTGCATTGGAAATTCTGATATTCCTCGGTAATTCATAGATTAGGGCATGCAAAAGCATTAGAAATAACCACAAGCATCTAATCTACGGTAAATTAACAAAATATGTTACCTTTATTGTGTTGGGAATGCAAGAATCATTGATTTGTGGAGCAGTCGAAACACATTATTGTGAAAATATTGGTTCCTTAGAATTTTCTTCTTATTTGTATGAATATACACTTCAGTATATGCTTGGGAAGAGTGTGTCACTCTTGTGCTCTGTAAGGAAGCATGTGTTTTACATTTGATAGCAAGTTCAAAGAACAAAAGCATAATTCTGGAAAAAAATAGACAATTATGTTATGACATTAAAAATTAGAATAAGTTCATATATTAAAGTAGATACTAGTGAATTGCAGACGTTAGAGATCATGTATATCACAGAATAATTAACAAATTTTAGAAATATTAAATAATAAATAAGTTATTGGCAAAAACAGAATGGAAATTTAGTGAAAATTGACAAAATTGATTTAAGCCAAATTACCTTGTTAAAGGTGTGCTGAAGGTTAAGAAATCGATGACTAGATATGCTAAATTAATACAGAAGGAGTAATATCACTTGCAAAAGCCGATTAGAATTGGAAATTTAAAAATAAAAGGGAAAAATTAAACTAATATAGTCAATGGCGCCGCATAATAAAAGTTAATAAATTACCAATATAAGTTTATGGGCATATAGCTAGTTATTACAATTTAAACTGTAAATTTATATATACAATTTAGTAGTTAGAAATTAGTAATTCTATACTAAATGCAATAAAGAATAACTAAATTTGTAAAGCAGGAAATAATTAAAATTAAGTAGCATAAATGGAGGTAGTTTTGAAAGTAAGAAATTAGCAATTTGTAGTTAATTTACGTTATTGAGGAGATATATCTATTTTGTGATTAGATAAAATAGTTAAAGATATAAGTAATTAATCGTGCATAAAGTAATAGACGTTTATAGATAGAAAAACAAGAAATTATTAAAGAGAAACACAAGATACGATTTGTAAGTAGAGGGCGCTTTCAACGATGCAGTTTCGTTTAATATGGAATATTTCGGGATTTATTAGAAATACGTATGAAATATTTATGTTAGAAGTTAGCAAAATAGTTTTAAAGGGATTTTCTTACAATAAAATGATTCGAAGTTCTTAGTTCCTACAAATAATTATGTAGGAAGCAATGCTGTTCTCTGATTGGTTGTAAAACGGTGGTGCCGATACCAGGGGGCTGAAGCAAAAGGGGGCGAAGGGTAAAAAGACGGTAAACAGCGGAAAATTACTGAGATCTGGGGAAAAACTATAAATACCAGGGATCGAGAAGATTCGTGACAGTCTACGTTCTACTATTACCGTCGCGAAGTGCTGCTAGTCGGACATTAGCACCCCCTAAGGCCATTCCTAGGGCGAAGCGCTGCCGCTCTGCGCCGTTAAATTATTAAAATTAAATTAAATAATTACCTAGTGCTGCGTCGTCGAGGCCTGCGGTGGTGTTAAAATCTACATGGAAGAAGGTAAGTCGGACAGGAGCGTCCGACTTTGGTGAGTTTTTGAACTGATTGACAGGATCTTCGAGCTATATTTATTTCTCTTACATTTATTGTGTTTGTTGAAGTTTTCTGTGTGTTGCAGAATTATTACAGGAATATGTTATTCGGATACGAGATATTAAAATCTGCTAATGTAGGTAGGCGAATAATGAGATTATTCTAGACTAGTAAGTAGAGTGCGTATAATTTTAATGCGTTACGGTGATTTGCGGAGCGTAAAGTTTAAGAAGGTAGGTAGGGCGGATAATTGGTATAAGATTACTGTAGGCTAGTAAGTAAGGTTGCGTATAATTTTAAGTCGTTACGGTAATTTGCGATGCGTCTAGTATAATAATGTAGGACTGGCGTTAGCTTGTAAGAGCGGTATGAACGGCCTAAACCTGATATAGAACGGAAATAGCGAAATGTTTAGTTTAAGCGTATAAGATTAGTTGTAAGCGGATTTAACGTTCATTATACGTTAAGTTATACGTTATTATTATTGCGTTGATTTAGGCGTTATTTATAATTAGTTGTAAGCGGATTTAACGTTCATTATACATTAATTAATGCGTTATTTTATTGCGTTAAATTTTGGCGTTATTTATAATTAGTTATAAGCGGATTTAGCGTTCATTATACATTAAGTTATACGTTATTATTATTGCGTTAAATTTTGGCGTTATATTATAAATAGTTGTAAGCGGGTTAAATGATCATTACACGTTAATCAATTGATGTGGTAGGTTAGGCCTTAATTATGAGTAGTTATAAGTTTTATAAGTTCATTATACGCTAAGATAGGAACTCACTAATACGTTAATTATAAGTAGTGGTAAGCGTTTTATACGTTCATTATAGTGTATAGGAACCGGCCGATATGATATAATAGTGCGTCGTAGAATATTGAATAGGCGGTAGGAACATCGAACGATACTTATAGAAACTCTTATAAATCATAACTAAATCATTAACCAAAAATTATCATAAACAACTTGAAACTTTCTTCCATTTATTGGTTAATTTGAAATAAATACTAAATAAATTTTATAGTACCATCTTAACAGTTCATGGCTGCCTTTAAACTATGTTTCCATTACATATGAAATAAGCCTAGTCTCCTTCGTAGAAGGTTATTCAAAATGGTACAGGCTTGGATCTGGTTCATTTCGGAAACTTGTTGAATAGTTGTTAGGTATATAATATAAACGATATTTAAGTATTCTAACACTTATGTGTTATTGTAGACTAGGGTTTATGTAATTATTACATGGGTTCAATACCTACTTCATAGAAAACCTATACAAAATACTAAATGCTTGAAATACAAACGAGACTTAAAATATTTTAACACTTATGTGTTATTCCAAGAGTTAGGTATTTGCTATATGCATTCATGTGCTCTACCTCATACAATATCTATACATACTGGGTCTAACATTAGAAATGAATTAAAATATCCTAACACTCGTGTGTTATTATGATCCAGGAATTATGTATGTATTCGTACTCTAGCTCATGAAATATTTATATGGTAGTATATACACCAAACCTTGGGACAAGAATAAAATAAATATCCTAAAAGGTAATATCTATATTATATACATATGTATTTGTTAATTATACTATTTAAGTATATACATACATATGATTATGTACTACATGTATACAAGTCCTATAAATACTATTGAATCTAATACCTCCATGGGTTATTATGTATATAATTACAAATGCTTTATAAGTATACATGTATGTGTAAAAATGTGCTGCTTGCATACAAGTTCTATAATACTATTGATTTGATATAACGGATATTATTTATATAAATACATAAGCATGGATGCCCTACTTTATGTATTGAGTATGCTTACTATTTGCATGTAAGATTATTTACAATAACCTACAACATTTATTCATGGTACATTTTATATGTATTTACAATATATATATTCTATCTGGCACATTACACTCAACAAATAAACTAGATTCACTATGTGTGCTTCTGGCGAAGTATATGTGTTGAGGTTTCAAAGGGTATCGATGCCGATCATAGTTCAACGTTTGACGCTTACAAAATGTGTTTTATTATAGGGTTTCCCTGTGTCCATGAGTTGGTTGTATTGGATTCTAGGCAAGTGACTAAAGGGGTGTTAGTACATCTCTTGGGCCGTTATCAAAGCTATTGACTTCGCAGTGAATTGTTTTGATTTCGGATCATTCCGGCATCATTAAACAGTGATTTGGCTAGAAGTCTAACCAGTCGTAGGTATAACTGGGCCTCCTCATGTTATGTCTGAGCTTAGACTTCATACCCTATAAGTCAGTTTAATGTGTTGTGAGACAGGGGTTCAATCTATCAACCAGATGGAACTGTCAGCTTGTACTGATGGTCTAGATGTCCTCTTGTGTTGGTATCCTCTGAGTGCCCAATGTTGACCTAAAACGATTGAATAATCAACGATCGATTCTTGAGCTGAAACACATATATATAATACAGACTAAACAAGGTATGGTAAATATTCCCTATATGCCTGTCTGATATTTATATACATTATAAAACTACAGGTAGGTATGGTGAAATCCTCCCAATATACTTGTTTGTATTACAAATTATATAAGGTGGTGAAATACCTCAAATTACTTGATTAATCCATCCGCTGTTGATTGGAGATCATATTACATTTATATACATTACAAACTACAGGTGGGTATGATGAAATGCTCCCAATATACCTGTTTATATTACAAATTATATAAGGTGGTGAAATACCTCAAATTACTTGATTAATCCATCCGCTGTTGATTGGAGATCATATTACATTTATATACATTACAAACTACAGGTGGGTATGATGAAATGCTCCCAATATACCTGTTTATATTACAAATTATATAAGGTGGTGAAATACCTCAAATTAATTGATTAATCCATCCGCTGTTGATTGGAGATCATATTACATTTATATGCATTACAAACTACAGGTGGGTATGATGAAATGCTCCCAATATACCTGTTTATATTACAAATTATATAAGGTGGTGAAATACCCTTAATGACTTTACCGATCTACCTATTATTAATGGGAGATCATAATATTATATGCTTACATATATTACTAACTGCAGAATGGTGGTAAATCCTTCCTATATATCTGCCTGCTATTATTATATATTTACATATGCTATAAGCTATATACAGGTGGTGGTAAAATTCCCCAGTTTACCTGTCTGATCCATCCCTATGGGTTCGAGATCATATAATGAATAAATTTATCTATGTATGAAGTTTTATCATACACAAGTTGATTTATGCTTGAAGAAATGAATCGTTCAGGTGGTCGTCTTATGACTTCCAAATTATCAGGCTTCGAATTCACACATGCGTGCTATTACACTGCTGAGTTGCATATATCAGCTTCCTTTGGTCACGTAAGTCACAATCGTGTAGACTCATCTCTGATGTACGTTGACAAGCTGGCACTCCTAGGCAGATTATATTGAAGCATCGCTCTCAGGTCTGCTTGCAGCCTCGAGAATATACTAAACAGCCTTTACACTATACGGACCTGAACGTGAAATTACTAAAGCAATTATCAGCAGTAACAAAACATTTTGGACGAGGGTCTCGGACCTTATCCTTGTATCCGTCCCAACTATAAAAAGGTGAAATACCTCTAATGACTTTATCTATCTACCTATTATTAATGGGAGATCATATTATATGCTTACATATATTACTAACTGCAGATGGTGGTAAATCCTCCTTATATAACTGCCTGTTATTATATATTTACATATGCTATAAGCTATATCGGGTGGTGGTGTAAACTCCTCAATTTACCTGATTGATCTATCCTTTATTGGTTTGAGATCGTATATTATATATATTTACATACATTATAGTATATACAGGTGGTGGTAAAATTCCCCAATTTACCTGTCTGATCCATCCCTATGGGTTCGAGATCATATAATGAATAAATTTATCTATGTATGAAGTTTTATCATACACAGTTGATTTAAGCTTGAAGCAATGAAACCATCAGGTGGTCGTCTTATGACTTCCAAATTATCAGGCTTCGAATTCACACATGCGTGCTATTACACTGCTGAGTTGCATATATCAGCTTCCTTTGGTCACGTAAGTCACAATCGTGTAGACTCATCTCTGATGTACGTTGACAAGCTGGCACTCCTAGGCAGATTATATTGAAGCATCGCTCTCAGGTCTGCTTGCAGCCTCGAGAATATACTAAACAGCCTTTACACTATACGGACCTGAACGTGAAATTACTAAAGCAATTATCAGCAGTAATAAAACATTTTGGACGAGGGTCTCGGACCTTATCCTTGTATCCGTCCTAACTATACGATGGTGGTGCCCTGGTTGTTGCGGTCAGCCGTCAGCTGGCCGGGGGGTGGCTTTTCGGGAGTCTCTCACCATATTTTTATATATTTTATATAAAAATATAAAGAGAGGAACAGTACACCACCATTGTTCATCCAAAATATATTATTCATTATTTTATATCAACTATATAATGACTTTCTATATAGCATTATTATTTATATACAGTTTTCCAATAATTTATAATATATGAAAAGAGGAATAAATATATTTTATACTTTGCTTATATGACCCGTAACAAACGTAATCCTAATTTCATTAACATACAAATTAATATAATATCCAAGCAGTCCTAACACTATGGGTATTAGGATATTGTTGACATTAATGTTGACATCTATATTATAACTTAATTACTTTACCGATGATTAGGTGTTATATTTTATCTTCCTTAGGTAGTATATAGTAATATAGTTTCAATTCATTTATTATTTAACATTAAAATATCTTGTATCAAATACTGTAGTGTAGGTCTAAACTTCAAGAGTAATAGGGTTCTTCAGTATCTTATATTGCATACAGGGAATTTTAGTTATAATTATAGCTGACCTGATAGGCCATTTACTAATAATTATTCGGTTGTTAATTATAGTAAGAGTTTAGATAAATAAATCTAAGTTAGAGATATTACTGGTTTCATTTCAAGACATATCGATTGGCTAATCTGTCCTGTTTGATAGACCTCCATAAAAGACAAAGGGTTACTACATTACACAACAAAGAGTCCTACTCTGATGATTCACGCCAAATAATAAGTTAATTCTATACTCATGAGGGTATATCGGAAGCCTATGTGTGTGGGTATGTGGAGTGATGTGTGGTCTGCTTTACTCATGTGTAGTGATGCAGGTTGGTATATTATTCCATATATGTGACATGTATGGTTTGTGATATAATCCCATATATCATTCTTATATGATAATAACATATTCATATGTATTGTTCATATGTGATTTATTACATGTGGGGTATAAAATTATATAGAGACACAATTATATTAATTGAAGGGGGGGGACGTTACAGTAGGCACGAACAACAGAGCGCCGCACAGGCTCATTCTTGCACACCTCACTTGCTTCTTTGACATTCATAGCTCTTGTCATGCACGCTTGTCAGTTCTTAAGGCTCCTAACATCACCTTCTGCTAACACATGATCAATTTGATCATGGAAGGAGTGTCGTGGCCTTCCGCGACTTCTGCATCCATCCACTTTTGCATTGTATATCTGTTTAGTCATTCCTTCATCATACATTCTTTCTTCAATAGAGGAGTGTGGAAGAAAAAACCATATTGTGCCGACCCCAATTAATTGGGATATGGTGAAAGAAAAGAGAGAGAGAAAAATGTGAAGGGATGTCAAATAGCAAACTATTTGCAATTTCCATTTTATGGTCGTATAAATTTACCATAACAAATTCTACTGCTTCAAACAATACAATTAAATTCATCACGGGCTTTCCAAACATTCTCTTGGAAGCATTAAATTTTATTATGAAGAATTGTTCAAACTAACAAATCGACTGAATGTAATCAATTGATGCGCTACAAATTTAATGGCCTGTGGGAAACTGGTGGGAATTTATATATTAAAAGGTTGGTTAACGAATGTTTTCGAAATTTTTATATGCTGAGTTTGACCTGTAGGTATCTCTAAAAGAAGAGTAAATCCTTATATAGATATTATTTTGCGTATAGTTATCATTTACCATCGCATACTAATACTAGGCGTGTTCGCGACGTCGTTCGCGTGGAATTTGCAACTTTGTTCATTGGTGCTCCGCTCCTATTGGTCGTAGCGTGATCTAGCCTAGTTTGTTTGCTTGTACGCGCTCATCTCAAGAACTACTTGTCTGATTTGAAAAATTCTATCACTGTTAGATAGCCTATTGATCGAGGAAGGTTATAGACTATATATCATCACGCTATTATATACGTTCACAAATTGAACCTCACAAGTTATGTGCCTTTCAACCAAATTGTGATATTGTGATCTGTGTAACATTAGCAACACACCATCAGCATCAGTCTTTCAACGTTCTTGTTTCTATAAAAGGTCTCAACTAAAATTTCCTATCAACGTGTTATTAGAGTTGTGGCGTCTAGTCGGTAAAAGCGACTATCCGGCCACTACCGTAGTCGGCGACTATTCGGCAAAGAGCGCCGACTATTCGGCTTCTTCAGTGTCATAACAGTCAGTACAATTATTTTTTCTAAGAGATTTTTTGCGTTCTATTAGTAGGTACGTATTGCAGTAGATGTCACTGTTCTCAAATTGAACACCAAATGAAAGAAAATAGTATGTTTCGTTATTCGCAGTTGTTTTATTACTTGTTTAAGAAATGATTAATATGTTTTTATGTTTTTGCAAGCCATATCAGCTAATAAATATATTTTAAAGTATGTAAATTCTTATCCTCACCTTTTTCAATTTATAAAGCTCTTTTTAACTTTTATTGCTGGATTTTTGATGAATTGTCGATTTACCAAAAACTTACTTCAAAGATGTCAATTATGTCAAAACCAAAAAGACATTCCGATCGATACGAGTTACACTCGTGAATGTATGTGTACCTACTGTGACATTGGCAAAATCAATGCTGATGCGTTGGAGCCATTAATCCAAAAATAGAATAGAATAGAATGTATGTACTTTATTTGTGTTTTTATTATTTTTCGATAACTTTGTTTGATTCCTGGACTCTGAAGACTTCGCTTATCACGTTTATTAGTGTTCTGTGATCACGTTGGACTTACACATGTACCCTGTACACCGATTTGTTCTCTTATGACTTGGATTATAGCTTAAGAGATTGTTGTGTGCCCAGATGTGGTAAAACTTGTAAGTAAATCATCGTAACAGCTCCAGATTAGATGTGGATACAAATGATGTTATGAAAATGTATGCCTTTGTATATTTTAATAAATGAAACATAATAAATCACGCTACCGCTAAATTGTTGTTTTATTTACTAACAAATAAACATTTTTTGGAAAGGCTTTTGGGAATGCAGGAGTTAAATTATTAACTCCCGCAATTTCCAAAAGTCTAATATAAAAATCAAAATAATACTAGACCCCCTGGACGGTTTTTACCGTTGAATAGTGTCGTATACCGATAGAGTGCGTTAGTATATATATTATGACTGTTGTCTCTATACCAGTATATATAAAGTACTCTGTGGGCTTCTTACTTTGTAGTTTATAATCTATACTTTACTAATACATTGTAATCCATACACCGGACTTTCTTTTTGACATGATTAAATTTACATGTGCCCGGATTTCAAAAGAATACTTTATGAATGTATCCGGGCATCCGAATAAAACCGCTGGTTAGCAAATAGCTCAACTTTGCATCACAGAAAAAACAAGCCGAAAGTTCACTGGGCCGGCCTTTGATATTGTTTTTGTATTATAAGTATGTTGCGAAGTTTAGTGGTCTCAGGGTTCGAAGAGAAGTTGTGCAGCCACGCCGTCGCCGTTGCATTTCGCGCGTACTCGGTGTTGGGGGGAGGGAGATAGATATATATATGCATTACTATAGTAGAAAGAGAAGAGTATACTATGAAAGTGTAAGTCTCGCTACTATGCTTAAAATTCCCGCTTAAATAATAAACAAACAGGATCTTTAAAATTTTTTTTTATGTTTTTCTACAAAAACACCACCCTGACCTGTACAAAAGTAAAAATCAAGAAACCGACTAGTCGGGTTCTTTACAACCGACTAATCAGCTAGTCGGTTAATCGGCCAAAGTCATAATCAGCACATCTCTACTTGTTATTTAATCAATTTTTAACCATAAAGCAGCTAGTTTGTGTCCCAAACTGATTTTCGCTCCCCGCTCCCAGAACGCCCTGTAAAAATATACTTACTGTGTCTTGTCTGTGATACTTTTATTGAAGAAACTTAATCTACGAAACATTATGTGTGTTCCATCATTTTGATGCCGCGGCGTGTTTCGTATGATGTTTAGACCTTGGTACTCATTATATAAATTACTCTATGTTGTGGTAATTTACTTTGTTCCCTTGGTTAAAGGGTTTTGGGCACTTTGAGGTTGGGGTTGATCATTAGGCTGGATTCTTTGATGCTTTTTGAGGAAGAATATTTTATTACAGATATTTTAGGTGTGCTCATTATTTCGAGAGATGAAAGATACAAACAAATAAATCGTTAAAACAACTACGTTTTAACGGTTTTAAGCGCGGCATTTTATTAGGTTTTTATTATTCTAGCGTTTCGAATACTTTTCAGTATTTTTTTTATTGCAGGAGATCAGCAGACAGGCAGACCGCCCACTGATGGAAAGCGGCCACCATCGCCCATAGACATTTGCAACACCAAACGTGCTACAAATGCGCTGCAGCTCTCCTAAGGGACACTGGAACCTGGTCACTAATGCCGGAACACAACTCAAGGTTGTTATGGCGACATACTTTAGTCAGTATCATGGAACATAAAGATGTCAATGAGATTGTTAAAATTGTATTTAGCCTACCGCCAAATTGTTCATTTTAATTATTTAGTTTTAATTTTTGTTTACGGTTATACTAGTAGCGACAACGTATGAAAATACTATGTTAAAATATATATTTTTATAACAATTCTTTTTCTTAATTTTCTCACATTCTTTATTATGACTTCATAAGTTTACTTTGACATTGGTTGTTCTTAGTTTCACAAAATAACGTATTTATTACATAATAATATATCTGTCAATTTGCCAAGATGGCTTCTCTGGAGAGAGAGCCAATCTTCCTTATTAATTTTTTTAATGCGAGCTGCTTACAGTCGAGACTCCAAAAGCGTCTCAACTATAGCGCCATCTCTTATTTCATTACTGTAAAATACAGTCTCATTCCAGTTACCAAACATCAATGTATTGTTACTCAATCATTTAAATATCACGCTAGAGGTCGCTATGGCATTTACAAATGTTATTCGCTAACAATTTTATGATAAAGACTTACATTCACGTGAGATATAGCCTGATTTATATTTAAATTAGTTAAGTAGTTGCGAAACTGGAGAGTTAAGTCCTTAGCATCGCTTGGAAAACAAATAATCGGTTAAGTAATAAATTATCGGTTCGATATCGAACGATGAATAGGGATTTATTCTCCAGTTAACTTACTTACTTATTTACTAATTACCTAAATATTGCAAACTAAGCTTAGGTATTTTCACAGAGTAGTAAAGGTTATTACTCTTGCCCCTTGATTTTTTGTGAGAAGTGCGAACATCATTTTCTAGAAGTGTGTAGAGAAAACGTATTTTTAAATATTGTAGTGGTGTAGAACATAGTATTCTTTTTTCAAGGTAGAACTTAAAACATTAAAATACCTTAAATAAGAACCTCTGCGTAGTAGTATGGCAAAAACAGTGTATTACATCTTTATGGAACCCTATGTGATCCAACAGGCACATGGCTGATTTATTAAAATTAACAAAACCTTAGAAACCTTAAGCTATTTTCTAAATCGCCATCTAAAAGTTGGTGTGTAAAATGTGTAGAGAAGCATATCCTAGTTAAATATGTAAATAGTTATACAATGGTTTCATAGATGTCGCTTTAAAAAGTAACATTGAAAAACATCATCAACAATAATAATTGAAAACAAATCACTTTTCATCTTTATGGAGATGAAAAGTGATTTGCACATATGGGCGCACACATACCTGCCAAGCCGCCTTGGACCTGGCGTGAAGTTATGTATGTATGTATGTATGTATCTTCATATTTTTATTTTATTTGCCATTACATTTTTTACTAACAAGATAGGGTTGATATTCAACGTTAGGGTTAATATGCATTTTTGACATACTTTTCTTATTCAATTAAAGCTTGGAATGCAATTGCTTATAATTTAAATATGTGAATTGTAATAAAAATGGTAAAGATAAACATGGATAAACCGTCAAGAAATTTAAAATCTAACAGAATAGATATATTTATCTCTTTCATAGATGTCGCTATTTAATATACTAAAAGATTTTCATATAGATAGCATAATATATTATAATTTTAAGATTTTGACACATACGCGTTGAAATCTTAAAATTATAATGGTTTTAAGAAATATGAGCGTGTCATAAAATAGTGACTTTAAATTGCCCAATAAATAACGTAGATCGTAACACACTGCAATCACAGATGGCGATACCATTCCGTCATTGTTTTTATTGAAAATCTCAATTAAGACTTTCCACCAAGCTCTTCTTTAAATAATATTAAACATATTTTTTTATATTGAAATCAATCATAACAGAATAGTTATAGAAAACATACAACAGTGGTCATCCACCACTAAAGCAGAACATATTTTTTTAGAGGCAGAGGGAAGACATTTCGTACACTAGTACCGGGTCTTTACTGGGATCAGACCTAATGATCGTCGCTATGCAGCATGGCCTGGACCAGACTACCCAGCGAATCGATCGGACCTACGACGGCCTCGAGCTCAAATCTCTGTGGTGATAAAAAAGCTGAATGATAACTGCAAAATGTTTCAACTTTAGTAAAAAATATGGTCAAAACTGAACCGGAACGAACATCAAACGTTTGATATTCAAAACCAAAAAAAAAGAAAAAAACTTCCTAAGGGAAAGCAAAATTGTTGTTTTTACTATATTCCAAGCGTTTATTTCATATTTACTCACCTTTTAAACATTCCCTGGACTTTCACGAATAATTCAAAACCAAAATTACCCAAATCAGTCCAGCCATTCTCGAGTTTAAGCGAGACTAACGAACAGCAATTTATTATATATATATGTGTGTGTGTAAATGTAGTTATATTCATACGTATCTAATGTTTGTGTAATTTGGTTGACAAGTTATATTTTTTTATTTCAAATAAATACTTGTACACAAACGAGGTAGGTAATCTTTCTAGGGTAAATAATATTGTTACGACCGGAACACCGACAAAAGACAAATTCACACCTATAGACATTTTATTACCTTTTTCGGCATTTGGACTTCTTTTGTTTACTTTGTGTTTAAATGTTGTGATTTTAAAATAGGCCATTGTGTATTGTGGTACTCATTAGCCAGGTGTGATTCTTAGAAATTCAGTCTACAGACATTGTATTTGTACAGTATAAATCAATGCCCCAAGAGAGGGGTGAGGCAGTCATTCTACATTCGGTAATCTATTTAGTGACGGACTTTGCGCGTGTTATTATATTTGTACAGTGCTATACGTGTTTGTATAGTTTTAATAAATTCTAATGTAATTCCAAGGGCCTTTTAATTCGAGTCCCGTAAGTCCTAATAATATGAACACAAATAGCTTTTATTCATATTTTCAAATTATGCAGATGCCTTACAATCAGTCTGGTTAATCGAGTATCCACTAATTAAAATTATTATTTAATATTCAATAATTTAATTGAAATAAACTCAAATTCCTAGCATCCTAGCATTGACATTGACTAATGCCCAAACAATTAAATTAAAGAAGAAACCCGCAGGAATGTCCCCGAAAACCATAGAGCGTGAAGTTACATGCCATCAGGCTATAAAAGTACATTAATGTGTCGTTTAAGAAAGGGGCAAGAACAACCTTTTAAGCAGGGCTGTCACTTCAGCGCTTTCAGAGCTATAAGCGTGCGCAGAGGGTTTGCCGATAACACCGCGAACCGCGGTCGTCTAGTTCTTAGTAATACTTTGACAAGCCCCCTGCCCCAGTCGTAGGAAGCGGAAGGGTGATCGTCGGCAAACCTTCTGCGCACGAGTTATATATGTATGATTTTCAGTTAATTCTCATTCTTTTATTTTATTTTATTGGAACAACAAACAGCGACATTATTAAAATTAAATACAAAATTACAACTTGAATAAAATATTAATCAATAATGCAGCCCACAGCGCTGTCCATAAATAAAAATAAATATATTATTAAAGGGATTTTGGTAATTGCTAGGCTTAGTATTAAGCACGTACTTATTTATAGACGGAAGGAAAAGAAAGTTAGTAAAAGAAGAAGAAGAGCAAGGAGAAAGTAGAAATGGAATTACTGTTGTGTAAGTGTTTTGTGAACCAGGAATTTGAATTTAGAAGGTGAGTTAGCAAATATGTCTATGGTCTATGTGTTCAAAGAGCTTATAATGGGTGTCGACCATACGTGTGAGAGGAGAACGAAGGCCAGAGTTTCTGTATTCTCTTCAGTAGTACGCGTGAATATGTAGATACAAACAATGCTATAAAAACACATAGATGACAAAATGCATAGCATGTAAATTTAATAATAATATTATATAATGGTCAGGCAACATTATGAACTGTCTGTATTGTACGTTCGACAGGACAAACTGTCGTTCCTATAAGGCAGATAAGATTTTTTCTCTCTTTAATTATATGTATGAGACAGTTTATACCAGTGTTTTTCAATATTTTTGAACACGCGACCCCTTTAAAGGTTGAAAAATTTTGGCAACCCCCTTGGGCCATAGACAGACAAAAAGTTAGTAATTTAATGACTATGTTTACGTACCTACGTATGTTTTTCTTTATTTTGTTATCTATATACATATTATGGTCTATAGTCTGCAAAAAGCTGTTCAGCTTAGAAAGTACCTAAGTATGAGATATAAACTTAAATTGCCTTTTCCTTTTTGCCGGCGACCCCCCGAGCAAGCTCTGCGACCCCCCCTAGGGGTCGCGACCCACAAGTTGAAAAACACTGGTTTATACAATAAATGATATTTTATAAAAAGCTGTGTTAATTTAGTGGTCAGCAGCGAACGCGTCCCAAACTCGATCGAATTCGCATCCTGGCTGGAACGCACCACCATCACTTAGGCAGTTTTCTGACCTAATGTGCATATTGTTATAATTATCTCGTGCTAACAGTGAAGTTCAACATCGTGATGAAACCTGCACATCAAAATAGCCGATGTGCCAAACCTGCCAAGCCACCTCGGACAAGAGTGGCGGGTATACTGTCCGTTCTCCAATAATGGGAGGCCCCAACCCAGCCGTCGGATATTTATGGTTTGTTATTACATTACTTTGGTAAATGGCCTGGAAGCCATAATTATCGCCGTGTTGTTGATTGTATAAAACTACACCTACAAATAGTAAATTGACATTTAAAAAGTGTATTTATTCACAAATCATTTTGTATTTTATTTGAAAATTCATTCTTTACAAATGCGTACAATAATTTTATACTCTACTTACACTATTTTCTTAAGTTTATGTGACTAGTACATTAAATAATAATAAAAAAAAACTATATAAAAATAAACATCGAATGAAATACTGCGCTTAAAACCGACAAAACGTAGCTATTATGCATGCCCTATTTCACAGACTTTGCTTAGTGTGTTTTTGTTAATTTTGGTCGTTTAGTGCTATGTAGCGCTTTCTTACAGCTAATATGTCACTCAACGCTGGTCCAAAGGGGCAACCCTGCCTTGAAGAAATCATTAGGGCATTACACAGCGGTCGCACGCACTAATTGTAGGGTTATGGAAACCTGTTTAAGACGTGTTTTTAATGTTATTTTCGAGGAGAAATGTTACTTTAAATATATCTAATAATGTTTTAATAAGGCCTAATATAAAGGGCCTTGCCTCAAAATCAGCTTATAAAATTAAGAATTTGCTGAAAATACATGAAAAAAGTATGATAGGAGGTACATTAATTCTAAACAAAAAAAATAAATCTTAAGAGGAAAGTAAAGGATCTAATTAAGTGAAAATTAAAGATTTACATGGAGATGGACCAGATATTACAAGAGAAAACACTGTGAACGATTGTATTCAACGAGATGAAAAAGATAGACAAAACAAAAGACGCGATGGAGACAAAGGATGCAGCGGTTCCCATATTTTACGGCCAAAAGCAGCATACTTATTCCTACATGGGCAATGGGTAGGACTGGAGGAGACCTATTTACCAAAGAAATTCACCAACACTTAGAGTAACAATACCTAGAGAGATAGAATCCTACAAAATTAGTTTCAGAATTTAAGCACAAAACCAATGGATTTGTGCATGATCGCCATGTTTCCAGGAACAAATAATGTTGCAACTAAATAAAGTCTTTCTAAAAAGTAGGGAATTGGAACTGTTGGAGCTCATCCCACTCAGACTTTGTCTTGCAAACTAACGGGACAGACGCGTCGACAAGCGACCTGAGACTTTTAGGTCGAGTATTCGAGTTATTAATTATATTATATTATATGCCAACACATTATATTAATTTTAATTGCAAAACAATTGTCATTAGCAGTCTGGAGGTACGCAGCGATTGATTTGGTTTTCATTGTAACAGTATCTATCGATTCTACGAGTAGTATATAAATGCGAATAAAACTTGTCTATTGCCTATTCACGACTAAGCGATTGAATGGAGATTACTGAAATTCAGCAAGAACATAGATTGTATTCTGAGGTAGGAAACCGGGCATCTCTCATTTGAAAAAACAATCGTGATGATTGCGTGAACCAATTATTCATCAAGATATGTAAGTCAAATATATCATAATAATGACACAGAGAAGAAAGTATAATTAATATGGACAAAACAAATACTAAAATGACAATAATGAAGACGTCTGCAGTTAAGCGGGTTATGACTTTACTAGCCTACCTCGCTACAACGCAGGGGTTCCGGGTTCGATTCCTTGGATGGTAAATTTACTTTCTCCGTTATTTACTATGGGTCTGTGATCGACACCAGTGTAATTCGTTTTATATTACCCGTAACACAAGCGTAGCTTGCTTAATTTGGGGAATACAATATGTGTGTTTGTCTGTCGATTATCGTTATTATTAATTCACATATATATTTAGTTATTCTTTTTATGTTTTTCAGGTAGCCTTTTCGTCTAGGCCACCGGTGTTTCAGGCTCCAGAGACAGAACATTCCTTAAAATGCATGCCGTGCTCAGGAGAATCACCTTCTGTAGCTGGCCCTTCACCCATTTACCGAGGGCCTCTCTAGATGTCGGTCAAGGCTCTTCGCTGCTAAACTGTTAACGGACACCACTATTGTTACTCATGTTATTCTCCTGCCCGAGGTCTAGGTATTTCGTTAATTTATTAGTTTCATCATTTACGAGATTACAGTCATGTGGAATATTTATATCAACGAGCATCGTACGTCTATTATTATTATATTGCACTCGTGTAGTAACCGCAACGGTAGTCTCATTTACAAAGTAATGTCCGAGGGGTTATCAATCACTAGAAATTATATTGCGGAGCATTATTGGAGCGTGAACTGCTTCTAGTTGACTGGATAGGATGGATTTGCTTAATCCTGTAAGCTTTGCATCAATCAAATGGTTTGTGTATGATATACACAATAAACATTTAACCAAGCCGATATTAGACGGTTCAGTTCTGTCTTTCATTTTGGATGAATTAACCAAAATTATTAAATCTGTAATCTATCTATCTAATATTATGAAGAGGTAAAGTTTGAGAGTTTGTGATTATAGGGGGTAATCTCTAGACCTATTTAAACCGATTTTGAAAATTCTTTCACCAAAGTTTTTTTTCTGATCCCCAGCGAAGTGGGCACGGGTCAGCTAGTATTATAAATATAGAATATTAATATTATTAATAATAATATATTAATATTAAATGCAGTCATAAAATATTAATTCTATGACTGCATTTAAATATAAACTAAAAAAACTGATGGAAAAGGTATATTACTATATTAAAGACTATTTAATCGTCATTTATTAGACGAATATAGTAATAATATATAATAAATAATAATATATAGTAAAATTTACAAATAATAGAGTAAGATCCGTGATCACGGCTACTAAAAAGTGGCCGAAACATCAGAATAATAAAGACCAAATAAATTACCACACTTGAAAGCGTTAAAACATATAAAGTACTCTGTGGTTAAAACGTAGTTTTCTTATGTAAGCATTTAATAAATGATATGGAATTTTAAAAGTAGTGTCTATAAACCTTTTGTTATTTCCTATGAGTATCTAGAATGGGCACTAGTTGTCAGTTGTATACCCTCCATAATACAAGTGTACTAATCTTAGATTTATAATATGTTATTTATGTTTGTAACCCGATTTATATTTTCTATATTAATATGAAATTAATGTAAGCATTGCATTAATTTATATAATATTAGTACAAATTATTCCGCATTTTGGGGGTGGTTTTACGTAGCGTGGTGGTTGCAATAGTACATGTCGTTGTCGCATGCAACCCCTTACTGAATTCAAAATTAGCGGCAACAATACATCTGTTGACTGCAAATACAGTCGTGGCCGAAAGTTGAACAAAATATTTTGGACAGTTTATGTTCTAAAAAATATAATAAGTTATGAAGTTATACATAACTTATTAAATTTTTATACATATATATATATATATATATATATATATATATATATATATATATATGTATATATATAATATATATATTATATATATATATATATATATATATATATATATATATATATATATATATACACTAGTTGTATTGTATATATATACTAGTATTGTCATTAAATACATTTGGTTTCTATATTGTGACAGTGATAATTTCAATACAGTAAATATATATTTTATTTTTTTTGAAAACAGCTCTCGTGCGAGTATTACCGATATTGATTTATGAGACCACACATAATAGGGAAGAGGGCATTGTAATCAACTGGTATACTTTTTATAAACTTATAGAACTTTGTAACTTTATATATTTATTTATTATTTATTTATGACGTCATAAGTAAATAGGTGCAAGTAAAAGAAGTCAAATAGCACGTACTTTGTTGTCTGAAAATGCATTAAATTATTTGATCATAATATCTTAAATGTTAGATGATAAGATGTTATTTCAACGCCTGTGGTTTTATGTGTATAAATATTAGAGTTTATTGTAACACATGTCCGCGTCTTTATTGTGTACTAAAGTACTCGCCACTATATTAAAAACTCAAATACGCTTAGCTAATATGGATTAGATTCTAGATTGCAAAATCTTAAAAGCTTTTAAGAACTCTTGACCTAATTAAAGGTGTTTAAAAAGTGCCGTATAATATATATATATATATATGTCGCAGAACGGCCTCGTTCTCACGACATCTCCTTTAGTTATTGCAGGTTTAGTGGGCGTCATCAGAGTAAAATGCGAGCATAAAACACACGGCCAACGGTTTATGCATTTTTAATTTAGATTTAAAAGACATTTTAACATAGTTTAGACCGAGCAGCGGGTTCAGGGCACCGCTCATACTTCCAGCTTCAATACTTTCTTTAAACTCCTCAGTCTACCGAAGTAGATACTACCAAAGTATAGAGGGCGTCTGACCCCGCTCCGCCATATGCTCTGCTCTGATTGGTCGTTTATTAAATCACAATATTCATAACTTTTATTAGGTTAGAACGATCTTTTAGTTATAGAAACAGTTAAGACATCAAACCAAATTAAATTAACAATTTTAGAAGCAATTATTATATAATATTAATTATTATAGTAAATAATTAATAGTTGTAATTGTAAATATAATTTCCTTTTATTTATTTATTACAGTTGAAACTTTTGTCCTCATCATTACTTAACAATGCACTGCCGTACTGGGTATTTCGATCCCACTTAAGATATTCAGATATTTGCATATAAAGTTCTAATTTAGCATACGCACGTGCGCGGGTTCTCATGTTTGGTCACGTGTTACTATGCAACGCACTTTATTGGTATCGCGGTTTCTCAGTTGTTGTTTCAAACGGTCGATTAACTTTTTATTATCCGGTTGGTTTTTAAGGAACATGTTGCTTAAGTTGACATTTGGATATAAAATAACGAGTGAGTTTCTAGTAGCAACTAAGTTCTGTTAAATGATGAGCTGCACGTCGGTGTATAGCTAGTTGATAAAGATTTGTTTACCGAAGAGATATAATGTATGACTTGCATATATTTTGCAAGGAAATTTTAAGACAGCGGAAAATGTTTTCTCCAACTTTCTTGTACATCTATACTATCATTATAAAGAGGAAAGATTTGTTTTTTTTTTATTTTGTAACGAATAAACTAAAAAATTTACTAGACAGATTTTAAAAATTCTTTCACCGTTAGAACGCTACATTATCCCAAATTAATATATTTATGTCTATAAAAAATTATGGATTCCTAGTAAAACTTCAATAATGTAACCCAAGGCGTAAAAAGCGTTTGGTAGGTCCAGTGATGGTTTATATTCATAATTAGACCTCGTAGGTGGCACTGGAATTGGATTCTATATTTTTATTTTTTCACGGCAGGGCAACGTATGTCAAAACCATTAGTATATTATATAAGTATTTCACGATAATTTCGTTTTACAAAACCTAAGACATCATACACTTCAGTTCTAAATAGTCACGCAGTAAGCGATATCTATATCATTGCTGTAAGTACTCATACAAAAATTTAAACGTAGATATTTTTGATAATTCTTACTTTTGAATAAATGTGGTGTACTGGACATGATCGTTATAATTTTACGTGTCTTCGTTTTAAGATTATAATACGTCTATGCTAATACGAAAGCCTGACTGTTCGGTTTTAGCATGATCATAACATTTGCATCCATAGTTATGCTTCAATTTAAGTATATATATTGAGAGAATATATAAATAATTTTAATCCCACATCAACAAATAATGCAAAAACTACTGACAATAATTGCCATACTGCATGTAACACAAAGTTGATTTGAACCCTTTAGAAGCAAACTAATCACCAAGCATAATTATACCGCAAAAAATTCCAGTTCACGCACTCAATTGTCATTCAGCTAACCATATATCATTATTTTAACAAAATAATTAGCTTACACGTAATACTTATTGGTCAAGCGGCACTTTTTATTACAATGGGGTATTGTTATTTTCGAAAATAAATTTAAACGGTCAACAATAGGCGCGTGCTGGATTATAGTGAGCGCGGGATGAAAGTACCGTCGTTGGCATTGAGAGGGTTAGTACATCTGCACACAGATGTGTTACAAACTAAACTTTTATTATAAAAGAAGTATAATTACTAGGTGCAGTCAAATAATAATATTAATAATGTCGGCAGACAAACACACATATTGTATATCCCCAAATTAAGTAAGTTACGCTTGTGTTATGGGTAATATACAACGCACTATACACTGGGGCCGATCCCAAACACCCAGACCATAGTAAATAACGGAGAAAAGACGTTTCCGAAATTTACTATACCAGGAATCGAACCCGGAGCCTTTGCGTTGCAGTGAGGTAGGCCGGCAAAGACTTAGCCCGCTCAACTATAGAGGAAATAGGGCTTCATTTATAAGTCCTACGTGATTAGATGGCGCCACTGATCATTCTTCTATTCTTATACTTATACTAGCTTCTGCCCGCGACTTCGTCCGCGTGGAATAGTAAAAAAAAGCCTTCCTCGCTAAATGGGCTATCTAACACTGAAAGAATTTTTCAAATCGGACCACCAGTTCTGTACACATGCAATGTCTGCCCGGCCGCGTGGACCAAATGTCCTAGAATCAGTTTGTACTTTAAATCCGACACACCTGGCTAAAGAAATAAAAGATTACGATACAAATTTAAACACAAAGTAAACAAAAGAAGTCCAAATGCTGAAAGGTAATAAAATATGTTTTTACAGATATGCAGGTGCGAATTTGTTTTTTTTTCGCCGTCTAGGTTGTGACAATATTAAACAGTTACTTGCAATAAATGCCTTATTTCCAGAAGTATTATGAAATAATCTATTTAAGAAATGAATAAATAATAATAGACAAATAGATATTGTTCTAGTTGATGAAATAGAAATACATGGACGATATTTCGTATAATGGTACGATAATAAAAACCTCCTGCTGACACACTGATCGATAGTTTGACAAACTTCGTATTAAAAACTTAAATAAAAGAATGGTTATTAATAACCAATTCCTTATATTCAGACATTCATATGTTCTGGTACCATATATCGCTTGTTTGAATGAACAAGATATCTATTATCTAAACAATACGATAAATAACCTGAAAATACGGTAGGCACTAGTAAAAACTTGTAATCCTTCTTTCTAATGAAAATACATATAATTTTATAATAAATAGTCGAAATGTTTGTAAAGTTTAAATTTAAATAGATTAGTTAATCAAACAATTATAAAAATATGAAAAAAAAATGTTTAGCTTAGTTTGAATTAATACCTAACCTGTTTCAACAGACCAACTACACTATTAAAACGTTAAACTAGTTTTGTTCATAATATAAAATACTTAACATGGTTATATCTTATTTGCTATTGATTTTCGATAATTTTAATATTTTAAACTTATTTTATAATCAAAATTGAAGTGAAGTGAAATGAGTATTACGACCCGATTGCATAACGATAAATTTAAATACATACATACATACATACATAACTTCACGCCAGATCCTTGTGGGTAGGCACGAACAACAGAGTGCATACAGGCTTATTCTTACACACCTCACTTGCTTCTTGACACTCATAGCTCTGTCATGCACGCTCGTCTATTCTTAAGGCTCCTGACATCACTTCTGCTAATACACGATCAATTTGATCATGGAAGGTGTGTCGTGGCCTTCCGCGACTTCTGCATCCATCCACTTTTTTCTTCTTTCCACATGCCCGAACCACCGGAGCATTTTAAATAAAATTAGTTAATCAATCCCGCCTTTAAATAAAATTAGTTAATCATATTAAACTTCATAAGTACGTTTTACACAAACCGTATTAACAGTTCTTTAAACATATTTAGTGGCAAATTTTGCGTTGTGTAAGACACTAATTGTATTTAAGGGTGTGAAATACGTTTGTGTTTCTTAAATAAATGTAAGCAACCTTATGCGGCCCTAAAGTGATTAGAAAGTTAATTATATTTTTGTGATGTGTAGTCATAAGTTATGCTCATCTAACAAGAGGTACGTGTGTATTAAACACTTAAACGCCCAAAAAAGACATACAGTTCCATGAATTATTTATCCTCACAGGTTTTGGCCGAAAATAAAAAAGATATTTTCTTGAAAGCGGCTAGATGCCCCTTTTTATTGAGGCCTATAAGTGTTTAGGAATAAGGCTAAGTACACACTTGAGAACGCAATTTCGCGGTTTTTATCAACATCACTAGCCTCGAGTTTTCTCAAAAGTTTTTTTACGATAACTCATAATGCGCGTTCCATTAGTAGCTCACAACGCCCAAAATGCTCCGTTAGCCGTTCCACAAGGCGACCGCAGTCTTTTATGAAAACGTCACCAATCGTAACTGAAAATAATGTTATTTAGGGAGTTTTGGCAAGAACTGAAAGGAAATGTTGTGCTGTGCAGTTTTATTTTCTAAAAGTGTGTAAAATTGCTCTAAAATGAACAATAGTTGTAGGATATTGATAGTTATTGAGTAGTAATTATGTGTTTTGTGAGAAATGTGAACTGTATAGTCAAATTTGGCCTTTTGAGTTGTCACAAGAACTCCGTTGAATGGCACTAGCTGATCACCTACAGTTCAGCTGTGCTACACATAGGCTTAAAAAAAGTAAAAACTATATTGTAAACTAAGATCTGGCTTTAAGGGATAGTTGCAAAGCCATAAACCTAAATATATAAAAATGTTATTTAATTGTGTGCTTGGGATGGTGTTATTTGAAAACACACAACTTGTATATTTCGATAAATATGTATATTTATATTATAATTTGGTAAAAGTTTCCTTATATTTACGTATATATTAGTATATTATATCTATTGCATAGCTACTACACATCTACCCCATCCATACCGAGTTTCTGTCCATCCAAAGGTTGTCTGGGAGAAACCGCTCCAGCGATAAGACCGCCTGATTGATGATTGTATGTACGAATTTACTTTGTAAGATTGTGTGCAATAAAGTATATTCTATTCTATTCTATTCTAATGACCTCATTTTCGATCACACAACGCTTGCCGCAGGAATCAAGTAAATAAACTATCGAAAAAATGAATTTAAGTAATACTAATGTCAAACTACTCAAACTGTCATTATGGCAAAGGACATGTGATTCATAGAGCCTACATACGTTTTTTACTTCGAAAGTAATTTGATTTATTTATTATTCACATGATTATATTATGGATATTATATTTACGGTCCAAGGTTTACCAAAAGTCATGGTAGCGTAATGGCTGGCCACGCGTCTCAAAATCAAAGGGCGCGGGTTCGATCCTGGATGGAACGCATGCACCACTTAGTCAAATTTCTGATGTAATGTGCATATTGTTACAATTACCACGTGATAAAAACGATGAAGGACAACATCGTGATGCAACCGCCTTGGACAAACGTGGCGGGTATAACATCCATTCCCGCTAGAATGGAGGGCCCGAGCCAGTGGGACCTTATGGGCTGATATTATTTATTATTATATATTTACAGCACATATAGGTCGAATTATACTCAATTAATGATAACTGGTACACTAGTTCTTTAAATTAGCTCTAGTTCTTTTAAATAGTAGCTGAAACATCACGCTTCCTCAGCGGTACTTTGTCCTGAAGCGGATTTCCCATGGATAAAAATGAGGACTAACTCACGATGGCGGTAGTTCGAAAAATGGCCTTCAGCGCCGGCGTGTTTTTCTTTGCCGATATTACTATATACCCAAAGGCAGTCACTTCACAAAAATTACACTTCTTTGTCACACTCCGCATGAAAGTTCTTCATGGATCAATACAACCTCACCAGCCAGTGAATGTGTTAAAGTACTACGATTATAATCTTTCTAGTGTAGCACGGAGGTTTCTTTCTTCAGCGCTAACCTCTACCAACGCTTCTGAATATAAAGGGAATGTCATGTCACGTAAGGGCGACTTGACTTATGTCTGTGATATTGTAAGACGTTTTCTAGCTATCTAACGAATCCAAATTTATCCTTATCATCATTAGTTATTAATTGTAGTAGTCTATACATTTAAACTACTATACTAGTATATATTTTCCATGCAATTATTTATCAAATAATATTATATTTAAAGCATCATAATACATCTGCCACCCGCATTACACCTTCAAAAGTACCACTATTAACTACAAAATACAATAAACACTCTGTACACACTCTATAAATACAACATAATGAATAGACATCGTTATTCGATTTCAAGTTGCGCATACGCACGTCACGGCTAAAAGTCATTATTTCTAAATAGAGTAAATGAGATACAGTATAAAAAAGGCTATACAAATAATATTATATTTTTGCACATGATGAGATTAGCATCTACACAAAATTGCGAAATATTTTTTGCGAAAATATGACCATGTTTCCGAATATCGTAAAAGACTCAAGTGGCTTCCTATTAATTTTCACCGGAATACTCACATTCTCACTCGCCTGTATAATATATTATTTACTCCTAATAGTCCCCACTACCTTAAGGAACGTTTTAAATTCTTCGCCTATCCACTGCCCACAATTTGCGCTCTGATACGTATCGAAAACTTATGCACACACATCATCCTATTATGATAATTCTTTTACGGTGTAGGCTGTCAAACTTTGGAATATGCTGCCTCTTACTGTCAGAGAGGCCAAACATGTAGAAATTCCTGATTCAAATTTGTTTTTGATTTAGGTTTGAACGATAAGGCCGCCTATTGTATTGTTTAGAAAATATTGTAAATATGATCTGTTTTTGTAATTGTATGTTTTGGTGTGCGATAAAGTGTTATCTCTCTCTCTCTCTCAAATTGTTCTTCATATCACATATGTAAGATAGATTATGTCTTTTACGTATTAGTGGAATGTGTCCAAAGTAACAGCAAAGCCTTATCAAACAAAAAAATCTTGCACACGCACCTAATTTAAATCGTCGTCGTCAGCCATTCACAGTCCACTGCTGGACGTAGCTCCCAAGACGCGCCACCATACCTATCCGCTGCTTTCATCCAGCGCTACCGGCGACTGCGTAGGTCGTCGGTCCATCGGCTGGAGGCGTCGACACTATGTTACCGAGACGCGTCTCCATCTAGACTCGTCTGCTCCAACGCCATCGTCTGCGACAGACGTGACGCCACTGCACTTCAACTTTTAATTTGCGAGCTATGTCGTTACTTTGTTTCTTACGATATTCATTTCTAATTTTATCATAAGAGAAACAACATAGCTGGCTCATAGCCGTGAGTGATTGGACTGTGAACCATCTGCGTCGCGTCCACGTCTCGGCCCGTAGTCAGGACGGGAGAGCATGCTCAAGACTTTGTCTCAGCATGGAATGTCACTAATTTAAATATATTTATTGTTAATAAAGCAATAGCTAATGTGCTTATGAAGAATAAGAAATAAAAAAATATTATTATCATATATTTTAAACGTTTGACACACCAAACTAAATAACATTGATAAAAAATGTCAATCTTTATAAATACTATAAATTTGAATGTGAGTTATAGGATGTCTGTTTTTTTGTGTGTGTGACATGACGGAGAACACAGTGCAATTTTTTTTTAGATTCCATGTCTGTTTGTCGGTTTGTTCGAAATTCACGCAAAAACTACTGGGCCGATTTCGATAGGGTTTTGGCCGATCGAAATCAAATTTTTATACATAAAATCTTAAAGTTTTATTCTGGGAATCCTGTGGGAATTTTTCTAGGAATGATTTAAAATGGCCAGATTGAAAAAAAATCAAAATCCAATGCAATCGATTGCAAACTTTGTGTAATAAAATGTGTGATATTTTTTATTTGAGGATTTTTCCAGGAGCGGTTTGAAGTTGATCAGGTACATAAAAATTAGCTTATTCCAGTACAGTTTATACTAAACCTATAGCTTACATTCTTTTTTAAATGCTTCGGTGTTTTATGTCACAGAAATCCCGCGGGACTTTCAAGTCAAGCGTGGACGAAGTCGCGGGCATGTCTTAGTATTTTGTACAATTCTATAGTATAATATTATAAATGCGAACGTTTGGATGGATGTTACCCAATCACCCCGGAGCGTCTAAACAGATTTGGATGAAATTTGGCACAAAGATAGATTGTAGTCTGGAATAGCACATAGGGTATTCTTTTTATCCCGAAAATGTACGGTTCCCTGGAGACAACATTAATGCGATCGAAGTCGCGAGCAAAAGCTAGTGTGTGTCCTAAACAATAGCGCACAAGCTTTACGACGACATGTGTACATTCGATAATAATGACAAACACGCGTCACTAATCGAGTTTTAAACATTGACATAATGACGCAATTATAATTGTTTCATAGAAATTGAACGCCATTTGACAGATGGCACTGTTGATTATTTGATATTAATTTGTCGAATAAAGGGTTATTGACTCTCACATTTTTGGCGAAGATAATTGGTACGTATGTCGCTGGACCGATGACCGTTAGAGCAGATAAGATCTGGAGTGGAGATCGTCTTACTAAACGTAGTGTACGCTCTTCAGCTCGGTGGTCCGACAACTTTTACAAGTTCGCCAGCTAAGGCTAATGAAAGCACAGCATCGGCATATGAATATTTTGTTTATAACATGTGGTCAGCTGACAGGCAGACTGCCCACCTGATAGAAAGCGGCTACCATCGCACATGGACATTTGCAACACCAAAGGTGCTACAAATGCGCTGCTGCTTCTGAAGGAGACTGGAACCTGGCCTCTAATGCTGAAACACAACTCAAGGTTGTTTGGCGACATTCTCTGGACCAGGGGTGGTAACCATCCAGACGGAAAAATTCCCTACCACCTGGCTGTGGGTTGTTTTGCCGCCTCTTACGACAGGCCGCCCGGCCGCAGGAAATTGTATTCTTTCACCTTTCCTGCATGATTACAAACGTTTAGGGTCTACTGGATTACCATTAGCAGACAATTCGAGTACATCTCTTTGATAGAATTTCAAATAAGGAAGTTCCCATTCCAGTCGGCATATATTGCGCAAATAAAAATCAAATACATACTTGGTGCGATGTATGTCGCTGGACCGATGACCGCTGGAGCAGATAAGATCAAAAGTGGAGATTACGACTTGATAAATGTAGTGATACGCCCTTCAGCTCGGTGGTCCGACAACCTTTACAAGTTCGCCAGTAAAGGCTAATGAAAGCAGATCACCGGGATAAGGGTCTCAGACTTAGGGAGGTCTACCATATTAGCAGAAAATACATTTGTTTGATGGAATTACAAAGAAGGATTTCATCCGTGCAGAAACGGAGGACGAATACAATTTCGTGCGGCCGGGCGGCCTGTCGTAAGAGGCGACGAAATAACCCAAAGCCAGGTCACAGGGTATTTGCCCGACTGCATGGCCAAGACCACCCCTAGTCCAGAGTATGCCGCCATAATAACTTTGACATCAAAAACAACAAAACTTATACACTTACTCACACCAACGCGCAATACCACTGCATTGCATTACACGCACAATTCACAACAAACCAAGACACACAAATAGCCTAAAAATTAATAACCTAGGCACAGAAAGAAAAAACAGCGTACATGGCACTAGTTAAGATAATATATATAAGTATAGACATAAGGCACACACTGCACATGCACTTTCTCATAACAACAGCATGTAACAGATACACTCTACATTAGTATAAGTTAAGTATTAAAATTAGAAGAAAAAATATATAAGTTATTCTTAAGGTACGCAACACAACACAAAAATCATAAATTAATGTCACACATAATAACACATAAACCAAGCGTGTATAAATTCAGAAAACTCTAAAATAATTAAGTTGTAAAAAGGGTACGGAACTAGAGTCCGTAGATTAGTTAATAAAAAAAAAAACTTTGAGTTGCGTTTCGGCATTAGTACCAGGTTCCAGTGTCTCTTAGAGCAGCAGCGCATTTGTAGCATTTTTGGTGTTGTTGTTGTCGTTATTTCAATCATCTTGTATTTCCATAAAACTTAATAAGTAAAAATTTCAAAAGCGAATGTTAAAATAAAAGTGATAAATAATGAATAATAAAAAATAAAAATTAAGCAAAGTATACACGTGTAAAATTTAATAATGGTTTTCGAACAATCAATAGATAATTGTGGGACAATCGAAAATAATTGTATATATTATCTCATATTTGAATCAGGAGGGCTAGTATGAACTATTGAAATTACCATAGGGAAAGTTTGAGTAGTACAGAATAATCATGCAGTTGTATAGGAGCGATATAAAATTTAAAATACTTATAGTTTTACGGTACATATGGAGTTAGAGTAAGTTTGTAGAGTTCTTTGAAGTTTTTAAGCAAGCCTCCTAACTATAGTATATTATATAAATCACTACATAGTATAAAACAAAGTCGCCTTTTCTGTCCCTATATCCCTATGTGCGCTTAAATTGTATGTGCGCTTTAAAACTACCCAACGAATTTTGATGTGGTTTTTTCCAATGGATAGAGTGATTCAAGAGGAAGGTTTATATGTATATGTATACTATATACTAAGGCAACATTGCTAATTTTAGAGGTTTCTATGTAGTGATGCCCGTGCAAAGTCGGAGCGGGCGCTATGTTTTTTTTTTTTTTTTTTTTTTTTTTTCCTTGCAGTCGAGCGGGTCGCTAGTGTTTTATAACAATGTCCGAATGGAAGGATGACGCAGTCAAGCAAGGAGTGCGATACGAGCAAGACGTGTACATTCAATAAGCTATATAGTGACGGACTTTGCGCGTGTTATTGAATCGTAAAGTTTGTACTGGTTGTGTCCAGTTATATTTGTAGCTGTCTTTACGTGTTTGTAAAGTTCTATACTATATAACAATTCTACAGTGATTCCAACGGTATTTTAATTCGAGGCACTCGTAACAATATTCTAAGGACACGAAGCTGTATAAATGTTTTTAATGTCTCTTCACACCTAATTCCATTTATCCCATTTATGAATGCTTACGTTTTTACCTAATGAAATAACTTTCAATAATCTTATTAGTTCAAGCAAGTAATTTGATTATTTCTTTGTGAATCGTCTTTTGGAAGCCACACTAGATGTCATATGAAATAAACGTGTAATATAAAGAAAAATAAAAATAAAATAAAATTTAGAATGTCAACGACCCAGTAAAGAGTTATCTTTGAAGAATTCCTAAAATCAAAATTAGGTGATTGCTTGTAACTTTTGGCTGATATTGCCTATGTTTTAAAGTATATAATTTATTTTCTTTATGTTTTATATTGTCTATTGTATATACCACAGCTGTAATGTTATATTCTGGTCTAGTCCATTTAAAATAAGGCAGTATGGCTAACGCATCGATAAAACGTATAGTTATAGCATACATTCATACCTAATAAATATTATTTTAATTATTTCAAAACATATTAAATCCCTTTTCTTCAATATTTAATAATGATCTCAACTTAGAATGACGATATTTAGTTAGTTTCACATTACAAGAATAGATAAGCTGAATAATCGAACCTCTTTGGAAGTGCTTTTGATCCATACATTTGTCTTACTTAAATAGTATATATAGAAAATGAGACGAAAGATGAAAGTAGTTTTAATCTTCATCACGCGCATGTACAAATACACGCCATTTTCACATTAGAAACGTCAAAGATTGTTGCGACTTTCCGACTGATATTTATGTATGTCAAGTTTGATTCATTAAAAGACTCGCGTATAAGGTTTGGCGATGATTACTTACTATACAATTCAATACTCTTTATTGTACACCAACATTACATAGAAAAAAAACCCACAAAAAACTTACTTACTAAAAGATAGTACAATGGGCGGCCTTATTGCTAAAAGCAATGTCTTCCACGCAATCTTGGATGGACAAGAACTTATTACATAGATAGCGTTGGCGTGCAGTTGTAATAGATATTGATAAATATAATAATAAAATAATTATAATACGTATATTACTGTTATTGTATTGTATAACTTACTTTTGTTGTATGTACTTATATAAAGTATATACAATAATAAATTTATTGCAACAACTATTTATGTAATCTTTGCTGTCAACCCTACCTACTGACTATCGATGCGTGACATCATGAGGATATCGGCAAACTTTCTGCGCACATTTAGTACCGATTGTTTTGTTTTCTCGCAAATATATTGAAAAACGTTTGTATGCCACACATGCGGTTGTAGGTTTTTACAAACTCGTTACTATTACTATGGTAAGCCTTCGCAGACATTCGCCTGCTCGTTTGTAAAAAAAATTTATATTATTGTATTATTTAATTTTTATTTAATTATATAAATAATATAATAGTAAAAAATCTGTTTAGAATACAAATGCAGTAAATTTGCCGCACTAGTATTATAAATAGATATTTTAACTATGTTTTAACGACCCTATAAACGTTGTATAACTATTATGAATGCGGGGGCTAGCGTATATTTTTTTATTGAAATAGGTAAATGTTAACTCGCAGCGACCTGTTCTTGTATACCCGTATGAGGGGCGGTAATGTAATAAACACTATTCTGTGGTATTGACGTACGTAACGTAATTATTTAAGAGATAGGGGCGGCAGATGCGGCTAGGCAACTGAAAACGCTTTTTTGTACGAAATTGTTGACCCCAAGCTTATTTTCCGCCCTTGCTTCAACATGAAATTAAGTTTCATTGTTTTCTAGATTTTTAGTTTATGCCATCAAGAAGTACATTTAAAATCTTTTTATTACTGTGAAAAAGTTTTGGCGAACTTTAACATTTTTTATACTGGCAATATACAAAACATAGACATTCATTATGTTATTGTTGGAATATAGCAGACATAGATTTATTTAGATTTATTTATGTTTTAGTACTTACTATCCGCAAGAGTTAACTTGAGACCGAGCGGAATGCGAGCTATCCTCCCGCCTTCTTACCGCTGTCGCCATCAACGCGTCGGTATCACGCGCTTACGTCATACGAGCGATGTCTCAAATTAACTCTTGCGGGTTGTATCTTTAGTTTTTTTTTAAATATATTATGATTGTTTTCTGTATATTTTTTCTTTCTTATTTTAATTTAAAATGTAATTTAATTTTACTTGTTTTTAGCGCGGGTCGCAGAACTTTTGTCATTAAGAACGTGGGCACTGAAAATCAGTGCTGTGCCGGACTATGTTTCGGCACAGCAAAATACTGAGTGCCAACCTCAATTTCGCTAATTGTAATACACATTTTCATTGTTATTATTATAAACTAATCTTACGTGTCGCATTATTAGAAATATTTTGTCTTTCTTTCTTTCAAATAACCTGCCAATCGACTCGTTCTTAGAAAGTGGAAACCGTCGTCTATGGACGTTAGCAACATTAAAAGTACTACCAATAATAATACATTTAAATGGCATTCTAGTTTTCGTTAGAGTACACTGCACGTGTCCTTTACTTACAAGTTAGTTTTAAAAAAGTAAATACTTCCAACAGTATGTTTCGTTATAGGTAAAATATAAGTTTATGTAAATAGGTACTTGTACTTACGAGAAGGGTTAGAGTATTACGTAGAATAGCGTACGATGCCTGTCTTATCCGATATCCGAAGCGAGACTGAACATTTTTTGCTTAACATGCTTAAAAAAAATCAAGTATCGATGTGATACCACACTCACAGAATATTGTAGTATTGTCTCCGTGTGGGAACGGAGAAAGAATACAATTTCTTGCGGTCGGGCGACCTGTCGTAAGAGGCGATAAAATAACCCAAATACAGGTGACAGGGTATTTGCCCGTCTGGATGGCTACCCTTGCTCTAGAGTGCCCAGTCTCCCAGTGCTTAAGAGAGCAGCAGCACATTTATAACGCCTTTGGTGTTGCAAATGTTTATAGGCGATGGTAACCGAATCTTGTTTCGTACAATGAGTGAATTCTGATGGCCTACTCCTCCTCCCGTTGTTCCATCTTTCCTGTCCCATTGGGAAATTGGGTAGAAATATCTACTTTTTTTAGAAAACCGTAAATCATCCCCCTATAACTTATTCCTCGTGGTTGATCTGTCTATTTCATCCCTTTTAGCCCATTGCTCCTTTTTTGTAACGGTGCAATGCATTCGCATATCCCTTCGGGCATCAGGTGGCTCACGTATCTGGGACTCCTAACGGCCGGTTATGATGTTTTGCACACACACTGACTGCCGCACTGCCCATTAAACCTACTACGGTACCCATCGCGTTATCGTAAGTCGCCATGGGATAAACCGTAGGCGTGATCCCATGACATCTCGACGCATGCCCGCGATAGGAATTGTAAAAAAAAAATTGAAATAAAATTTTATTTTTTAAAGTTATAAATATACTAGAGTTTACCCCGCGGCTGCACCGCGGGTTAACCTCTAGTACGTGTCTCTTGTTTAAAGAGCAAGTGCTAATGTAATATAATATAACCTATATTATATTACAATATTTTTATGTATTTGCCCACGGAAGATTCACTTCATTTTATATCGCTAATTATATATACTATCCCCCGTCTATCTGTCAACAAAATAAATTACAAAACTTGACCAAAAAGGCCAAAATGGTCTAAATGACCAAAAGACCACGGTGACCGACATGGCTAAAATGACGGAATAGGCAAAAACGACCAAAAAGGCCAAAATAATCAAAATGGTCAAAATGACCAAAGAGGCCAAAATGACCAAAAAGGCCAAAATGACCAAATAGGCCAAAATGACCAAAAAGGCCAAAATGACCAAATGGGCCAAAATGACCAAATAGGCCAAAATGACCAAAAAGGCCAAAATGACCAAATAGGCCAAAATGACCAAAAAGGAAAAATGACCAAAAAGGCCAAAATGACCAAATAGGCCAAAATTACCAAAAAGGCCAAATTACCAAAATGACCAAAAAGGAAAAATGACCAAAAAGGCCAAAATGACCAAATAGGCCAAAATTACCAAAAAGGCCAAAATGAAAATTATCCCTTGTCCATCCTCAGTATTTAATTTACATACGTGCCGAATTTCAGCCAAATCGATCCAGTAGTTTTTCCGTAAAAGCATAACAAACAAACAGACAAATATCATTTTATCCCGGAAACTATCCCATTTTTCGGGATAAAAAGTATCCTATGTTCATCCTCGGTGTCGAAAATATATATATACTGAGTTTCAGCCAAATCGGTCCAGTAGTTTTTACGTGAAAACGGAACAGACAGACAGACAGACAGAGTTACTTTCGCATTTATAATATTAATAATAGGGATAATCCCTATTAATATTATAAATGCGAAAGTAACTCTGTCCGTCTGTCTACTAATCACTAGGCTCAATTTTAGTAATAATTGGCTTGTGGTAACTGAAGTAGGAAACATATGTTTGGGATTCTATTTTACTTAAATATCTTGAAAAAACTGCATCGATGGTAGTATTATATTTTGTTGTTGATTCTAGTGGATTGTTGTTTATTCTTAAATCAAATTCTTCCTCTAGAAACTGTAGCAATGGTTTTGATTTTTCATTACTGAAGTTGATGTTAAAATCACCGGCCAAAATGAGTGGTATCCTATGTTCATTCTTGGTATCGAAAATATATATATACTGAGTTTCAGCCAAATCGGCCCAGTAGTTTTTCCGTGAAAACGGAACAGACAGAGACATATAGTGCAATGGCAAGTCACAAAAAAGTGTTGTTACAACATTTGGTGTGTCGTTGCAACTTTTTTGGTCTTAAAATTTTCCGTCTAGCCCCCTTTCGCCATTCGTACCGCGCGATAAAGAACTACGTTGCAAAAAGTAAAAAAATCGTAACACATTTTTCGTGTGTTCTACCACCAAAACCGTCTTATTTTTTCTTATAGTCGGCAATTCGGGTCCCGGCAAAGCAAATATGTCTCTAGCACGTGCCGCACCTGGATGCTAGTGACGATACATGCCATCGATAAAGTTTTAAATAAATAAGTAAATAAAGTATGAGAATGACCTTTAATGGTTCCGATGGGACGGAAATGTGGTAGCTACTGATTATTTTTAGTGGAAACTTTTTTTTACCAACTCTATGGACTCGAGTTCCGTTCCATACAATTTTTTACAACTTAATTACGAAGAAAGTTTGTAGAATTTACACACGCTTCGTGGTTATTTTTGTTTTTGTGCGTGACATTTATTCAATGATATTTGTGTTGTGGTGTACCTTACGAATAACTTAATATATTTTTTTATTCTAATTTTGGTGGAAACAACTTACATATTGGTACTAAGGATGTTACGAGAGGTTATTCCCCGAGTTATTTCATAATAATATCAGTATTAAACAGCTAAAATTATGAAAATGGCAAATCACAAAAAAATAAAATATAAAATCTTTTTCCGTAAAAGCATACCAAACAGACAGACAGACAGAGTTACTTTCGCATTTATAAAATTAATAGGGATTCTATCTCGATCTCTCGCAGGGTTAGTTGTATAGATTTATGCGTTTGGCTCTTTTAAGTGTCGCTTTTTCGTTTCATTGAATTTCTAATCAAATTAGTTCTAAAGAATTTCACTTTAAAAACTGAGTATGTACATAAATTTCTCAGCTGTAGATAATTATTTGATTTCAATGATTTTTGGGTGAAGTTTCTAAGGTATCCGGGCTAGAATTTCGAATCGGTCGCCCAACATCCTGGGGTTGGCACTAGATGATAATGGGGTGGACACAGCCCACCCTAGCCCCCCTAGATAGAGATGTAGATATATCGTAATTCTAAAGATTGAATTTGATTTATCGATATCGACATAGGCCACATCCTAAAGGTATTTCTAATAAGTATTGCGGCGCTCGCGAATTCCCTTACACCGCCTCCGAGATATTTTTATTCCGATCAAACAAAAGATCGGCAGCTGATTTAACTTCTTTATATGCTCGGCACAAATAGATTTATTTCTGACAAATGTCGTGCCAAAATAAACTATAATGCTCTTAATTTATGGGTGTATATGAATTAAAACGATGGTATTTTTTATCACCAAGACTTGTTACAAACTGGCTGTGGGCGCGACTTCGTTCGCGTAGAATTTCTTTTCGCGGAATCCTAAATGTTTTTTAGTCTAAGTTACTCCTTATTACATCAGCTATCTGCCAGTGAAAGTTCAATCAAAACCGGTTCAGACATTTCAGAGTAATCTCTGGCTAATGCCGGAACACATATAGGAAGACGAACAACAATTTAAAAAAATATTTTTTGATATAGGAACCGTACTTTCATACGCATTTAGTAAAAAGCTATTGTTTTGACATTACTAACAGGCTCTTAAATTCTATTTATCTGTATAGATGTATATATATATATTGTATAATAATAACAGCCCGCAGGTGTCCCATTGACAGTACATACAGAAACGGACAGTATACCCGCTACGCTTTTCCAAGGTGGCTTGGCAGGTTTGACACATCGGTTATCTCGATGTGCACGTTGCACCAGGAAGTTTTCCTTAGCCGTGTAACAATATGCACATTAGGTCAGAGAACTGCATAAGTGGTGCATGCGTTCCGGCCAGGATTGAACCCGCGCCCTTTGAGTTTGGGTCGCATGCGCTAGCCATTATGCTGCCACGACTTCAAATGGCTACTATGACCATTTATTATAATTAATAAATAATATTATTATTTTACAATGCAAATTATGAACAAAAACATTGCAATGTACAAATATCTACATAATAAGTTTTTTAGCAGCAGAATGCTAGCCAAGACAAGTAAAACGAGCCCAAACACGGACGGACGGGTCTATGTGGTTTAGTGCAGGAGTTCCTATGGCCACCTTCAGACTCCATCATCAGATCAGCTCTATGGTACCATATTATTGCATTGTCAATATAAATATCGCTATACGATGTACATAATAGCATTTAAAACGTAAATCGAAGTTCTGTTACTTTTGAAAATGGAACCATTGAATATTTTAGCCCTGAAGAAGCTTCTTGAAAATTAAAGAAGTCATTGCTACTCATTTGTATGATATGATAACGTTTATCTGGATCAACCTGCAATAGTAATCTCATGAGAGACAAAAGTGAATAATATTCAGCTTTTGCCAAGACTCTATAAATACAGCACATTGTCAATTTCTTGAATGCATGAATGTCTAGGTGTTGAAAATTTTAAAGTCATTTGTTCCAATTCAGAAAAAAATATCCATTAGCTGTCTTAAACCAAAGCTCATAATGCTGTTACGGTTCTGTGGTACAAAACTATCACTCCATAGTATCATTGATGTGAAGTGGGGGTTGTCAAGCAGAACCTGTTTCAAAATTTATTATACAGCACTTGCTATATTATTTCCACTTCTTCCAATTTATGTGTAGCATAGGACCTTTAAGATACACATAAAATAAAACTAAAATTGAATGGTTCTATATATTAATAGAACTTAGTTATTCTTTTTCGTTGATAAAAACAACATAGGACCGCGTAATATTTGATATTTTGCAGAAGTGCTGCCATCTAGACGTTTATTTTTGCAATAAATAGTAGCTAATAACACATAGAACCTTGTAGTATTCATAACTAAATAAGTGATAAAATTGTAACATAGAACCTTGTAATAGTGAGCCAGCGATATGCGTGTAAGGTTCAGCTCAATCGGAAATCGGAAATTGGTCAAAAATTTGCACGATTTCACCCGAACTTACATACATACATCCATTGCAAGTTAAATAAAAGCTCTAAAAATGGAGTCTGGACATCTTTATTTACATTTGATTGCTTGTTTTATTTGAGAATGCGTTCCAAGTTTTTGCAATAGGGTTAATGAAATTTAAATAGGGTTCGTTTAGACCGAGTTCGAAGTTCGTGTTACACATTGTTCTTGGGTAAGTTGAGATTTTCGAAGGGTTTCAGGGCTCCAAGGTTTTGTATGGACACAAAAAGCGTAGACTTTGAATGAAAACGTTTAAACTTTTGGCACCTAGTTGTTTGATTTTAATTACTGGTGTATATATTTAATTAATGGTGCATTGTGATAATACGTTTGATTATAAATTTAAGACATTTTAGGGTTCTTAACAGCGATATTATGGACCTCTTTGACCGCCATCGATACTATCGGATATCCGCTATATAAATATGTAGATAAATGTAGTCGAAACTCAAACTGGAAAACGTTTAAAAACACTTCGTAATGATGCGGGAAGGAGTACGTGAATAAAAAGGCTGACAATTTTTTAAAAGTAAATGGTATTGTTCACCAACTAACTGTCTGTGAGAGAGCAAACAGAACCATTGTTGGACGATCCGAAGTATGCTTGAGGCGGCACACTTATCGAAGATTTATTGGGCAGAAGCTGTCAGTACTGCAGTATATCTAAGGAATAGGTCACCCACTATAGCTGTTAAGGACATGACACCAGAAGAGGCTGGACTAAATTTTTAAATTAAATCTATCCGAGTGTAACTCAATCTGATATAAAAATTTCGAAAGAAGTGATATCACAAATTTTGAATAATTTAGACTCTATTTCTAATATGAAAAATTGATTATACATAAACTAGTTACACACAAAACTATATAATAGTGATGATGTACAGGCTAACTTAACCATAAAAAGAGTTTTCTTCTAGCAAACACCTATGGGTCTAACGATAGTAGGAAACGAGCGCTTTAATAGGACTAGTTATGATTACGTAACGAAAATATTAAGCTGAAATAATTTAATACTCGTATCCATAAATGTAACGAAACTTATGTAATGTTATTCATATATCCATATCTAGATCATAAATTTCATATCCATAGCATTCCTAGTTCTGTACCCACATAAAAACTACATTGGTCACTTCTACAGAATCCATCATTGTGCTTGATGACGCACTTGACGGTTTGTTATAACAAAGTTATAACAAACTTATAAGTTAAATTATGGAAGAAAATAATATCGTGGAAGTAGAGAAGAAAAAATATCGTCGAATAAAATATCGCGTAAGAAAAAGTAATAATAATCCTCTAGTAATTTTCACACTGCAATTCGTAAATATGAACTTGAAAAGAAGCAAGCTAGGACACTACTAATTTAACATAAAAAAGTTTCAAATAATAAGACGCTGATTGAATGCCCCGTTTAATCGACAATGGTATTTAATTTGAACAAAACTCCGATTTGCACATGAGTATTGTTCTAGAAACGGGCCTTAGTCACACACATTATAGTTACACAATAAAGGCAGGTATACACTGTCATTGCCTTTTGACAGTGACATTTTTAATGTACCAAGTGTCACCTATCAAGTATACATGAGTGATTCTTTTGAATAAAAAAGAACAACAAGTTTTGAACACAGTCATGCGAATACGCATAGATAACTTACTAGCAATACAATAGTGATTCGTGTTCTAAATTTAAAACTAGCAAATCATGGCGTTAATTTAAAAAAATAAAACGGTTTAAAAATGATACAATGGTTTTTAGCCTTTTTTTAAACATCTTCCGCTAACTGTCTGTTAGATATTTTTTATTCTTTTTGTTTTCTTTTCTGTTATTTTAATTGGGATAATTTTTAGAGATTTTGTAGCCATTAGGGAAAAACGTGACTAGACGTGTTCGCCCGATCAACTATTGTTTAGTCTATGTATCTCTAGAGTATTTTTAGGTAGCTTATACCTTTCCTAAGCTCCTTGCGGAGTTTTATTAATCTCCGTTTAGCCGATATGTAAAGGTAACGGAGTTAATTTCCCAAATATATTCTGATATAATGTACGTATTAATATCAATATTATGACTTGCAAAAAGTTTTTAATTTGAATAAAAGCTTTTTAATTTATCGAAGATGACATTGCATGCTGTCATATCTGGGTCATTTTTTTACAGTTATTTAAAAATATATTTTCATACCAAAATGAGAAATTTAACAAGTGATCAATGAAACTGTACTTTTATAACGAGATTCACTTTTAAAGGGTTCAAAATGTTATTAACATACTCTCGTTAATTGTATACATTCATTTAACATTTTAAAGATAATTATTGTACCGTAATCTATACATATAATAAAACTGTAGAGGTCGAATTTCTGTACAATGAAAAAAGTCAGGTGGATGTAACAAGTGAAATAGAAGTAATTTAGATTTTTTTTCAGTTTTTTTTTGTTTTTCTGGACTTAAATCGGTCAATGAAATTTTGTATGGTGGTAGCTTATATTTCTGATGTTGACTTACATATAGGATCCTACATATAGGATACTTGAGATCGTGAAAAATTAAAGAGTTCCCGTGGGATAGTTAAAAACTTAAAAAAAGTCAAAGTCGCGGGCAAAAGCTAGTAACTTTACAAAGAGCCGTGATAGCTTAGTGACTAGCGCACGCGACCAAAACTTAAAGAGTTTTTGTTCGAATCCTGTCTGAAAAGCATGCACCACTTAGACAGTTTTCTGACCTAATGTGCATATTGTATCAAATACCACATGGTAACAGTGAAGGAAAACATCGAGATAACCCATGCGTCAAACCTGCCAATCTGCCTTGGACAAGCAAGCTTGGCTGGCTCAAAAATTGTCACTTGGTTGTGTGACGGCGTAGATGTTCGTTTCTACTGTAAACAGCCTTGCAGAGATTTGGGTAACAAAGTACCATATATACCAAATATTAACTATTTGGGTAGGATTTCCCCTTTATTATTCAGCCTTTGGTGTGATTATTCACAGCGCACAGTAAGCTATGAACAAAGTCTACACGCCACACCGCCCTTTTATACGAAAATACTACGAAACTACCCTACAAAATAATATTACAACATTGCTAAAAATACCAATTATATCATAGTGTTGCCAGATTCATATTATTATCTATGACGATTGTATATGTTATATTAATATACTCTATGGTTCTCATAACTTCTGTGACGAAAATCGCGTAACACTACTTTCCTCAGTTCAAGCCCCACCGATGACCTTTCGTAAGTCGTCAGTACACTGGGTTGGAAGGCTTCCGATACTACTACTATTTATGGTGACGCGATCTACGATCTTACAGGACTCGCATGCTCTATCGACCAGCGGTCCTACGACAAATATGACCGGCCTATACTTAGAATAAGAATGGTCTCCCTTTAATTTCCGAAACCAATGTAAAACCAAAAATGGGGTTCGAGCTCCCAAATAAATCAACTCCGCTTTGACCCTTGACTCCTACAGCCCAGGGGAAGGGCCCCACAATCCCACGTTAACGACATATGGATGACACTTACAATTTTATTTGTTGCATCACGTCTCATCCACCAATTTATTGATGTATATATAATATAGCACATTTAAATACTGTGGTTCATACATACATGAACGTGATGCTATGTTAATAGAGACAGATGATATCGCTGTTAGAATTGCCGATACGATTGCGCATGTCTCTGTATCGTTAAAAATGCATAATCTCTTAAATGTGTAAACATAATATTTAATATTCATTAGAATACTGGTGTGCACATCACGAAAACGATAAGGTTTCTGTATATATAGTCTATTACAACAATTTAACCTGTTTCTTGGTTCATGAAAGAGGGAACAACTATGGATCTAGAAGATGCTTGCTTATATATAGCTTAGGGTGGTCGTTAAAAATTAAATTTCTTGCGACGCCCCCTAAAAAGCTTCCTTTTAATGAAAAAACACTGGGATTTTTTATATTTTTTTCAAGTCAAGACAACACGTGCCTCAAGACGATTCAAGTTAATTTTTGGGTAATATCATGTTTTTTCAGGAAACTTCTTCATACTTAGACCTAATAATTATTTTAAGATTGGAAAAGTTTTAACTAGAAATACCTTCCGTATTATCATTCTCAGTGATGAATTTCAAATTATAGTTTCAATTCAGTTAAAATTCTTCGTGATTCAAGCTTATCTTTCAATTTTTCTTATATTTTTAGTTTTAACTTGAATCGTCTTGAGGCACGTGATGTCTTGACTTGAAAAAAATTTTTTAAAAATCCCAGTGTTTTTCCATTAAAAGGAAGCCTTTTAGGGGGCGTCGCGAGAAATTTAATTTTTAACGACCACCCTAATATATATATATATATATTATATGCGTGTGTAAGTAAGCGTAAGCTTGAAGTTTTGTACATATTATTTATATATTTCATTGAATATAATAAATACACAATTATTATTATTTATAAGTTTGGGTTATTGCTAATTTATTTATAGTATTGCTATATAATGTATTAATATTATTTAATTTTTTATTTATTCACTTCATATTTGTTGCTATATACATTCAGTCTTTGTCACTAATTTATCTTTCTTATGTATATATAGTTTAAGTTAAATTAGGAACATTGCAGAAATTAATATACTGCAAGAGTACAAGAAGTCGTCGTCTTATCTTCCACTTCCCTCTTTGGCGATTGAGACATGGGCGCCAGTGGTGCGTCACCCTAGCCAATGCTGTAATCATCATCGACGCATCACTCAAGTTATTCAACCCCCATATATATTTCATTTTGGTATTTTACAGTCATTGCTATGCAAGGTGTTAAATGCTTTTATAATAGAGCAATGCTCTTCTAGAAACTGTTGAGTGAATGCAGGCGAGTAAGATAAAAATATAGCAATAAAATATTCAAGTTTTCCACAAAAAATCTCGTCTGTAATCCAATTCAATCGAGAAAAATCGTTGAATTTTATTATGGTATTTACTGCATGCTTGTAAAGATAAGTCATGTCTAACATTTTCATGTTGTGTTTAATATGTCTTATGTTAGTTAACGGGGTTGCCAGAAAGAGGTCGCTTTGATAAGGCTACGCTTAGTCCAACATTTATTGTACCTAGTTTTAATTTTTGATGAACAATAAAAATGTTTACATTTATCCAAGAAATTAGAATATTATATACAGAATAAGTTTTTCAAGTGGTTCTTCAGGGCTATCCTAAACTACGAAATAACGAAAAAGACTCAAAGGAGTCTCAGAGTCCATTTTGATGAAACTGAAGCGGTGTTCAATTTAATAACACTGTTTTACTCTTGATAATAAATTGAATGTTTATTCAAATAATTTGATATGCTAAGGCGCAGGTTATGAATACTTGAAATAATAAATCGATTAACTAAAAAATCAATCCTTTCTCTTAGTTTGACATTTGACATTCCTTCACAGAAATTGGTCGTTACAAGCAGCGTTACAGTTGATTTTTTCGATTAGATTCCTGACCGTGGGCCGGTTTGCGCCACCAGTGGAAACACTACCAGTCAGAACCAAGCGTTTCGCTTCATCTTTTCTGGTGCGCACTGCCGAAGAGTGGAAGAATTTGCCGGAGTCTGTTTTTCCTGACAAATACAATCTTGAAGTCTTCAAGTCATGAGTGAATAGGTATCTTCTAGGTAAGCGTGCTCCATCTTAGATTGCGTCATTACTCAACATCAGGTGAGACAGTGGTCAAACGCAGACCGTAAAAAAAATTCAAAAATCTTATCATACGGCTGAGTTTTCATCAGAATTGGTCTAAAGGATCTTACTTAGAGGAGTCTCGTCCTTTAAGTATTTTTCGTAGTTTAAGATTTGGTTCTGATGGCTCACCTTAAAAATTCACCTGTTTATATGTTAATATTATCACTACAAGTGTTCTGTTCGTAAAATTTCAAAGATAAGGACAAGCAAAAGTTGTCCTCTATTCATTTCTACACTAATAGCCTTCGTACTTTGCAAAATATATTTTTGTAAATTTCAAATCCAGTTTTGTAAGCTTCTTGTTTCATGACCCGTAGTTAGTTTAGCAAAATATTTTCTAATAAGTATCAAAAAGTACAATGGAGTCGGAATGGGTAAGAAATCCAGTTTTCTTTTTGCCGATTTCTCACTTCATTTTGTTATATTGTTGTTACATTATATGAGACTGAAAGTAGGGCTTGGTGTACATACGAAGTTTTGGCACAAGTTAAGCTCGATCTTTATTTAAGGGTTGGGTTCTGTAGGAATTTTTTGGTCGAAACAGAAGGGCGATGTTGTGCTGTGTTTTTTGTTAATGCGTAATATTACTTTAAAATTAACAATAGTTGCAGTACATTGATAGTTTTTGAATAATAATTATGTTTTTTATAAGTCGTGGTAGCGTATGTCTAACATATGTGTCTCAGTCTCAAAGGACGCGGGTTTGATCCTGGCCGGAACGCATGCACCACTTATTCAGTTTGCAGATCTAATGTGCATATTATTCCAATTATCGCGTGCTAACAACGGTAAAGGAAAACATCGTGATGCAACCTGCACATCGTCATAACCGGTGTGTCAAAACTGCCAAGCCGCCATAGACAAGCGTGGCGGATATACTGCCGTTCCCCAATAATGGCAGGCACGAACCCAGCAGTGGGACATTAATGGGCTGTTATTACATTATTACATGTTCCTGTGAAAACTATATACTGTAGAGTGAAATATGGTCTTTTGATTTATCACAAGAACTTTGTATTGTTTGTTGTCAAATAAGATCCAAAATTTTTGACTACACTGAAAAAATAATATATCAGACATGGATATATGGACTAAGTTCCTTTGCCTGCCATCATGGCGAATACTACTACAAGTAATGAAAATTACACGCAATTCTAAATAACTTTTTAAGTTCAAAATTATGTCTAAATAGTTTAGTTATAGCTGGTATAGAGATAATGGGATCGGGAGGATTAGATAAGAGGGATGCAATAGGGGGATGGTATAGAGATGATGAGATTGAGAGAATTAGCTAAGAGATATGTAATAGAGGAGATGCTATAGCGATGATGAGATAATAGGATGGGACAGAGGAGGATTACATACAACAGAACGGGAAAATAAGCCACCTGTGCTCTCACTCATCGACTAGACACAATAAGCTGAACATTTCACGGCAATATTCCATTCGGTATAACACATTCTAGCATGGTTCTACCATGTCAAAGATTGAGGTCTTCATAAAAACACCACCTTTACTGGACGATTGTAATACTTAGTATTTCTCTTCCATAGTTTCATACAGGTACACCAAGCAACCAGAATAATATAACAAGGTTGCAAAATAATTACGGATCTCTAAAAATCGGGCCCACCACCCTAGCAACGGACTAGCTGAAGCACTAACCAAGCCCGTAAATTCCCATACCAACGATGCATTGTTGACGAAAATAAATCAACATTTACATGAAAAAAAAAACTAGTTTCGAACAACAAAAAATAAGAAGGGCGATCTATTGTCGACCTTCTTCGCTATATTTTCGCACACGGAAGTTCCTGTTTCTATAAGCAAGTCTGACAATATATAACAATAGACGTACTGACAATAGAATGATTCGAACGAGAGCAAATACATTGTTCGATAAGCAGCTGATCTCATACGTTGCGTTCCAAATCTGTCTTCTTATTATGTAACGGTGATTTTAAAATTTCTGTTCCTTTTTTGATTTTACTTAAGATATTCGTTTTGCTCCAATCATTGTTTAAATTATGAGAGTGTGTAATAAGGCTTAGATATGGGCTTGACAGCTGCATATGGAAGGATGGTTGCTGTAATTTACAAGGACCATATTGCTATATGGTATATCCGTGCAGAAACGGAGAAAGAATACAATTTTCTGTGGCCAGGCGTCCACTCGTAAAAGGCTACAAAATAACCCACAGCCAGGTAGGTTTGCCTGTCTGGATAACTATCACCTCTGGTCTTGAGTATGCCGCCATAGTTATATTCCGGAATTAGTGGCCAGGTTCCAGTGTACCTTAAGAGAGCAGTAACCACTCTCCATTAATCTTGTCTGCTGAAATCATGTACTAAAAATAAAAAAATACGTATACTTCCTACTGACAGCGGAATCATTGTTGTAGAAGTACGAAGGAGTATCCGTCTTCTTATAAACAGATTGGTGGCCTTTTATTAAGTTTTAATAAATTACTAATAAAGTTTCTTATTTTAGTATTTTTCTTCATCGACTAAGCTGACCTACTTTCATACCATATCCAAACTAACTGTTGCTAACTTCACGCAGGTACTGTTTACTTAATTGCAATTTTCTCCCTTCAGATTTTTCGCAATCAAAGTTTTAAATACTTATCAACGGGTAAAAATGTTAAAGAAGAAACAACTTTAAGAGACAGTGAGAGCAATATTTGATTTGATAAAGAGAACTATCTTATAAAAAAAAACCTTTAAAACATTTTTAGAAACTGTTAGTTTAATTATTACATTATAACAGGTATAATATAAAATGCGAATTTTGAGTGCCACCAAAATGAATTACGACCATTTTATTTTAAAAAAAATGTTGATTCATCGAACTTTTATACACCTGTTTTAACGATCAATACAATGGACAAGAATTTTTTAAGTAAGCATTTAGAAAAATAGCATGACATTTTCTAAAGGTCAATTATAGCACGTGCCATCAAAACCATCTGCCAACGGTTCTTGCAATTATTCTAGACATTACACTACAGCCTATCATTAGCATTGTGAAAATATGACCATGTTTCTGAATATCATATGAAGCTCAATTGGCTTTCTATTCGTTTTATACGGAACACTCACATTCTAACTCTCTTTTATAATATACTTTTTTATCCTAATACTCCTCCTTACCTTAAGGAACGCTTTGTATTATTTCGCCTCTCCACTTCTCACAACTTGCGTCCAGATACATGTAGACTCCTGACCTGCACACACTTCATCCTTTTATGATAACTCTGTGCACTGTAAAAAGTGCAGGCTGTCAAATTCTGGAATGCGTTGGCGCTTATAGTACGGCCGGCGTAACTTGGCAAAAGTGAACATAGGCTCTGCGAACTTTAGCGCATACGACTCGTCAGTGAATACCGGGTCGCCCTTCATCCGTGTATTTTTTTATTGCTTTGTACTAGTTGGTCACTGTATTTCTTCACGAGTTTACATGCGTTAAAGTTCGCAGAGCCTATGTTCACATTCGCCAAGTTACGCCGGCCGTATTATACTGTCAGCGAGGCCAAAACATTACCTATATATCGGAACTCACTTAGAAAGTACTATCTTTTTAAATAAATATGACTAATATGTATATAATATATAAACGAAAGTCGTGTTAGTTACACTATTTGTAACTCAAGAACGGCTGTACCGATTCGGCTGAAAATTGGTAGGGAGGTAGCTTAGAACCAGGAAACGGACGTAGGATACTTTTTATCCCGTTGGAACCGGTAAGTGGCGTTTGGATTTGGTCCTAGATTTTTATGCTTCAGAGCAGGACATCATGTGCTGGGGCCGCTAGTTGTTAATATAACATGCTTGTTAGTCACAGTTCTAAGTTTAATGGGTTCGCAATAGAAAAACAACTATTTAAGATTTACGAACATAATCATCTATTTCCTTTAACTTAGTACGTAACAAAACAGTTAGTATGGCTTTTACTTACATTTTGATAAGTAGTTCACAATTTAGTTACCACAACTGAGTCAACTATTCTCTATTATATCTCCTTTTACAGTAGTATTAATTAGTAATTATATCCAATTGCGCGGTTTAAACAGGACAGCTCTTTTAGATTTTGAAGTCGAAACACCAATGCCAAAAATGTAACTGGCAGTATCGATTGCATTGTATTGTTGTTCTACCTCTATTAAAAATAAAAATAGAATTACCAGCCGTCATACACAGGCTATTATTTACTGATAAAAAATGTACTGTTGCTGGATGAAAGCTAACATGCTTGTCATATACAATTTGAATAAATATTGCAGACTGCAGGTATGCAGAGTAACCCACTTCACCGACCCGCCGCATGCCCGCGATGCGTGGACTTCTGCGATGGAATCATGGGAGGAAATTTTTCGCATACCTATATCTCCGGAGGCCAATCTGACGACGACGTACGGGGATGGCGTGCGCAGCTCTCCCTTGCTCTCTCAGCAAAAGGATGAAACCGCTGACAAGGGATAAAAAGTATCCTACGCGTTGAGTCGGGATATAGCTAGCTGTATCGAGTTTCATTTAAATCCGTTCAGTAGTTTTCAATTGATGGTCAAACAATAAAGAATCCTAAAAAATGGATTTTCGAAATCTACTAGTTTAAATTAGTCCCCAGACTTGTTATTATTTTTTAAATTAATTATACTAATTCACTACCCCCACAACACTTATTATATTATAGATAGTTAGCACATACAATTTCTATGGATAATTATTCATAAAATTACCGCTGCATTAATTTATCATTAACTTAAGTTCATTTTAAATAAAAATGATTGTCATCAATAATACATAATAGAATATTTTTTATTGCACACAAGAAAGCAGTAAGTCATCAGAAAGCCACATTTCAACTAGTTCAATCAGCGGTCATATCTCTGATACGAATTTCTTCAGACAACCTTCGGAAGATAATTGTGTATAACATATACATTAGAAACACTGTTGAATTACTTTCTTGACATATTTCACACCTCGTAAGTAATATCCTTTTTATTTATTATACAAGCCTAAAAGGGTTAGAATGTTTTTTTATGTATAGATTTAACAATGAAGACAAATCGAAATAGAATGAAAAATAAAATAAAAGCGACTTTATATCCAAACGCATAAGAACTGCAATCTATTCGATGTAATCAAAGATCGTTACATAAATAAAACTGCTAAGTGTTCCTTTTATGAAAATATTGGTAGGGCGTTTTAAATTTGGAACACAAAAGGATTTTTACTCTATATAGATAACTGTCAAATTAATTCATGAATTAAAAAAAAACAATCTAAGATCTGCGCAGGCGAATCACCCCTCTTTAACTGCGCTATTATTTTTTATTATTTCTTCCGCGCATAAAAAACGTGGGTACGAAGAAAAAATATATAGAGAAAAAAAGATTGTTGCAATTTAAAGAATGATTTACTTTTACCTGAGTAAAGGTAACTTTTAAATAACACTGCAATAAAATAGTCTAAAGGGGTTTTTTTATTTACACAAAAACATATTGCTTCATTATTTTGTAATCTTCTGTAAGAAAAAATAATACGAAACTTTATCGTTCGATTTTTTTCATGACTTTTGTGTAGGTAGATTTTTATTTAGTAATAATTGGACCTAAAAACGTTGTTGCCATGTCTTGAAAAAAAATCTAGAACTCGATTGCAATGCAGATCATTAAGTATATCATAAATAAACATGCTTATACTACATAATTTGTAAATTAAATACACATACTTAAATTAATATAATTAGCTTCTTTGCAATTAATGTAAACTTCTCGAAATTGAAAACAAGGTTTTCATTTTGGCAAAAATGGCTACAGAAATACATAAAAAATAATGATGGCAGTGTATGACTTTGGTCGACTAGCCGATTAGTCGGTTGTAGAGAGGCTGACTAGTCGGCCGAGCCGATCACAGTTTCAAGAATTACTGTGACGCTTCATTTATAGCTGATTCGCGAGCAAGTCGCAGCCACCGCATGAGTGGATGGATTCTTGATTTCTACTTTGGTACCGGTCAGGGTGATGTTTTGTATAATAAATATATTTTTGTTTAAAGATAATACTGCTATTGTTATTAAAGTGAACGAGCTAATTTAAAATTTAATCATATCAAAAAAAGTCTCGTGTATGGATTACAATATATTAGTAAAGTATACATTGTAAATTACAAAGTAAGAAGCCGGATGGTCGGCGCTCTTTGCTGAATAGTCGCCGACTAGAGCCGGCCTCTGCCCTCTGCCCTCACATCTCTAATAAAAAATTGTTGCAACCCAATATTTTCTGAATATTACTAGTAATTTACCAGTCATTTAATTTCATGTCGTTTCATCCACACTTGTCTTCAAATGTCTGTTGGGTTATATTTATTATCGCTATACAGTTACGGCCTTAAAGGTCGCAAAAGAACGTTAAGTTGTATAATTAACCTTTATTTTTTGCTCGATGCCGCATACTCCTTGCATTAATTTCCTTTCAAATAATCAAGTGTTTTTATTAAGAGACTTAAAATTTAATTACTCTGTCTTCAATTGATTTTAAAAGTATTTATTCGTAAGTTTTATCTTTTGATCTGTGAAAGGAAAAATCTGAAAGAAATCAAGATGGTAGAGCTTAAAGTTACAACGGTATTCTTTAAATAAGATCCGCCGAATAGTTTTAAAGATAGGTAACGCATTATTTTGTTGCCTTATGCATATTGAGTTAGACAAAAATTGTAAGCTGATTGAAGTGATAACTTCTTATGAGAGGGTAAACCGCTTCGTTGTGTAACGCGTTACGGCGCCAGTCTGTCTAACTTCCCTTTCTCTCACGCATTCGGCAGCGGTAGGCAGGCTTCTCTCTCACTCTAACCCACGGCGCTAGCCGTATTTCGGTAATTACATTAAATAATGATACTTATAATGTACGTACACATATTAAAGTTCTAATGTACATATTCAAGAATTGTACTAAGATTAAAATATATTTTATAATCAATAAAATATTTTTATAAATAACCATTCCTTACATTATCATATTAATATACATAAAATTTAAGTAATAACCTAAGCTTTTCTAAGTTAAACAATTTTAATATTAAATAGTTTAACTTGGATTACTTTAAGTTATCACTTCTGTCGGACGTCCCGAGATGCACATGTTTTTAAAATAAAACGTGTGCTTTGTCCGTCCCGGCTGAAGCCCGTGTGAACACGGGTATCTAAAAAGAACTCTTTTGTTGTGTTTAATTACCTTCTAAAGTAATTATTAATTACCTACTAAGCGCATTCAAGATAGATAGATAGATAGATAACTCTTTATTGCACACCAAAACATACAATTACAAAACAGACAATATTTACAATATTTTCTAGGCGATACAATAGGCGGCCTTATCGCTCAAAGCGATCTCTTCCAGGCAACCTAAATGAAAAACAAATTTGAATCAGGCGATGTAGGTGGTGCAGGAAAAAAGCAATGGACACATAAATACTCAAACTAATTTAACAAATAAATATACAAATACATACATATATACATAGTTATAAATATAATATACAATAATATATTACAAAACACATATGTTATTATAATAAATGTATTAGCATGATTATATTGTGTTAATCAGACATAGCTATTATGGATAAATAGTGTATTCAACATATTTTTTTTAAATATAATATATTTTACTTGTTCACTTTGCTTATATCACCCGGGGACAGTGTAGCTTGGCAACAGTGAAAGAATTTTTCAAATCGGTTCATTAGTTTCGGAGCCTATTTAATACAAACAAACCAAATTTTCTCTTTATAATATTAGTGTAGATTAAATAAATAATAAAAAAGTGTTATTCCTTAATTTATATTAGCTTAACGCTCTAAAGCTTGCCGATACGTAAGTATGTATTAGGGTGGTCGTTAAAAATTAAATTTCTTGCGACGCCCCCTTAAAAGCTTCGTTTTAATGAAAAAACACTGGGATTTTTTTTATAATTTTTTCAAGTCAAGACAACACGTGCCTCAAGACGATTCAAGTTAATTTTTGGGTAATATCATGTTTTTTCAGGAAACTTCTTCATACTTAGAAGTAATAATTATTTTAAGATTGGAAAAGATTTAACAATGAAATACCTTCCGTATTATCATTCTCAGTGATGAATTTCAGATTATAGTTTCAGAAAAAGTTTAAAATTATTCGTGATTCAAGCCTATCTTTCAATTTTTCTTATATTTTTAGTTTTAACTTGAATCGTCTTGTCTTGACTTAAAAAAATTACAAAAAAATGCCAGTGCTTTTTCATTAAAAGGAAGCTTTTTAGTGGGCGTCGCAAGAAATTTAATTTTTAACGACCACCCTAGTATGTATGTTTAATATAAGCATTATAAGATATCAAGTCTTGGTATAAACAAATCGTCAAAAACACGAATAATGCATATAACTCTTTACCTTGGCTCCTATTTTTGATATAATAATAATACAGGGTAAATAAATAAAAAAACTTTATATATTTTACACTACTCTCTCGGCTCGAATAGACTATTGAGGTTTCTATGCCAGAGTCGAATATGATTGTTCAGTTATGTATTATGAATGTGAAGCATATTCGAAAATCAATTTAATAAAATCTAAAACGGAATTAAATTAAATTTATTCTACACCTAGGTCATTGACCATCTAGTTATCTGACCCTTCAATAAAATTAATCATTAAAATTTTAACACAATCACTGTACATTCATTAATAACACTCCAAATGCTAACATTACACCCACTTCATTATTCAACCCTTTCATGGGGGAGGGCCTGGAGAGCCCAACGTGTGTCTACCATTGTACCTTTCCTGGACAATGGGACACGAAACGACGTGTAATGAGCACGGAATGGGTTATTTTGTCAAATTCGCGACACGTGGACTTCTTTGTTTGCTCGCCCGAGGCTGTCGACCAGCCCGGTGTTTGTGATATTCTGGTAGATTTAATAGATTATTACATAGATACGATCTGTGTACATGTGAGCTTAAGTCAAGCAATATGATAAGAAGCAGTGTGATAAAGGAACGTTATGAAAGAAAGATGATTTAATGACAACATTTGGAAAAGGCATGTTATGAAGATTTTAACATGGAAAGAGATTAATTTGTATAATTTGAGAAATTATTTTTTTAAACAAACACGTCTAGATCGGCCGGTTCGGCGGCGGAAACAGCGGAATCACCCAAGCGGCGCAAATATGCAACCCTCAGTGAGAGTTATATGTTTGTGCCGTTTTCTGTCGAGACGCTTGGACCGTGGGGTCCTGAGGCCATGATCCTCTACCAAAATTTATCGAAACGACTCATTGACTGTTCAGGTAACCAGACGGCTGGTGCCTACCTCGGCCAACGGATCAGTATGAAACGTAGCCAGCCTTCTGGGCACCCTACCCATAGAAGACGATGATCTGGGCTCAGTATTCTACTTATAGTCTTGAGGGACTATGGGTAGAATACAATACAAATAAGTTAAGTTTTCTTACATTGTATTCAATAGTATGTAATTGTAGTTAAGTTATTTATTTGTTTGTTAATTTTTTAAATTATTTCAAAGATCAAGAAAGTTTTGATCTAATGGAAATAAATTGTAAAAAAATCACAGTGTTCTTGTAATTTAATTTAATAAATAAATTATAAAAAAAAATCACAGTGTTCTTGTAATTTAATTTAATAAATAAATTAATAAAAAAAATCACAGTGTTCTTGTAATTTAATTTAATACTAACTTCCTTAGAAGAATTTAATCATTATTAATTACGCTTTGGTGTCTGTGTGTGTGCTTGTGGTCGGTTCGATGCCCAGACAAGGCAAGCAATTATAAAAAAATCTTTGTATGCAGTTTAGTTACTATTACAAATAAAAGAATGTTTCTATCGAGCAAAATAATCTAGCCATAATATTTAAAGTACTTTTTCGGAATCTTGCATTCGGACACTCGGTTTAGTCTTTCTAAAATTGTAAAGATAGGTAGGTCACTGACTGCTGCAAACGTCCGTTAATTACGTTTTCAGCGATTTTCCAATTCTGCCTTCATGATATCATGAGATTTGATTCAGCCTCTCCCTGGCCCGCACTTTAACGTGAGATTTTTCTAAATGTGACTTTCTAGTGTAAATGCATTGGATTTATTTAAAAAAAAAAACATAAATATCTTAATACATACATACATACATAACTTCACACCAGGTCCCTTGCGGGGTAGGCACGAACAACAGAGCGCCATTTAGGCTTATTCTTACACACCTCACTTGCTTCTTTGACATTCATAGTTCTTGTCATGCACGCTCGTCTTTTCTTAAGGCTCCTGACATCACCTTCTGCTAGTACACGATCAATTTGATCATGGAAGGTGTGTCGTGGCCTTCCGCGACTTCTGTATCCATCCACTTTTGCATTGTATATCTGTTTAGTCATTCTTTCAGCATACATACTTTCCACATGCCCGAACCACATATATAAATAAATATCTTAATATTTTATTTAAAACTAGTTAAGACTAGAATAATAAAAGAAAAGTAAAATTAGTTAAGTCATGGTAGCGTAATGGATAGTGCACGCGTTCCAAAATTAAAGGGCGCGGGTTCGAGCCTGGCCGGAACGCTTGCACCACTAACTCAGTTTTCTGATCTAATTTGCATATTGTTACAATTACCACGTGATAACAACGATGAAGGGGAAAACATCGTGATGCAACTTGCACATTGAGATAACCCATGTGCCAAACCTGCAAAGCCGTCTTAGACAACAAGATTTTATTAACTCAACACAACAAAATTTATTGCACGCAACTGTTATCTATCGGCCTAAAGCAGTTTTTATCCAAAATCAACTTCCGGAGGTCAATATAATTTCATTTTATGGTCCCACGAACGATTTGTACAAATTAGATTATCAAGGTAACAGATGTTGGGTCGAGAACAGTTGTGTTTGCACTGCCATTACAAACACAGCTATGCTGCTGTTAGATTCAAACATAGGTAGACGGAATTTTGAGAACTTAGAGTTTTTAAAAATTTTATTTTATTAATTTAGTTATTAGAATCACCAACAGTTTCTTACATGAGTTCAAGTATAATGATGCGGTTATAACTGAGGTTTAAGCAGCAATATAAAAACTACTTAAAGGTGGCACTGTTTGCAGTATATCTTATAAGTGCTCTGTGCACGCAGATTTTAAGTCCCCGACTTTACTATCGATCAGTGAAAACCGTATCGAAATCGGCTGAAGTAGTTTTAACGTGAATCCCGAACAAACAAAAAACAAAAGACTACATATTCACAATTTTATAATATTATATCTACTTGTGTTTGTTATTTATCTATCTATATTATACAAGTGATTTTTTCGAAAATCCATAAACCTAATTCAGTTTCTGGGTAAGAAAACTGGTTTCCAATAATATATTCAGAAATATAATGATCCAATTTTATTTATCATTTAAATAAGCCCCGAGATTTCTTCTAATATTTTACAATAATCTGTATAATTTCAGATTACATCCTCGTCTTGCACGTATACTTAAAGGATTCACCCTCTATAAAATTAAACTCATTTTCAATAACCAATATTGCGTGTTTATTATAATTATAATGTCAGCCATAAATGTCCACTGCTGGCTCGGCCTCCCATTATAGGCAACGGACAGTATACCGCACGCTTGTCCAAGCGCTTGGCAGGTTTGACACATCGGTTATCTCGATATGCAGGTTGCATCACGATGTTTCCTTCACCGTTTTAGCACGTGGTAATTGTAACAATATGCACATTAGATCAGAAAACTGACTAAGCGGTGCATGCGTTTAGTCAGGCTCGAACCCGCCCTTCGATTTAAGGGCGCGTGTGCCAACCATTACGCTACCACGACTTTTACACGATATTGCGTGTAAATATATCAATTCGATACACTTAATTGCATCGTTCTTCTAAATTGATTCATTAATCATATTGTCACTCCCTGGAGGCTGTTTTTGATATAGGAACACTACAAATTTATCTTATCAATCTATTTACTCGAGAACAGCTCTTATTTCTATCAAAATAAGGGTCAAGAATCGGTACTAATAAGTATAACCTAATTTTGCTTCCAAAATTTGTCGAATCATGTCTTATACATTTTGGCTTATTGACACCGTTCATATTCAAGTGTTGACAATTTCATATTTGTTGAATTACTGATCTTTTGACAAAGTGAAATCAGCTTCGTCATTGGTTTTCACTATTCCAAAGGGGCTTCATCTCGGTTAGTGTTAAAGATTTAGGCCGTTTATCGCATATTTGGTGATGAGTTTCAGGCGTTATTTGAGATGCGACATTGTAAATGACGTACATATTCACAGATAAGGTATTATACACTAATGTGGGCTATGCGTTAACGGAGTTATTTTTTAACACTTTATTTAAGACGCATTTTGCCACAGCCTAACGATCTTATTCATATTGTTACGAGTCGCGAGACTCGAATTAAAATGCCGTTACAATTACTATAGTTTATTATATTACCGAACACAACAAGACCAAACGTAATGCAGAAGGTCGTAATTCAATAACACGCGCAAAGTACATCACTTATTACATTACCGATTGTAGTACACACGTCTTGCTTCGCTCGTGGTATCGCTCGACTGCCTCGTCCGCCGCGACGCGTGGACTGAATTTCCTAAAATCACCTGGCTAATGTTCACAATATAACAATAGGCTGTAAAAGATATTACAATACATCATTGGGCTGTTTTCTAATAAAAAATATAAATACAAAGTAAACAAAAGAAATTCGAATGCCGACAGGTAATAAAATGTGTTTTTACAGGTTTGCAGGTGTGAATTTGTTTTATTCACGGGGCCAGAGTCGTAAATTAAGTTAGAGTAAGTTTGTAGGCGTCTTTAAGGTTGTTTCCGCATGATTTACCAAAGGACCTTTGCACCCGAGTATGAGATCAGAACGCTCGCGCCGGTGTGTACATGCAATATCAAAATTTACTATGACGAACGTCCAATTTTCTACGGCCAACAGCCAATATTCGAAATATTGTAAAAGAGCTAAAATTGAAATACACGCATTATTGGTACTTAATTCAATTACTTCCTACACCTGAAAGGTTCTTATTGAAGTCTAAAAATATTTAACACTAACTCAGATGAAGCCCTAGTATATTAATAAGCAAGGTGTCATTATATTTTGACGAAAGACGTTTGAAAGTAAGTCTCTCTATAAGATTTTAAAAGTGTTTTGTTTGTTCTTTGGAAATATATCCAAAGACCACTTTAATTATGCTATGTTAGTAATAATTATTTGATATATTCACTTATAATATGTATCTATATGTTCAGGGCCGGATTTTCCTTAAGTGCCGCCCTGGGGCACCGTGAAAAATACCGCTCTATTATCTTTGCACTGGTACTAGACTTCAAAACGTAAATAGACAATGAGAATTCGATTTGTAAGATTTGGCATGAGACCAATAACTTCCCAATTTTTGAAATCATTGATTTTTATTTCGCCGCCCTAGGCACTAGCCTCTAGTTCAAATTTTATTTAATGGAAAAATAATGGTCAATAATCAAATGTTTGAATATAGAAATGGATGTGGCTTGTCTGATTTTCATGGGGAGGGAATTCCACAGGTGAACAGCCTGGAGGGCAAAAGAGTTACCTACAAAGGACGAAGTGTATTTAGGTACTGTTAGCAGAAGATTTTCATTTGAGCACAAATTACAGGAATGAGATTGAAACACACAACTAAGCAACTACAGGAAACTAGAAAGTATACATTTTTATAAAATGCAAGTTAAGGTAAGGCTTAAGTGTTAAAGTCCAGCAACTATAACTACTTTTTACATCTTGGCAGGAAACCAGAACCAGGACCAGCAAGGAAAAATATCGTGATGAAATCTGCACACAGCAATAAACGAT